>CANNZV010000590.1:83823-337339 GCA_947561585.1 Caprella mutica
TACTGCTAGTCAATTTCAGTTACCTGCATTGTCACTAGAGAGTACCAATGTTGATTCTCTAAACTCAGCTAGCACTCCAGATGTCAATTTGTTGCCCCCACTTTCCTTACCTGACTCAGCATCGAACAATGATCCAAATTTTGATTTCGAAACTATTTAAGATCTAAATTTTACCAACATTAGACCTATAAACACTAGAACTATATCATAAACTATATTCCATAATTCACAACATTTCTGAGAAGCTAATTTTGGATTTGAAATTTTATATCTTATCCCATTTATCACATTTGAATGAAGGTTTAGCTGTATGCACCTTCCCATGTTTAATCACAGTATAGCTAGAAAAGAAAGTACTTCATCACAAAAGTTGCATATGAATTACTTTTTTCACTAGTGGTGTGAGATTTAGATGAATAACTTTTGTTACAAAAACTGCATTTGAATCGTTTTTTACTTTTTGTTTGGGTTACTTCCTCATCGAGAGAATATTGGTCCCTAATTACTCTATTAGTAAGTGTTACACAATTCAATATATCTTCAATTTTCTTATCAAACAAGGCTTCACTTTGAATATCAAAATTTAGTCCCATTATTTTCATCGTATTCTATGGCTTCTTTTACTGTTATATCTTATTCATACATTTCTTTCTTAACATCAATATAATTTGCATTTTGGGAGAGGAGGTCCTCTTGTTCTTCCATTTTATAAGGATTTATTTCTTTACATGAACGTGATACAGCGGTAACATCCAATTGATGCGCTTCTGGTCCTCTTGGTCTTACTCCATTTTAAAAGGATTTATTTCTTTACATGAACGTGATACAGCGGTAACATCCGGCTTGATGTACTTCTGGTCCTCTTGATCTTCCTCCATTGTAAAAGGATATATTCCTTTGCACATACGGGAAAGAACTGTAACATCCGGCATGATTTTCTTCTGTTCCTCTTGGTCTTCCATTTTAAAAGGATTTATTTCTTTGCACATATGTGACAGAACTATAACATCTGGCTTGATATGCTTCTGTTCCTCTTGCTCTTCCTCCATTTCAAAAGGATTTATTTCTTTACACATACGTGAAAGAACTGTAACATCCGGCTTGATGTGCTTCTGTTCCTCTTGGTCTTTCACCATTTTAAAAGGATTTATTTCTTTGCACGTACGTGTCAAAACTATAACATCTGGCTTGATGTGCTTCTGTTCTACTTGCTATTCCTCCATTTCAGAAGGATTTAATTCTTTGCACATACGTGAAAGAACTGTAACATCTGGCTCGATGTGCTTCTGTTCCTCTTGCTCTTCCCCTATTTCGAAAAGATATATTTCCATACACATACGGGAAAGAACTGTAACATGCGGCTTGATGTGCTTCTCTTCCTCTTGGTCTTCCTCCATTTTGAAAGGATTTATTTCTTTGCACATACGTGAAAGAACTGTAACATCTGGCTTGATGTGCTTCTGCTCCTCTTGCTCTTCCTCCATTTCAAAAGGATTTATTTCTTTGCACATACGTGAAAGAACTGTAACATTCTGCTTGATGTGCTTCTGTTCTACTTGCTATTCCACCATTTTCAAAGGATTTATTTCTTTGCACATTCGTGACACAACTGTAACATCCGGCTTGATGTGCTTCTGTTCCTCTTGGTCTTCCTCCATTTTCAAAGGATTTATTTCTTTACACATACGTGAAAGAACTGTAACATCCGGCATGATGTCTTCATCTTCTATCTTGTAGATAACATTTGGTACTGCGGGATCTTCACATCCATTTTCCATCTGAAACAAGATATTTATTAGATACTAAGCATATTAATGGTATCATACATATAAATAAAGATACTTTGAGAGAGCAGACCGACAACTAAAATCAGTTACCATCATTTGGAGGCAGTGTTCATAGAGAAGAAAATACGCATAAGATAGTTAATAAGTAATAAAGAGAACAGAAAAGATATCAGTGTAGTATATCACTGTAGTCGTTAAAGGAAGAATGAAATAATAAGTTAAGTAAAAAGAAGTTTCCATCTTGACTTTGATACCTCAATATAGTACTATATAAGCTGTCATACTGAAAAGAGTCACTGTGATGATGTACTATCAGAGAATGGGTATAGTAACAATAGTAGATGACGCAAAAAATATGACGTCATCACAACAACACATTCCTTGTTTGTGACCGAGCGGCTCATAATTCCTCGTATTTGCATGTTAATATCGAGAAGTTTAAAGTCATTTTATGAGGGTTTCGTGTAAAAGAAAAGCGAAAATGGCGATTGAACCTCAAAGTTGAATATATAGATATAATTCAGATGTGTTTTTATTGTTCATTTCTTTAACTTATCTATAAAAAATAGGACCTCAAACAAATGCTACCTAGGATCCTAAACTAGTACTAGTTAACTGCTAAATTGTAGTTCTTATGAATTACAATTAAGGAATGTAATAAAGGAAATACAATTTAACCAATGCCTAGTTAGTAATTGATAAGAAAAATAACATTAGAAGTGACTACAATTAAGTAGGTTGTCCCATGTTTCAAAGTGTGGTCAGAGTCGCTATTTCCAGTCACCTGGTGGGCACGTTAAACTAAATTCGATCAGCTGATTACCAAACTCATTATGTTCCTGTACCCAGAGTTACTGTACCCGTTATGTTACTGTACCCTGGAGAAAAGTCAATGTGATGTACATATTATAATAAGAAAATATATTCAAATAGAAAATGTTTGTAGTTTCATAATCAGTAACCTTAGTTCTAATGAGTAGATATAATTAAAAAGTAGAGTATATGGAACCTTTAAGCCTTAAAGGGGCAGTTCAGTCAAAATCAAACTATCGCCAAATTGGTCCTAAATCGATTTAGTATATTTATTTATGTAACATTAGAATATTCGTTGATTTTAGAAATGTTTGTATAAAAAGTATATTGTAAATTAGTGGCGCCATCTGTGGACTGTGGTTGACCGAAGTACTAATCATTGTAGTACGTAAACAAAATGATAAACAGTCCCAGACTTGAGTTTTGAATCTGTCATTATATGTTTGAAAATGGTGAAAAAAAATTGTGAAATTAAAAACTGTCCTTCAAGACAATCAGATTTAGTTTTGAAAAGAAAACCATCTCTTCATAAATTACCTGTTAATACTGTTGATAGAAAAATTGATAACATGTAGTAGTACAGAGTGGTGGCGTCATCTGGAGGAGGACGCAGGAACTAAATCGAATTTATAAAATATGATATATATCGCTTATAATATTTTTTTCAACTGTTTAATTCTACAAGAATGATTTATTCTTACTAAGTGATCGTTCAACAATAATATTATGAAAACAAAAATTGACTGAACTGCCCCTTTAAGGGTAATTATCTATAAGAGAACATAGTTACAATATCATTAGAGTTCACATTTATATTGGTTATTACATGTAAACGTCTTGATATTAAATTGTGAATAACTATGCTTAGGTTTTGTTTCTCAACCATTCATTCCCAAGCAACACAAGTTAATGGGGCCCATGTTGGTACTAGGTGTACAAATCGTATTGGTACTGTGTGGTTATTTGCAAAGTGGGCCAACATGGTGCTAGCATGGGGTGTTATGTTGAAACCATCTTGGCCCTAGATGTTGCCGATATGTTAATCAGTTTCAGTTATTTAATGTTGACACGCTATATAGTAATCAGGTTGGGCCAATATGACAATTCCGTGGGACGGATTCGGCACATTGAGCCAACCTTCTCCCAAGATGACATACCATGAGAATGGAAAACCACATTATCTCAATGTAATTTCTAGGCTATTTTTCAGTCTGCCATCTCTTGCCCACCTATAAACCATCTAGTGCCCATGTTGTCACAATGCGTCATGGTTGCTTAGGTTACCGCTTAATTCGGCACACATTTCAAGACCATTCTATTTTGCCTTAGATCTGTTAGACTGTTGAGATTTGAGATTTTAAATACCTCTATCTAGTTTGAATTGTAAAATTAATATAGTTCCAAAAAATCATTTAATAACATTGAGAATCTGCTCAAAATATGTTTGTTTGAAGGTCCTCTCCAGGCTCCGGGAAAAAATGGAGTTTATTACATAATATTATAGAACTAATGTCTACGATCATTATTCTGCAAACCGCATATAATTCGGTTCAGTATATATTTTGTAATTTTTTTAAAGAAAATTTTAATACTCTGTGAGCAACAATTGAGCGAATCACCTATCTGATGCTCAAGAAGAAGATTGTACACTCTTTGTTTTGATTACAAATTTTAATTTGATAAACGAACCTTGCGTTTTCAGCTTTTATTTTAGATATTGATGGTTTCCTAAAGCTAGTATATAAACGTTTCTATTATAAGTTCATTCAATTTTAAACTTTTACACCAATAGTAAATGGATTTATTAAACCTAATACCTGGTTGATAATCAAAACAAATGGTGTACATTCTTTTTCTTCAGGCTGAAAATTTCTTAAATTAGTAAGTCGAAAGGAAAATAGGTTTTGTAGAGTTTTGATTATAAAAATCTTTAAAAACATTAAATTTAAAAATAAGCTACCAAATTCGATGCAGTTTGCAGCAAAATGATAAGAAACATTAGCCTCGTTGAATAAGGCAATAAAAAATATTTGCTTGAAGGAGACCTTTAACCAAACCTCACTCGTCTCCTGATATTTTGAGTTCGAAAATGTAAGCCGATCTACCTAATTCGGTAGTTTTATTTGTTTCACATCCTTAAGTACTTATGTATGCCGTATGGCCCAGGGCTGCCACTGATGGGGGAATTTCCCAATATCTGGGGGAAATGAGCACTGCTTGGGGAAATGGGGGAGAAATTGAATATTTGACAGAAAATGAGGTAAAATCAAGTTAATGCATCTAATTGGCATATTTCATCGAAATATGACAATTGAAGCAATACTTAATAACTTTTAACAGTTGCCGAAAGTAAAGAACATATAAATAATAAATGTATATTCATATATTGTTTGGTTTGGATTAGCTGAAGAGAATTTAGAACAAGTATTTTGTCTGTCTTAACATGTTCCCAGGGAGAATATTATGGTGGGGTCATAGAAGAATATGGTGGACAGACATTATAGGGGGCTAGATCTTACGTGAATATAGATAATATTCGATAAATATCAACCTTGTGCAAAACATCCTATAAACATCTATAATCACCGTAATATTTCCCAACCATGATGTATAGTAGATATGAACTTATATATATATATACTTATATATAGTTCCTTATATGAACTTCTATGACTTATCCATCCTAAATCTCCGAAAATTTTCTGATGGTATTTCTTATATGAACTTCTATAACTGATCCATGGATCATTTATAGAAGTTCATATAAGAAATATCATCAGAAAATCCTCGAAGATTTAAGATTTTATAAATAAATAAATCAATAAAGTGACGTATTTTACATATTATTTACAAAACGTCACTTGAAAGTTATTCAATAAAATATAAAAAATAATAGTATTCAAATGTAAATGCAATACAATCCATTAATACCTCAATGTTTATAGAGCATCTGGGAAAAGATGTCTATTAATTTAGAGTTTCAGTTATATCACTTATATATCAAAATTGCAGATTTTACCAAGATGGGTTAATGAAAAACATGGATAAAATTAACTATTTTATATTGCCTACCTATATAAGAAGAAATCATAATAATAATACACCGTCCTTCATATGAGAAATGTCACTAATAATACACCTACCTATATGAAATTTTTTGAAAATAACACACCCTAACTATATGAGAAATGTTGATAATAATACAACCTACCTATATGAGAAATGTTAGAAATAATATACCCTTCCTATATGAGAAATGTTGATAATAATACACCCTACCTATATGAGAAATGTTGGAAATAATACACCCTATCTATATGAGAAATGTTGAAAATAATACACCGTACCTATATGAGAAATGTTGATAATAATACACCGTCCTTCATATGAGAAATGTCACTAATAATACACCTACCTATATGAAAAATGTTGAAAATAATACACCGTACCTATATGAGAAATGTTGAAAATAATACACCCTACCTATATGACAAGAAATCTTTATACTAATAGACCCTACCTATATAACAATTGTAACTAATAATACAACCTATAGCTATGTGAGAAATGTTGATAATAATACTCTGTACCTATATGATAAATGTCGATAATAGTATAATAATTAGGTACGGTAACAATCTGATACGTAAGCAGTTGAATGGGCACGTGTTATTGGATGGTAGGTAACGGTGTGGTAGGTAGGTAAACAAGGTAAACAAATTTTAGGTAGGATGCAGTTTTGACAAATTGTCATTTGGGGTTAGAAGTAGGTTGAAGATATAGGCAGTAAGCTACTGACTAAGTAGGTCCTCGACTGAGTTAGTAGAACCTAAGCCAGTGTGATGTAGATCCCAAACTATGACCTGAACTTTAAGTACATTTGCAATCCTGATTTAAGTAATTTACGAACCTATTATTGTGCTTTTAATGTAAATTATGCGCACGATGTTACAAATGAAATGACACACAAAATGTTCATGAATTATTTACCTACCTATAACTGCCTAATGGCCTCAAACAAATAAAATGGAGAGGGATGTTGAACCTAATATAAAAAAATCACAAATACAAAACATAGTTAATAATGATGAGATTAAATATAACTTACACTATAGAGAAAATTGCTTGAACAAATGGATTTGAACTTTTAGGAATACAGAAAATGCATGAAGTGCATAACTAATTGACATGTTATAACGAGTTCAGTTGTAGAAAGAGGACGTCCATTGAGGCTGCATATCTTTTATACTCTGTCACTAATTGAGTTCCTGGTAACTTTCGCATGCCAACTACTCTATTTATTATGACATTAATCTACTATATTCATTGAAACTATAAACGGAAAACTACATAGAAAAAACATAAAACCTTAAGCGGAAATAAGAAATAATAATAAGAAGAAATGAAAAATACATATTTTGGAAGTGTTCTAATTTTGGACGTGTACCGAGCGGAAGGGAAAAAGGAACATTCTAGAAGAAAATACAGTATTCTTGACACTTGGGATTAGAACACAAATAGTGCCAACAATATATATGGTGTCACCACAACTACAATGGACATTAAAACTGTTTATCCAGGGAGCATTGAGAGAAGATTCTTGTATCCAGTGGCACGAATGTATTCAGGAGAAACTGTGCGGCAAGTAGGACACCTATAATCGTTCCTGGCTTCATACCATGTATCGATACATCCTGAACAAAAAATATGTCTACAACCAGATAGGACAGTTAATAAGTTTGAAGGAACACCGTCACTCAGACATATTGTACATCTATCTAACATATCGCCTCTGAAGTCTGTGAGACTTTTCCGTTTCAACCAAACTTCAGTTGATGTGGAAGTTAGAATATTAAAAAATGATGAGTGGAAGGTTGTGCTCTTGATGGGCTGAGAATTAAATGTGTAATCCGGCCCTTCTATTAAAGTCAAATGAGTGTTGCTATCATCCCAGCATAGTTGCAAGAATGAAATTTCAGTAGGAGTCCTTCCGTTGCAGCTTGAAGATCCATAATATACGTTGAAATGATATTCTCGGTCTTTAATAATTGTTTTGGCAATGCTGTATAGATTGTGAATGGCGATAATAGCATCGTATGCTCTAAGAAAGAACTTGCAGCTCTCTATTTGCTGTACATGATCCTCGTATGATACACAAAATTTTCTATAGAAGAAATTCTTTTCAATTGATTTCTTCACATCACGAAGAACGGAATTTATGCTTGGTGTAAATTCCAATAGATGTGGTTCGGCATTAAATCTGTCCAACGCAGCATTCACATGATGGAAGCCTGCTAGCCATTCGTAAATTTTTTCAAATAGTTCAGCTATCTCGTCGATGTTGATTGTTCTATCTTTCCTGCGACGATTGATTTCCTTTATAACAATGTTTGCGAAATTGATGTATTTTAGAGTTCCTGTACCAGCATTACAAAAGGCTTCCTTATTCAACTCTTCTAGTTGGTTCATGATGTTTCCAACAGTTGCATAAGACATATGGTTAGCGTCCATATTGAATTTAATAATCAAAGTAGGTTATTAATGGTTTTTCAAACAATATAACTACTTCTTTATTATTAATATAACAAGCTGTGCAGGTTCGTCAATAATTTATATAATTTGGTGGTTTGGGATCAGCGGTCGAGCGATGTTCTTTGTTCTTAATACCTGCGCAGCAATCTTAGTCTCTCATATGTGTACCGTGTACCTGTAATGAACACAATACAATTATATATTAAAATTAAAACATCACAAAGAAATGATAGTAGCTAGGAACATTGAACAATAGTCATCTAAAAATGATTTTTTTAGGACGTGATTTATGTTTTTCTTAGTGCAAGTTCCCAATTGATAAAACTCGTTCTGAACAATAACTACTACCTATTAAAACGTTGGACGCTTATTGTACATATATGGTACACCACAAACTAAGCTGTGTTCAAGAAGAGGTTACTTTCTTCATGTTCTTAGTTAGATAGGAAAGCTAAGACATATAAAGTTATATAGTATATAAAATAATGCCAAATACAGCAAAACCTCGTAGTAGACCAGCCTCCTAGTAGACAAACCTCCTATTAGACAAAGAAATTTTTGAAATTGTACTGGAAAAAAACATCGTACTAGACAAAAAACAATTTTTATCACCTGACAGTTATTCTAGTGTAAATATTACAAAGAGTAATGACTGTAATACTGTTGTAAATATAAATCTCTAATTTGAATGCTGTTCTTAGGATAAAACATAAGGCAGAATCGGTTTCAAATATGACAGTCGAGTATGTGCTAAAAAAATTGATGTAAATAGGTTTTGAAAACTAGATACTGTGAAGGTTATTTCAATTCCATAAAATGATAATTTAATTAAAAAATATATATATTATATTCATTTTAATTTAAGTAAAAAATTTATACTGTTTCTAAATTTGTTTCCCTTCAAAATAGTATGTTGGTCACCCTTAATTTGGCATTAAAGTTATCATATACAAATAGAGCTATCGAAATATTGAAGTCACCGCTTTACTTTTAGAGAAAACGATGTTGGTTCAGTAGGAAACTGATAAAGTGAGTTTCTTACTAGACCAAACACACTTAGAACGTAACTCTGGTCTACTACGAGACTTTTCTGTAGTCTATTCTTCGAATTTATAAATAACTTAACGTGCAAAAATATCAAAAATCTGCCTGAGAGAATTCAATATATTAGTATTATTGCCAATCTTATATAAATCCACATAACTGAATTCTTGAATTTTTCATTTGAAATATAAAAGTTTAATTTTTAATCTTTAATTATGTGTTGAATTAATTATCTTTTGATATAAATTGCAATGTTAGTTAAGGAATTTAGCCTGATTGTGAGAAGAGAAAATTAAGAATCATAGTGTTATGATAAACTACTCTAGAGAGAGAGAGAGAGAGGAAGTGTTGCAGCGATTGCAGGACGCTAAGGAAGACTGTGTAAAACCTTATTTTGTTTCATTTATATCATTTCTCCATTAAACTGACTCTAGATTGCCAGTCACCTGATCCCAAAATAAGGATTTTATCGTCCCGCAAGATGCAATATTATTTGGCCACTGACTCACCACTTGCTTTTGAGGGAAAAGGTTCAAACTCAACGGATTGTTCAGCTTGTAAGGTTTTGTAGACTCAGCGTTGAAATTATTTTATTTAACACAAGCTTTCAAATTGATTATCCAATTCATCATCAGGAGAAGTACATAAATTAAAAAGAAAATCCAATGCCTAATATGATCACCTTAAGTAAATATGATACCGACCTACTATACTACAAAATTCAAGGTTCATAGACTATAACAGGTTAAACGAATAGAAATAGTACGAAATGTTACTAAGAGCTGAGCCTACAAATTCTTTATATGAAAACCTTTTCTTTAGATTAAAGCCTATGAAACCTATGCTACAAATAATTGACATTTTACATTGTTTATTTCTTATTTTATTATTGCAATATTATGTTTGTTCTTATTTTAGACTTTTAGCTACAGTAATTAAAGCGGATGAAAATGTTGACCAGTGCCCATTAATCAACGGACAACGACGTGAATAGTAGTTAGCTTTTTGTTCTTGTAACAGTGGTAATAACCATTTCTTTGAAATAGTTTTTATACCATTCAATAGATTATTAATTCTAAAGAATTCTAGTTTGACTCACGCCCTATTTTAATCTACCGTTTAAAAGATATTCAAGAGGGAAGACAGAAAATGTTGTCTTCTCAATGGCAATTTTTTCCCTATTCGTTTAACCTATTATAGTCTATGAACCTTGTACAAAATTCTATTAACTTTTTTAATATATTATCAATTCTAAGATAGAATAAAATTAGAAAATATTACACGCTAGATATGAAATCAATAGAAATTAATGTAAAAACTCCTCAAAATCGTAATAAAAAGTTAAATGAAGAGAGGAAAGAAGAACAAAGAAGTGACTCAAGCACAGTCAGAGAAAACAGTAAAGCAATGCAATCACACATCGGAGAAGCTGGTATTAATTTATGCACTAGGATTGAAGAACATAAAAGAGACGTGAGAGTAGGCAGAGAAAATAGTCAAGTTCTTCATCATTCAAGATCGTCAGGACATTCCTTTGGATTTGAAAAATCTTCCGTACTTCCCCAAAGTTCAAATGTCTGGTATCACAGACGACTTGAATCTTTTTACACCATCAACCACCCTAACTTCATAAATAGAGCTTATGATGTTACACCGGCTTTGATTCCAATAGTTAGTTAACCGCTGTAAGTGATGATTATTAGGCTTTACTTGTTATATTATCATATATAAATACATTTGTATGATAATATAGCAGACAGAGTTATTTTATTTTGGCTTACCAAATTTGATTGTAGGATTTAGAAATGGAGTATTATCAAAATTAAATTGGGGATGGTTGTAACTGTGAAAAGATTCAGATCATTTACTTGACTGTTTTCTCTGACAGTTCTTCAGTCACTTCTTTGTTCTTCTTTCCTCTCTTTATTTAACTTTTTAATACGATTTTTAGGGGTTTTTACATTAATTTCTATTGATTTCATATCTAGCATGTAATATTTTCAAGTTTTATTCTCTTTTAGAATTGATAATTTATTTAAAAAGTTAATAAAATTTTGTACTAAAGTAGGTCGGTATCATATTTACTTTAGGTGATCATATTAGGCATTGGTTTTTCTTTTTAATTTATGTAGTTCTCCTGAAGATGAATTGGATAATGAATTTGAAAGCTTGAGATAAATATAATATTTTCAACGATGAGTCTACAAAACCTTACAAGCTGATAATTACAATATTCTCAATGATAGATTTCAAAGTGAAAGGATAAATAGATATAAATTGTAAAATCAGGAATTACGACGGCTACGTAGAACAAGAATTCTATATCGGAGAATGAATTTAAAACGTAGACGAACTTAATATCTGGAGAAGTTTTATTTTAAAATTTAGTGTGAACATAAGATTGAAAGATGAAATTAGTAGTGAAACGAGAAATATTTTCAAATTGTGAAAGCGTCATTTAGAAAAGAAAAAAAATATTATTGTTAGTTATAACATTGATTGACAATTTTTAAGCATATTGAAAAAAAGAAGAAATTGAACTCTAAAGTAACAATTTAAAAAAATGAAGTAAAGTTGTTCAATGTTGTTGGGCATTAAGCTTAGCCTCCGAACAAAATTCAAGTTCTCTCTAAACTGAAATCGAAAATAATCAACATTGGCTTTTCCCTGTCTATCTGTGGGGGTATTTTTTTGTGGTTTAACACTCTCATCCAAATTTTCATTGATGGAAAGAGGATGGAATATAATCAAAACAAAATATAATGTCAAATCCATGAATTACATATATCATAGTTAAAATAAAGCTAATATCCCTAATAAGTTTACTGTAGACCCCAAAATATTTGATAACGCACATCATTTTTTTGTGTGTTTTCTATATTTTAAAATTTCATCAATATTTAGTGAATAAAAATGTAAAATCTCCCAATTTGAAATTAGATATATCATCTTTTTGAAATACATGTACAAATAAGGTAAAACACTTGAAGTTTATATAAGATTGGCAATTATGGTACTGGCGAATAATCAACATTTAACTTAATTCATTGAATCGCCTGAATTGTATGTATAAAATAATTTATTTCCAATATAGCACACTATTTTATATTGAACAACTCTACCGTGAACGGAAATTATGGGGGACCACGTGGTTTTGGGATCGAGTTCTCAAAAACAATGAAAATTAAATATTTTTAATGGATTATTCTGAATAGAGGACTATTCAGAATATGAAAAAGACTTATATCAAATAATAACAATATTCTTGAATAAAGGTTAATTTCACTAACAATAATCAGAGTAATTTTCTCTAGAAGTATGAGAATGCATGATATAAAAAAATTATTTTAAAATAGGGATAGTTTAGTGGCGGCTGTGATTTTATTTGAATTATCAATTTTTATTTTGAAATAATTTGAAATGTTAGGATATTAATTTCTTACCTTCAGCAAAGGTTGAAGTCTGCCGGAAATATACAGAATCCACTTGTAGGTGGGAAATCTAAAACCAATATCTAGGTCGATGCGGAAGGTAGGTAGAACCTATAAGTAGGTAGAACCTATAAGTAGGTAGAACCTATAAGTAGGTAGAACCTATAAGTAGGTAGAACCTATAAGTAGGTAGAACCTATAAGTAGGTAGAACCTATAAGTAGGTAGAACCTATAAGTAGGTAGAACCTATAAGTAGGTAGAACCTATAAGTAGGTAGAACCTATAAGTAGGTAGAACCTATAAGTAGGTAGAACCTATAAGTAGGTAGAACCTATAAGTAGGTAGAACCTATAAGTAGGTAGAACCTATAAGTAGGTAGAACCTATAAGTAGGTAGAACCTATAAGTAGGTAGAACCTATAAGTAGGTAGAACCTATAAGTAGGTAGAACCTATAAGAAGGTAGAACTTGACCGTGGTAGGTAAGTGGAACTAGTTTGATACTTTCAAGATGTATGTCTCAACACAAAGGCAGTGGAGTCAATACAAAATGAATATCTGAAAGAGAGTAAAGAATTAGTAATGACATTTGAGATAATAGATACATGTATTTATGTAATGAAAATATCGTATTGAATAACTTTGTTGAATGAAAATAAATAGAACTAGATGGAAAAGTAATCATTTTTATACAGTATTTGTGGTAATTCCTGATTAATTTTAATTTGTTTATAAATTATGTCCTGAAAATATTGACGGCTGGGAACTAATATAAATAGAATAAAAATAAATAACATTTACTGAGTTTAAAAAATTATCCAATTTTCTTCACTAAATTCAAATATTTCAAAAAAGTAACTCCACAAATTAGACTACCAAAGTGAAAAGGGTACCAAAGTAAAAATTAGCATCTTTAAAATATTATAACCTTAAAACATATCTCTAAGTATCGTATTTTTATAAACATTATTTAAAAACATAACCATAATAGTCAATATTTTTATTTTCTTATTCGCAATATGGTATATTCTTAGAATTATAACTTTAGAGCACATATTTTAGAAACTATATTCTTAGAGTTAATAACTTTATAATTTCTAACTTTAGATGTGGGAAAAAGATAAAAATACAACTAAGACCACTAGGAAACTGGAATTGATTTTTCCTCTTAACGATATTATTATCTCATACTGTTTGAATAAAGTTTATTGAGTTACGTTTATTTTGAGGATATGAACCATAATTTATAAACTAAATGATAACTTTTATTCAAGTAAAGATATTACAATAACTCACCTTAATCAATAAAGGAGAATGTCCAAAATACAATTCACCGTCAAAGTAGTTTTCAAATCGTGAACACGTGAAAATAATCTGAAAGAAAATAAACACTGTTAGAAAAATGTAACTAAAATATAATTTACATGAAATCAAATAATGAAAGGATTTTACCTTCAATGCGTAGCAAACAACAAAGGATAGTCATAATTCATATTATCTATTGATGTAGTCAATCATCATATATTATTGTATTCGACTTTATATATTATATATAATATATTTACATATTGAATTGTAATATATTAATGCATTCAGTTTGCATTTATTTACGTAGTCAATTACCTTTTATTTATGTATTCAATTAGCATTTATTTATGTATTCAATTAGCATTTATTTAAGTATTCAATTAGCATATATTTATGTATTCAATTAGCATTTATTTATGTATTCAATTACCTTTTATTTAAATATTTAATTAGCATTTATTTATGTATTCAATTACCTTTTATTTAAGTATTCAATTAGCATTTACTTAAGTATTCTATTATCAAATTGCTTATTTGCAAGAAGCCTCTCATAAATCCAAAAAAGCTATTTTTCAGGAGAGGCATTTCAGTAAATGTAATTTCCATACATTTGATTGTACATTGCTGGACATGAAGCCTTTCTAGCAGTCAATTGTTAAACTATAATTATGAAATTCTACCGAACTAATCAGTATTTTAAGATTTACCTAAATTTTCTATTTGTATAACTCTAAAATACATGTTTTTGTGTTTTTGACGTTGTTCTTGCAAATGAACGATATTGTTCATTTGCAAGAACAAGTAATGAACAAAAAGAATTATTTTCGAGTTATTCATATACGTATACATATTAATCTTAAAATACATATTTATTTGGTACTAGTTTCATAATTGTAGCTCAAACTGACTGCTAGAGAGACTAAATGTCCTAACGATATGCCATAAAATGGGGTCTAGGACATTTTTGTCCACGAACATTTTGTCCACGTACATTACATCCACGATTTTTTTATTTTAAAGTGTTTAGGGATACATTAATGACATTTTTCGCTCTTACATTAATAGCCAGGCGTAAATAAACAATAATATAAGAGTTACTTAAGCAGAAACATTTCATATGAACACATTTTTTTATCTATCGATTACAGTTATAATAGCATGAAAAAGTGTGCGGACACGAAAGAGAGAAAATAATTACAATAGAAGTAAATAATAATTATTTTTTTAGTTTTTATTATGAGTCAGAAAATACGGAAGAGTCAGATATAACAGACGTTTTAACAATTAATATTGTTAATATTTTCTTTATTCAGTCATTTTAATTGTTGTGAAATTATAAAAAATAATTACAACCTCACCATACAAGCAAATATATTATACTACAATAATATATACTACTCTTGCCAATTTCTATTTTAAAAGTGCGTTGTGGCGCCATCTGGATCCAAAAGCGGAAAATAGAATTGAAATTTTGTAAGGACAATCGAGGTATGTCGTGTGCGTGACGCCATAACAGCAAAACTTACGGGGGCCCATTGACGTACATGGTTTTTGAAAACCATTTTATTAATGCACATTTTTGGTATTTTGGTAAATTATTTATTATACAATTTTGAAGCTACGGCATTGGAGTTTTTTGCATTCGATTCTCCAATAAATTCTCTACAAAATGATAACAGCGATTTTTAATTTTCTAATTATTTTCCTAATATTAGATTACCTATCAATTGTAATTGTAATTACCTATCAATATTGGTATTCTTTCTAGGGTAGGTAATAAAAAGTAAAGCTTTGAGAGCTGTTATTGTCGCAAATTTGTGATCGTAACGTCAACAAGGCAACACACATAAATAGAAAATTAAGGTTAAGAAGTGTGAATAACATGAATGGATTCATCACTGTATCTTATAATGGAAATAAATAAACAGTTTTCGTAATGTTACGTTCTTCAATTGTCTTTAAAAAGATTTTAGAGCGTTGCTGTTGTGACGTCACGCAAAAGAACATACATCGATTGTCCTTATTATATTTCAATTCTATTGCCTGCTTTCGAAACCACGTGGCAAACAGAAATTGTTTAGAGTTGTGTATCTTATTGTAGTATAATATCTTTGATACTAGAATAGTGTTACTAATACCGAAAAATAAAAAAGCATTCTAGTAAAGAATTGTCCTGAGGGCAATTAGTTGACTATTAAACATATTTCATAACATATTTCATAATTAGGCAAATTATTATTATTCTCAGGGATAAGACTCCTTGACCTAACACTGATAAATTAGGTACAGGAAATAAAAGAATGAAAAATATACCTCAAAAATTCAGACCAAATCTTGCATACACTAAAGAAATATTGGTGACCCGACAACTCACTCGCTCCCGAACCATTCACCACGGGAAAACTCGTCGTTGACAATTCACAGCGTGATTTATGTTCAGCAGTATATATAATTAAATTTGTACTATCATAATTTTATGCAATTTTAAATGTATATTGTTAGGCTAAGATAGAAAAGGATTAAATTAAGTTATTTTATTTATAAATAATGCACACACCAGTAAATCATAAATCACTCTGTGAAATGATCTTGGCGAATTATTTAATGACGAGTTTTCCTAAAACCATATATATTATAGCAATTTTTTAAAAGATATATTAGCTACATATGTATTTAAACTGTAAATATAATCTCTCCTATAACGGTATCTATATCTATCTCAGGTTTCAAAGAACCACATTTCATCAACTCATTCTTAGAGGAGAACCTCAAATTATGAAATATACCAGAATTTAGACATTACGCAGTTGTAGAAGTAAAACAAAGAAAATGTAATTAGAAAACGGATACAGTGAATAGATCGACAAAATATAAATGAAAGAAAAGAAGATTAGAGATAACGAAGATAAGGTTTTAGAGATGAAAATATGTAATCAAAAAGCCGGTCACAAAGTAAATGAATCTCATGTACCCAACATATGAGAGAGGAAATAAATCACATTTTCGTCGGAAAATCAAATAAGACTATAGTGGGCTGCGATAAAAATTTCTGAAATGGTATTTTAGGCCTATTAACATGAGGTTTGGAATGGAAAATCAAATAAGACTAAACTGCGTCCATCGCTTTATTGCAGATCACTATTTTGTGGATAATTTCAATAATATTGATCGCACAGTAGTGAAACTTTGGTCACTGGAAGATTGCTTCTATGTTAGTATCTTGCTGAAATTTTTTTTGAATCCATGAGAAAATTGAAAAGTTATGAACGTTTATGTATTTTGAAGGCATTTTAACTGTCCATCGCTTTATTGCAGCTCTGTGAAAAAGCCAAAAAATGGGCGATTAACTTCTACCTAGAGGGTAAAAATTGTAGCAGGTCCTGCAGAAGGGAGGACTCTTCTATATTTAGCTTTATAACTTGGAAGGGATAAGAGAACAATAGTTTATTTTGTGGAAAATCCCGACACAAACCCAAGGAGAGATGAGGGTAAGAGAAAAAGAATTTCCCCTTGAAATATGCGAAAAATACGCAGGCAGGTCATAAGGCAGCTAAATGATACTAGTGCCTCCATATTTGACAAGGCTGTCATTGGTTTTACGTCAAAACAGTCCTGATGTAATGTCTCAAATGAAACGGTCAGAAATGTTCAATGGGGCTTAAGACCAGAGAACAGGGCAATCAAGTCATGTGAGTCTCTCACTTGATGCCCAGAGATGTGAGGAAAGAAGTTGTAACCCTTCAAGCATGAGATTTTTCGAAGTAATACAAGAAAATCATCTTTTGCCAACGAGGTAATTGCAAACTATTAGGCCAAGGGAACAAGTACTCAACAAAAGAGGCAATGTAGGATTGTATTGTTAGGTTTACACCCTCTGGTACTCGGAGAGGGCCAATTAACGTTTTACCAATGATGCCCGCTTAAAACATAAAGCCACAGCCTCCTTGTTGACGACGAAACCAGTGTGGATAAACAGCTCCAGTAGGATCCAAACTTTAACCCATCAATCCAGACAATCAAGTGTGGCTCTTTCCTCATCTGTTAAAAGAACAAGTAGGAAGTTTGTTTTCATGTAATTCTGTGTACATCTAATGCCTTTTTCATTTTGGGTCTTGTCCATAGGAGGCCTGGGAATGGGCTCCAAGTTCCTTGTCGTCTCATTTAAGACACTGTTTGGACGAATAACCAATGACAGCCTTTTCGAAAATTGAGGCACTAGTGTTATTTGGCTGCCTTATAACCTGCCTGGGTAGTTTTTGCATATTTCGAGGGGAAAAAGCTTCTCCTCGTACCCTCATCTCTCCTTGGGTTGGTGTCGGGATTTTCCACAATAGAAACTATGTTTATCTTATCCCTCCCAAATTCATTAGCTTAATATAGAAGAGTCATCCCTTCTGCAGGACCTGTTACAATTTTTACCCTCTCTGTAGAAGTTAATCGCCCATTTTTTGGCCTTTTCACAGAGCTGCAATAAAGCGATGAACAGTTAAAATGCCTTCAAAATACATAAACGTTCATAACTTTCCAATTTCCTCATGGATTCAGAAAATATTTCAGCAATATACTAACATAGAAGCAATCTTCGAGTGACCAAAGTTTCACTACTGTACGATCAATATTATTAAAATTATTCACAAAATAGCGATCTGCAATAAAGCGATGGACGCAGTGTATAGTGGGCTGCGATAAAATTTTCTGAAATGGTATTTTAGGCCTAATATGAGGTTTGGACTGGAAAATCAAATAAGACTATAGTGGGCTGCGATAAAATTTTCTGAAATGGTATTTTAGGCATAATATGAGGTTTAGACTGGAAAATCAAATAAGACTATAGTGGGCAGCGATAAAATTTTCTGAAATGGTATTTTTGGCCTAATATAGGAACCAATATCCTATATCGGCAAGAACATGATATAATGCGTAATTGAAATTAGGAGTTATTTTATATATGTATTAATGAATGGATAAATTAAAATTCTGGGTACATAGGTTTATATGTATAATCTAATTTTCCAAATTCACAAAAAGGCATATTATTTTGAAATTCGATTATTCGGCGATCTGTATTTAATAAAAGATAGTAAAGAGAAGTTTAATTTACAAACTTTATAATGCAAGTGACTGTAGATTATATTCTTTTTTCGACAATTACACAGTCTAAATGCTTAGATAGTAATATCCAGAAAATTGATTAGGTAAAAGCTACGTAGAACTAAAATAACTTAAGAATAACAAGAGCACGTTAATAACCTCGGATACTAACCTTAAGAATAACAAGAGCACGTTACTAACCTCGTTTTAGGACGTTCCAGAAAGCACTGTGGTGATCTTTCGGATCTCACGATGTTTTATACCCTAGCGTGCATGCGGTTCTCTGAATTTGAATGATTTCGTTTCAGCGTACTGACTTTTGATCTTAGATAGATACAACTATTATATTTTTATCTGATTTAAATAGAACTGAATAGAATAAACTTGAATTGAAATCAAATTGAATTTTTGTGTGAATATATTTCAAGATAATATAATATTGAAAAGAATCCTTATTACAGAATACAAAAAAACTTTAAAAATATCCCAACGTATAAAGGTAGGTGAATATTATCTAAAATACTAAACCTACTTTTCTTATCTAAAAGAGGAGAGATGAATCGTAATTATTATGTTTACTAGTACAGTACCTGTTGTTCATTCATTTAGTTAAAAATAATATAATGGGTTCAAGATTATATTCAAATGCTCACAAATGTATCAAAAACTCTTATAAACTCTCAAAACTCTTATATTTCCAATTAATAATTCTAGTGTGACCTCCGTAGTAATGATACTGCAGCAAATTATTAGTTTTTCTTTTCTATTACTCTTTCTTTGATTTTTCTCTTATTTACACCAACTTTATGATGCGCTGTTGATAGAATGACTTTTTAACCCATTTTGTGACACACGGACAGACGGACGCGGGCGGCTCTTACCTATGGATAAAATTATTTTGTGAAAAATGTTAATTACTCTAGGCAATGTATCTATACTACTACATGATATATGAATTGACAGCTTTAGGTTATTCTTATATAAGGATCTAGCATATTAAATGAAGTTATTATAGAATTGACTTTCAATCTCGGTCTATTGAATAAACAAGCAATACTTGAGAGATCCTACGCCATTATTATTCTAAATTGTAAGTAGATATACTGAATTCTTATTTCTCCTTCATTTTGTCTTTAAAATTCATACATAAAAGTGATATTTTCTAATATTTTTCATATATTTAGTGTTTATAAACCCATTGTAAATAAGTTTTAATAAATGATATTGATTATATAACTCAAAACCACTTTCCTACCCATAGAAATATAAATATTTTATTTATTTTTAAAGATGCTAAAGAATGAGCAAAGTCATCAGTTAGAAATAGAATATTATTATATTAGGTACTATGCACTTATCACCATCTTTAAATTATATTTTCACATAGGGTAACTGTATCAAATTCCGGCCACTTAAGAGACCCCGATCTCTAAAGATTGGATTCATTTAATTTCACTGGCTACCAATGTGAGCCTTATTTTCATAGTGATTAACAAATTGTTAACGAACATTAATGAATCACAGTTTTATGATTTATATATAAAATTAATTTTTTATTAATAAATATTTCTCGCTTATCCATTTCTCCCTCAATCCGGCCAGTACAGCCCCTAATTCCGGCATTACAATGTTCCTAAAAACGGCCATGTAAGCTTAGAGCTAGAAAATTGATTGCTTATTATAGCAATAGGTACTGTTTGCATAACTGATAACCGTGGTAAGTACATGAAAAATCAAAGTTTTACAAAATAAATATATGAGATTATTAATTTCCATTTGAAACCAATTAACACAATGGTAATCTATTTTTATTTCAGTATTTAACTTGATAAGCTCAAGCAATTTTCAAATCGGGATATACCTATATTTTAAGAAACAATTCAAGACAAATAAAGTCCTCATATAGAAAGAAAATAATTTAATGAATTTAAATTTTATCTAGTTTTTCAACATATGTAAGGATTTATCATAAACATTTGTACCCTTTTGAACTTTCCAAGTAGAGAATCAATTATATCCCTATAAACAACGTACGTTTTTTGATTCGAATGCTGGGATATCGAATCGATGGATTGTTCCATCGAATCGACAGACCGTTGTTTGTAGGGGTAGCTATCTATTTAAACTATTTTGGTTTATGAAAAAATGTGATCAATGAAATTATGTTATGGGATATTATTTATTGTTGATCTTTATTAAACACAAACAAATACCTACTGATTAAACCATTCAAAAATGTATAAAATAACTGAAAACAAGAGACTTTTCAGAGATGATCTTATAAATGAATTTCTCTGATTTCCTTCCCTTTCCAAATCATAAACTATTCGACCTCTCCAAAAGCAAACTTGTCCGAATCGATTCGATATCGGGTTGTGTCTAATTCGTTGAACGGATAGCTTATGCCGGTAATAGATATGACTTAAATTAGATATCTAACTGAATGTATCTAAATATTTTGACTATGCAGAAATCGAATTTATTTCTACCGTCAGTATCCAAAAATCATCACTCTAGTCCGCATCGTTTAATTTTTAATCAGAAATCGTTTGATGCATATCGAAGCAACAGCAGTAGGTTATAAGATATCTTTTATATTATTGAATTCCATTTTAGAATAGATTCCTTAAATTTCGTATCATTTATGATCAATTCCGATATCTACCTAAAATCTAAATGTATCGAAACAACACCAGTAATTAGATATACATTATATTATTGAATCACATTCAAAATGTATTCATAATGCACCGAAATGTGCGAGATAAAATTCGTAATTTATCGAAACCTGATATCAATTTCCTTGCATATTCACTATAAAATATCAAACCTGAATCAATGATTCAATTTAATATGCATCCAGGATGGCAGAGTCCCAGAAACACCACTTCCCAGCAAACACAGTGGTGTCAATTATATTTCTGAACGGTACCACGTGCTCAACGAGTCTCCATTTTCGATGTCGAAAAAAGAAACAAAATAGATCCCTCTGTATCGTTCAGATACATTTTTAGATTAGCGATGATGCAACACTCAAAGAAAGAAAACAAGAGATATAAACGAAAGCCTTTTAGCAATGAAATAGACAGAAAATTCGATATAAAATACATATCTAAATTAAAGGTATATTTCCGGAAGAAAGTTGAAATATCGAACTGTATTTATTACCAACTTCTACTTTATTACTTATAGTGCAATGTACGTTTGGGGTGTAGTGTGTTACACATTGTTATATCCATATCAAACAATGGGAATAATTGAATTAATTTATTCCCATTTAATATAATGTATGTATATGTAACATTAATCAAATTGATAAGCCCACAAACGTACATTACACTATAAAAGTAAAATCTAATAATAAATACAGTTCGACATTATAATTTATTAAGTTCTTTTGGAGATGCATATTCAATATACTAATATAGATATATATTTGACATCGTATTTGCCGTCTATTGTCAATACTAAAAAAAACTCTTTCGTTTATAATGCTTTGTTATTTATTTGAGTGTTGCATCGCTACACTCAGATAAATTCTGATGCACTCAGGTGTTTCAAGTTCTATGGTTTTGTCTTAAGTGAGACACTTTAGTGCACCAAACTCTAGCTTGGGTGCACTTAGACTCAAAAGTGCATCTGTTCGATGCACTTTAGTGTCTAAATTTAACTTTGTCCTTTGCCAAAATGATGATAATAATGTCCTAATCATTTTAACAAAATTATAGCTGAGACGTACTAAATGCATTGAACTGATTCACTTTAGTGCATCAATACTACAGTTTGATGCAATAATTAAGTGTCTCGTTTTAGAGACAAAGCCATAGGGTGAAGTTGAGGTGAACTCGAAACACCTGAGTGCATCAATTGGAGTTGTATACTTTTCTTAGTGTAATCTAAAGATGTATCTGAATGATACAGAATGATCTATTTTGTTTCTATTTTTCGTCATCAAAAATGTAAAGCATGTTGTACCGTTTAGAAATATAATTGACAGGACTATGTTTGCTGGGAAGTGGTGTGTGTCTGGAACTCGGCCATCCTGGATGCATATTACATTGATTCAGGTTTGATATTATAAGCCACTCTGAGGATTATTATAAGCCACTCTTTTACAGTGAATAAGCAATGAAATTGACATCAGATTTTGATAAATTATTGATTTTATCTCACAGGATTCGGAGCATTATAAATACATTTTGAACGTAATTCAGTAATATAATACATTTAGGTAGATATCGGAATTGACCATAAATCATACGAAATTTTAGGTATAATTCTATAACGGAATTCAATAATATAAGTTATAACAGATATCTATTTAATTTATACTGGTGTTGTTTCGATACGCACGCATTAAACGATTTCTGATTAGAAAATAAACGATGCTAACTACATAGAGTGAATATTTTTGGAAACTGACAGTAGAAATTTATTAGATTTCTAAACAGTCAAATAACTTAGATACATTCAGTTAGATATCTAACTTAAGTGTATTTCATTTCTATTACCGACATGCACTACCAGCCCAACGAATTAGACACAACCCGATTTCGAATCGACTAGGACATGTTGGCTGGGCCGGCCTGTCCGATATTCTTCCCCCCCCCCCCCATAAATCAGCCTACTCATAATTCGGTCCCCCATAAACCAGGCTACTCATAATTCGGTCCCCCATAAACCAGACTACTCCTAATTCGGTCCCCTATAAACCAGGCTACTCATAATCCGGCCCTCCATAAACCAGCCTGTTCATAATCCGGCCCCTTCATAAACCAGCCTGTTCAAAATCCGGCCCCCCATAAACCAGCCTGTTCATAATCCGGCCCTCCATAAACCAGCCTGTTCATAATCCGGCCCTCCATAAACCAGCCTGTTCATAATCCGGCCATCCATAAACCAGCCTGTTTATAATCCGGCCATCCTTAAACCAGCCTGTTCATAATCCGGCCCTCCATAAACCAGCCTATCCTAATATCCGGCCTCCCATTTACTGTCCACTACATAAATTTGTTAGGTGAAGATATTTTGATATGCCGGATTTTGATTTTATTAAAGATCATATGATGATTGATTGGAATTAGTTCGCAATATTATTATTTTACCTACTGTAACTCTATGAAATGACATATGATCTAGTCGTCAATATTCCATAATCCGGCCTAGTGGCTGGAAATGAGTTATGAGTTCCATAATCCAACCATTCATGTATATATGGAATATATATGTGAAATATTATTTAACACATTGGAACATTTCATTTATACGTTTTCAATATTTTTTTTTATGTTTTTGCTAAAAAAAACAATTGAAATAACGAAGTATCCTTCAACCTTGACTCTTACGTTTTGTCATAGTAAATTAAGACGAATTTCTCATTATCCCCAATTTGCTTTTTAAATGATAAATAATTTTGATTAACCAATTAAGCCAAATGAACATCCAATCAAGGTGGACGAAATTGGATCCCTCTCAAATTCTCCTATAAGATTCTTACAACTTTATTCTGTTCCTCATTTCAATTGTTTACGTAATTACCAGGCCGGAATACGGCAATGGCCGGGATTTGATACCTTCGCCCTACGTAGTCATACTATTGCAGACAGCAGAATTTGGACTTTATATCTAAGTCCAAATTCTGCTGTCTGCAACTTTAAATTTGATTACTCACACACTATTGGTAATTTGAAGTTTTGAACTAACTAAATAGTCTAATAGACAACTACCTAATTAGTTAGTAATTTTGTAACCTCTTTCTGCAGTGTGGCCTTGAAACCTAATTAACTAGGTAATTACTATCAGTTTATCACATACTTATTATACCTACCCTACTACCTAGGTATAGAGTTGTAAAAAGATAATGACAATCCTCAAATATTAAACTAAAAGATGATTTTCAATGTTGATGTATTAATGAACTCATAACTTCATTATAATAATCTTTAGTTATACTCCCAATTGTGTATTAAATAGACCTATAATCCCATAGATAGGTAGTTCTAGTTACATGACGTCCACATCCTCGAAATAGTTTATATTATAATTTATAAGTAAGTTAGTCCCAAATTGATTCATAGAAAATAATAAATTTTCATAGAAAACCAAACAACATTTTGTAAGGGTAACTCATGTAGAATATGTAGTTATTGTTTATAATTTTAAATCATGTTATTCCACTTGTTTCAGGCATTAGATTTCATATCAACAATTAATAATTAATACTACTTAAATGTTATCTTAATTTATAAATTGTTAGTAAAATTATAAGTTTTCACACACGTCAAATAAATTTAAGTTTTATAAAAATTAATAACTGGAATTAGAAATACTATAAAAAATAAATTGTAATGGACCTAAATGGAATACATTTAGATGGAATAAATAGTTTGTATGTTCGGGGGTCCTGAAGGGGTGTTTTTTTTTTGTCGGGCAGGCATTTCTTTCTTTCCAATATTCATATTCAATATTTCTAGTATTTAAGTTCTTTCTTTCACATGGTAGCGTGGTTTTTAATTAGTGCCAAGCGGCCATTTAATTACGTGAGTTACGATTCTTCCTAGAAAGAATAATCAATATGTTTAATTTACTGTTTACGTTACTTGTCAATAATAATCATTAATTGATTTAATTCCAACACTTCAGTAAATGACATCAAATCAAATATCGTACCAAAATAACAAGGTTTAATAAAACACAAATATAGTTTAAATTAGGTGTACTCTAATTAAGTAATAGATCAGACAAAAGGTTCGAGAAATAGTAAATCCTACATAAACTTCGTACATTTAATTCAATTAATCAAATATCTACAGGGTGGGGCGTAAGTTTGGAAGCAAATGAAAGTGCATATTATAATCCAACGAAAATTATATTTAATAATTTACAGTTATGTATTATTACATAAAGGTTTTAAAAATTCAAAAATCAAAAATTTATTCAAAATGTCCCCCCTTGTTTTTAATAACAGCCTCAAATCTCCTCCGAACTCCTCCTACTGCAGCACGCAACTGTTCTTGTGAAATTTCCTTCCAAGATCTCTGGAGCGAACGCTTTAAATCATCCACACTGCGATGGAATTTACCACAGGCCTTTGGTTCAAGAATGGACCATACCGAAAGGTCTATAGGATTAACATCTGGGGAGCAGGGAGGCCACATTTCTTTGGACCAAAACCGTGGAAGATGGTCATGGCACCAGTTTTGAGTGACATTTGCAGTATGTGAAGTGACGCCGTCTTGCTGAAATGTCCATAGAGTGTCATTACCGAAATGATCCTTAGCTGACTCCAACATTGGCGTCAAAATATTCTCAATATAACATTTAGCATTGATTTTGGCGCCTTGTTCCACAAAAATTAAAGGAGATCTTCAAGTTTCTGAAACGGCGGCCCAGACCATTACTGAAGCAGGTTTCATGGTTCTGTGGACAGTTTTTTGGTTGTATGGGATGTCTTTTGCACTTTTACCAATTATTCTGTCATTCCTCCGGTTGTGAGCCATTTCCACTGTAAAAATTTTTTCGTCAGACCAAACAATTTCACCAGCCGTGCCAGACTTCAATTCCCTCAGAAGTGCTTTGCTTCTCTCCAATCTCTTTTTCTTAACAGCTTCTGACAGAGTCTGTCTCTTTTGGAGGGTGAAAGAGGACATCTTTAGGTCTTCTTTGAGAACTCTTCTCATTGTTCTGGGACTCACATTAGCTGTTTTGGCTAACAATAGTATTGACCTTTTCGGGTTCCTCCTGATCTTCTCTCGGGCACATTTTATCAGTTGTTTGGTGCGTTGTGAGCGTGGTCTACCACTTCTTGGACGATCAGTCAAGTCTCCTCTCTCATTAAAACGCTTCACACACTTCCAAACAGTCGATTTCGCTATTGAGAGAGTCTTTGAAATGACGGAATCTGACTTCCCGGCACGGTGTAGAGCAATAATGGCTTCTCTTTTGTCTGACATTTTTGAATTTACTAAATTTTTGTAAAAAATAACACTGCCACGTCATAATGTAGTGTCTCTACTATAGTTTAAACCCTATCACCTACTTTGGAACTTATTTTTAAGAATTATATTAATGTTTGAAAAATTGCTTCCAAACTTACGCCCCACCCTGTATCTATGGAGGAGTTTAACTTACAAAATGCGTCAAGCTTTGGAGGTTGAGAGTATACTTTTCACAAATAAACACTGACACAATCACTGAGGAAATACGGATGGGGTTACTGAGTTTCTAATGGAGTAGGTGTGGCTGGAAACTCTTCGAAACCACTGTACTAGTGTGTTGGTAACGGCTGCAGTCCTCGACTGGAACTTTGCTAATTGATGTGGACGACAATTCGTGCAAATCACTGTACTATGATGACTCTGGCTTCAGACTCCTATTGCTTATTGAATGTCTGCTCTGCAACATAAGAAGTTGTTCTGCAACGTCAGAAACTATTCTGCAATAGACTTCAGTTGCTGGTTCCCTCATCCTGTCTCGTTTGGCTTTGACTCTGCCATAAAGAGTACAACTTCTGCTGCCGGGATCCATTGAATTGCAAGATTCAGCCACTTACTAAGGATCCTATCTCCACCACTATGACGGGCGGAGATCTTCATCGACTAAGTCCTGCGATGGTTACCTAAGGCTGGGGTGAGAGAAGATTTCACCCCGCCGGGGTCTTATCCAGACCGGTAAACTACTTAAGACTCTCTTGTGAGCAGAGATTAGAGTGAGGCGAGAGAACAAAAAACTTCATAATCTCAATCCACCGCTTAAATACTCCCAAGATTCATCTAAAACTCCACCCAATTCCAAACGTAAGATGCCTAATTCTACCCTCAACTAATAGAAACTGACCAATTCAAAAATAACTCCTCCTATATTTTCGACTAAACTAATTACTTTCTCACAGAAAAGAAACATCAAACTTGAAATATGTTAGGATATATGAAACCTCAAGAGCTCGTTATTTCTATAAAGTAAACCACAGAAAACCTCTGGTCTAGAGAAAACAGTAGGTGGTTAATTACCCTCACCAAATGCATTACATGTAACAGAGTTTGAAAGTCTTATTAACTCTCTTAAAGCAATAAATATTATTTTCAAACAACCATTCTAAAACCACAAACATTTGAGCAGAAGGGAAATATCCAATGACACTGTTTTATTTCAAAGTCACAAAATAATTAATTTCATAACAAACCAGTCTGAAGATTTTATAACTTGAAGTATACATAACCCCCTATGTGAAAAAAAAAAAATATTCAGACCGGAAAAAAAACTCTGGTTCTTCTTCAGACTACATGTGCGTTACAATTTATCTCGGTACTCCCATCAAAGTTAAGTAGAAATATTCATAGAAAACGATAAGCCTCGACCATCTGACGTTTACAAATACATACTTCCCTTGTGCTCATTAGAAATATAATCATTATAAAAAAATTGGTCCCAAAATAAAAGCATCTTAGTATCAAAATTACTTCAAAAATCAAAACACAATATTATTTAATACACAAAATAATAAAATCAAAAGCAACAAAATATTCTGAAAAAGCAATTCAATTCTTCGTTCAAGCATACATCATGAATTCCAATTATTATTCGTTTCGTGACAATGTTATTAAAATGGAACAAAAAAAATGCACCTAAATTATTTAGTCTTAAAAATTACCTTAAACTAAATGATCTTACACTAATTTTCAAACTATGTACAATGACACTTTTCTTATTGTAACTCTATCTACATTTAAGCACAATGTTATTTAAATATCATAATCACATTCTCCGTTTCAAAACTTCTACTACTTCGATAATCCAGACTCTATCTCAATCAATTCCAATAATGACAATTCTTTATCTCTGTCCCATCTTCATATCTGTCAAATACATTTTAAAAACCATTGATTTAAAAATAAAATGAACTAATCGAAATTCCGTTTCAAATTCTCTGTTCATATTACAATAATACTTCATGTCCACCAATGTCAGAAATTATGTACCTCTATTTTATATCCAATTTCATTACAACAGAAATTCCTCTATGGATTATTTCTTACAATTCAAATGCATAATATTACAAATAGTGCTTATTACTTTTAATCCTATCCTACCTAACGAACCTTCGTCTGACCATCTTAAAATTAATTACATAATTATCTTAAAATTAAAAAGGTATAAATGAGCTACAATTTTATACTAATTTAAATTAGAGATTTGGGTTAAAGATTTATAATTTACTTTACTTTAATCCATTCCCAAAAATTAAAGTTTCCTGCACAGCTCACACTAAATTTCTCACAAATTATTAATTTCCTGTCGGTCCCTTCAAATACGAACCAATCCTAACTTCTGTTTACAACCTGTGCTTGATTTCACTACTATTCATCTTTCCCAATAACATCTGCACCACTTAAATTAGTTCCCTACGCCTGAGTACCACTAACTGTACCTATCCTCTGGTCCTGTAGTAATTTCCCTATTTCTGAACTATCCTACCACTATTCTAATTTATAAAATTCCCTCTCGAATGTCATTTAGCATCTTCTCTTTCATCTTTGAGATAACTAGGCACTGGGCTTCACATCATTTTCTTCGTTAGTTTGCAATCATCTCTGAGTCTAAAATCAACAAGGTCTCTATTACCTTTCAACCGGTCGTAACTCTACAAGCTAGCTTCACTTGCCCAAAACAGTTGGCGCATCTTGGCATCCCGTAGGATTATCGTTTTCACGAAAGCCGTGCCCGAAAGCAATTAATTACAAAAACCATTTAAATTGGCCAAAAGTATTAATGAAATTAAGACGGTACCAGTCATAACCAATTCAAACTCCTCATACTTCTTTACAGCAGAGGGACACGACCTGAGGTATGCATTCAACTCTTATTATAGTTGTGCTCGACTAAATCGCATTTACCTATATTTGTGGCATGTTGCGATATACGACCTTTGTGCTTATGCCAAATAGTTTCAACCTGAGCCTTCTGCTCTTCGTCCAAATGAACTAAAGTAGGCATATTCCCCCTCTCTGTCCCACGCAGGATGTCCCTCTCTGTCCCACGCGGGATGTCCCTCTCTGTCCCACGTCTGTCCCACGTGGGATATCCCTCTCTGTCCCACGCGGGATGTCCCTCTCTGTCCCACGTCTGTTCCACGTGGGATGTCCCTCTCTGTCCCACGCGGGATGTCCCTCTCTGTCCCACGTTTGTCCCACGCATAATGTCCCTCTCTGTCCCTCTCTGTTTTACGCGGGAAATAGTTCGCGGGATGTCCCTCTCTGTCCCATGCATAATGTCCCTCTCTGTCCCTCGTCTGTTTTACGCGGGAAAAAGTTATACCAAAAAGGTATATCTATCTCAAGCTTTATTTACGTATCATAACTAGGTAAGGTATTCATAAACAGATGTAGGTATATACTATCTAGGTAGGCATTGACTAATAATACTAGGTAGTAGGTAAGTAGGTACGGATTGATGAACACTACCTAGTAGGTATCTAGGTAGGCTGGTATTGGTACTGGTAGGTATCTAGGTAGGTATAGTTAAACAGTTATAGGTAACTAGATAAGCATTGATAAACACTAGTAGATAACTAGGTAGGCATTGACAAACAGTTGTAGGTAACAAGGTAGGTATTGATGAATACTAGTAGGTAACTAGGACCTAGATTGGTATTGATGAATAGTAGTAGGTAACTAGGACCTAGATTGGTATTTATAAACAGTTGTAGGCCACTAGGTAGGGAATGTTAAACACAAGAAGGTAACTAATCAGGTATTGATAAACAGATGTAGGCAACTAGGTAGGCATTGATAAACACCAGTAGGTTATAACTATAGGTAGGTATTGATTGACAAACAGTAATGTAGGTAACTAAGTAGGTACTGATAAATATTACGTAATAGGTAAGTATATGGAGTAAACTCGAAACACCAGGGTGGATCAGAATTTTTTTAGTATTGTGTCAGCTGTTAAGTCATTGTATTGAGGGGAGAGCCATGAAGCGTGGTGTGCATTAAAGTCCTCCAGAAGTGTTAATGTAATCTTATTGTGGTTAATAACCATATTGCGTGAAACTTGGTGGGACGATTGATCATTATCCAGGTACCAGTTTATTAGATTTTGGAAGCAAACGGGTCAAAGGTTGAGGTTAAGGTCATATATAAGCGGCGGATGAGGTATGCACTCTACCGAGTGCACGTAATCTAGTTTTGATGTTTTTTGCTGGGTAACAACCAATATCTGAATATATTCGTAAATGATTGATAGATGATAGAATTTGAAATATTTACAGTACTAAATCATAAATTATTTATAAAATTTTAATTATGAATAATTTTGATGCCGATAAACGAAGATATACGAAGTCAATAATTTCAATAATAATTTGAGTTATTAATTTCTTGAGGAGAATTTTTTCAAAATAAATAAATTTCCTTCTCTTTATACAATGTAATTTAGATTGGCAGAGTTTAAAATATTACATAATTAAACATGTTGATTCCATTAAAATACATATTAGAAAAGTTTGATTTTAACACGATTAGTGAAATTATTTATGATGATAGTCTTTGTGTGTAGGAATAATTTATTGTAATTTTCTAGAAGAAACTAAATTACCCTAGTGAACTCCATATTCACGAATTGTTTTTACTACTACTGTGACTGTCTACCGCATATAACTGGACCAGTTACCCGATTCTATTTAATCTTAATTATAAGAGCAAAACAAGTACATTTTAAACACAGAGCTAGCAGAAGTATAAGTCATAAACATCTGAGTGTTAAACCTTCCCTGTTCGATATCCCATACATAGTACACATTCAAACTTGCATTTTTAGTCTAAAACATTAAAAGCTTTTCAGAATAATATGAAAAATAAACATATATGTATTATGGATACATACAAATCAAATGTTCATATTATTTCATTTTAACAAATTTGGGTAGCAAAATGTTACTGTATTACACTTTTTTTTATCAATTCTACTCGAAATTAAAAATATGTGTTATAGTAAAATCACCATTATAATTATTCATAGTTAATTCTAATCATTACTCAATATAGTTCAATTCTAATCGGATTATCCAATTGAAGGTACGTATTTTAAAATCAGAACACATATATAAGAGACATTAGCATACGAATCAGTTGTTTCAAAGGAAATACGTTGTAGAACTGTAGCTATACTAATAAGAATCATTTAATTAAACCAAGAGATAGGGAATAAAATCTTGTGTCCACAAGGTGACTGCTGTCCTTATTGGTTGAGAGAGTTTTCAATTTGGAACACCGATGGTACTGCCAGGACTCTCAAAACGATACATCCAAACCGACTGTCAAAAAACAAGTTTTTATTAGTAATAGAAAACAATTATAATCTAATGCGAAGTTTGCAGAATTTATGACCAAAATAAAGTTAGGTAAAAAAAGACACCAAAGCCAGTGAAAATTTGTTCTAGGAAATTTCGGTCATGGAAAAATTCAGTTCCGGAAAATTCGGTCTCGAGTATAAATAAAACTTATGAATTAGATTTAAAAGGGGCCGTGTCGCCCCCTAACCCCCTGGAAGGTCATTGAACGATCATGAAGTATCCAGTACAACAATCTAGCGGATACAGCAAGCTACATTCATAACGGTAATTTTTCCTTGAGAGGTCATTTATAATTCTGAGATCGAAATTTCCGAGACCGAAATCGAAATTTCCGGCCTTCGCAAAAATGATAAAAAAAAACGAATGCAAGCCTTGCAACATTTTGCGGGTGGTCTTATTATGTACAATCAGACAAAAGTGTCTCCGCAGGATGTTAAATTCTCAAATCATAGTTTACTAGTTTCTATTATTTTAAAATCTTATAAATTTGTCATCGTGTAACTAAGACCAATTTGAAAATATTTACAAAAATTTCAATTATTAGATTTTCTTTTGCGAAATGTGAAATTAGTAAACTGACAGAATTTCATTACGGATACCCTGCAGTACACAAGATTAGTGAATTTATTTATGTTGATAATCTTTGTGTGTTGGAATAATTTACAATCATTTTCTAGAGAAAAATAAATTACTGCAGTGAACTTATAATTATTTGAATAAATAAATTATTTTTTATATTTTGAAATTCTGTGTATCTTAATTCTAATGATCAAATTTGATGCTTAACCGACTATAATTCCTAGATATAATTAGCTTAAAGTATTCAATAATTTTGAAGTATCCATTACTCACAGAGCAATTCATGAATTATTACTGTCAAGGTAATACTTACATATACTAAATGTAATTTCCTAATTGTGACTCGGAAGTACAGTACAACTCTGCGACTGAACTCAAAGGTACGCCATGAATTGCTCTTCTTCCCCTTTGTCTCACAACCAACTCGTTGCCAAGACTCTCCGTCAGGGGAACTCTCTATGGTAAAAGTATTGCCATGTGTATCTAATTTCACTCTAAGGGGAGATAGAGAAGAGTTAATTCTATGGTAACTATGTACGTCATCAGTAGAGCAGTGAAAAATACTTGGCAACATCGTTGCGACTACAGGCTGGTCCCGCTTTTAGTACACCTCGCTTTTAAAAAAAAGTATTGTTTCTAATTCCGAGACATGTCATGGAATTAGAACAGTGTGTTTTGATTTTGATAATGATTACTGCAACACTGTAGTGTTTACACGAAATTTAAACTCAAAATTCTTATTTATTTTTATTTCATTCTATCTCATAGAAAATTAGATGCTTAAGGAGTTACTTTTATGGTTCTAGGAAAATTCCACTGAGGAAAGTTCCACTACTGAAGATTTCACTGGTGAAATTCCACTGAGGAAAATTCCATTGAATATAAATAAATACATAAATTGTACTGCTTATTTTCTGAAACAGCACTTTAGAAATTAGCATCTTCATACTCTATTATATAGCTTTTGTGATATTCATTAGACTGTTTCTATTTAAGTGGTTTAATGAAATAAAAGTTAATCTCTTTATATATATTTTCTTAGTGTTCATTTTCTTGTTTGAAATTCAAGGAAAATATATTGTTAAGCTACTTTTACTTGAGATTTGGATAATTCTACTTAAAATACAATTAAATGAACTCTATTTAGCCTCTTGTTCAGCAAATTTGATTATATTTAACATAATTTTCATATTGAATGCAAGTCTAAGATATTTGTAAGGGCAAATATAAATATATGTTGTACCACATTTATATATGACTTGAATCTTACCCTGCTATTAGAAACATCTATATTTCTAATAGAGACTCATGGTTTTGTAAATAGCTTGTACTGTGTTAGCTAAGCTTTTTAGGAATTTAAAATTGTTTTTTTTATATTTATTTAAGATATATTTCGAAAGCTAAAGTGTTTGAGTTAAAACGGTTTTATGTGAATAATTCTACGAAATTAAGATTTATAACAAATGGTGCAATGTAAGCATTCGCCAATTGTTAATAACAATATAATTTGAGATTTAACAAAAAAAACTGTAAATCATTACATATACAGGGTGCAGAGAAAGTCCCCGATCATATAAAAATGTTAATTTAATGAATTGTGATGGATGAAATAAAATAAAACTTATCATACAATATTTCAATAAACCCATTTAACAGTTCTACCAATTGTTTTTCAATATGACCACCATTGGCGGCGATTACTCTCTCGAGTCTTCCTCTGAAACTCTTTACTGCGGCACGGAACGTTTCTTGGGGAATTTTTGGCTCATTGTCGCTCGAGGGACTTTTTCAGAGTTTCCGTACTATCATGAGCTGTAGCGCACGCTTCCTTCTCTTTGTTGGACCACACACAGAACTGCAGAGGGTCTTCTTTGACGATGGTTCTCACACTTTTTTCATCGATATCCATACTCTTAGCCATCTTTCTCATGCTTCGCTTGGGGTTCCTCCTTATCCGCTCCCTAATGGCTTTGATTTTGGTTGGAGTGCGTGCAGTGTGAGGTCGTCAACACCTGGGTCGATCACCTGTTGTCTTCAGTTGTTGGTAGCATTTAACAGCATCCCTAACAGTCGATTTCTGTGCTTTTAACAGCTTAACAATCTTTGGGTCTGTCTCCCCCGCGCAGTGTAGCTGAATAATAGCTGCACGTTGACTCATTTTTACAAAAGGCAATGTAAATTTATTAGAGTTTGGACCTGGAACATTAAAGTATATCTATGATTATAGGAAGAGAATGATATATAAATGGATAAATTTAGTAAATAAATAACATCTTTAATTAAGAAAATAAAATTTGTTCGGAGACTTTCTCCGCACCCTGTACACACCAGTATCAACAAGTTATTTATTATTATTTCAGAAAATATTTAAAGTAATAGTATATGGTTTTATATAGTTTATTTTTTATCCTTTATCTCATATAAATCTCATATAAATTAGTATTCAATATAAATCAGTACATAGATTCAGTAAATGAAATAAAAACACAGAAATACAGTTTTAGTATGTAATATTTACTAAATAATTGATCGGTAAATAATTACTCTAGTTTTTCATTTTAATAAAAGATAATCTGATCTTGAAGATAATAAATAGGTATGTCTATGTAAATGTATGTCCTTTGTATAGACTACCGTACATTACTCCCTAAATTTATTTAAAACTACACTTAAAAAAACTAATTTTATTATTTCGAAATTTTCTTCTTTTCTCCATTTTGCTCAATTCACTCACCGCAAAGAAGATAGCCAGTAAGGTTGTCCTAGTTTGATGATGAGGGGAGAGTCCTCATTCACACCAGTCCATGAGCTTTCCTTTTCATTGATGCATTCCATCGGTTCACCATATCCCCCAGTAACACGAGCTCCTTTGGACGGTACGACTACATTTGTGGATGCAACTGAGAAATGAGAAAAATATTATATCTCATATCATTGCAATGAATAACATTGCAATGAATATCCAGCCAGACAATTCACCCGTGAGGAGCTCGCCTCTAGGACAACTCGCCACTAGGGCAATTCGTCGACAACACAACTAGTGTTGTGATTCATGTTTTGCCACCGTATAGATAATTTATAGTTATAAGCATAATATGCGTATTGTAAATTGATTCTTTATTTTTTATAAGACTAATTGAAAATATTTTCTTTTCCCTTTCAATAGGAAAATTAATATCATTCGTACATCAGCATCTGTTAAAATTTATAAATATATATTTTCTTAAATGTATTAGTTATTGAGTAGTGATATGTTGTTCTAATAACCCAAGGTGTTCAATCATGAAGCTGTCTTAAAGGTAGTGGGGTTCCTTGGAGTCCAAACTGTTGCAATTTAGATTATTTATTGTGTTTCTCTTTCTGTTTACAATAATTTTTCTAACACTACTAGCAGTATCTGAAGGTAGCGCCATGGTTATGCTCTATAAGTACGAGATCTTACATTTTTGTGTAAGTAAACTCCTAGGCTTTTCCTCTCATTTTCCTCTTACATACGTGAGTGCATTCATTCTTGTCATGTTTATAATTTTTTTAATATAGATGATGTGTACGACGATAAAACTCAATCCAAGAGGCGAGTTTTCCTAGCAGTGAATTGTCTGATCGGTGATTGCCGCAGCAATTTATTCAGCAGAAAACTGTTCCAGAATCATGAATACCATGATACTTTTCTAAATGAGAAATGAAAACTTTAATAAAATCAAAAAAGACAATTACACAGACAATTACAATTACATTTATTGCAAAAACAAATTCATTTATTTTAAATAAAATCAAGCTCATAATAGGCCAATGTTGGTCTTTTGGGGCCAAATTATAGTAGAGTTCGTAAGAACAAATTTGCAACAACATTTACGAACGATACAATAAATTTGCTACAATAAATTTCTATGAAAAGTCTCTATAAAACATTTTATTCCTGAATTTTTAATTGAAAGAAGGATACATATATTCACTGTAAATTGGTACATTTGATATTTAGAACCCATCATTCTATTCGTAATAGCTATATGTAATTTTAAGGTTAAGTGTAGTGATTTGGATTGTTAGTTTGATCATTAATGTGATGTAAATGTCAATATTAGGAACTGTCATTATGTGTGGCTGACAACTTTCACAGCCATGTGGGCGCATTTCAAGATTGAACGTATTTAGTAAATTTATAAAATGATGAAACATACTGGGACATATATGTTCAAGCTGCTACGAATGTGTTAATGTACGTCAATACTCGCCTGGTATTATTTGGCCAGGACTCTTGTTTGAATCCACTCCCACTTTGTAAGAAGTACATCTACTGGAGTCAGAGATCAACACTGCCCCAGTGACACTGCCAATCACAATCTCAGTTCCCTGGCTAGACTTAGCTACGTTCAGGTCAGCAACTGAATATCAAGTCAGGGAGAAATAATTGACGGGTTATTTGAATGGAGCAAGATTAACAATATATATTTTTAGTAAATTGTTCATTCATACTTCAAATCCATTATCAAAATAATTGATCAATAAATTATCATCTGACCAAAATATGGTATATATCACCTGGTACGCTTTGCTGTTGTCTGTAATTAGTTGTGGCCGCATCTTTATTTGTGATACTCTTTATAGCTTCCAGAATATCAATGGAGGGAAATTCTTTAGAAAGTTTGACCACATCAAACAAATCCTGAGAAGAAAAAATATTAAGTTGCTATACATTTTATGATAACTATATTCAGATGCTCAATTTAAATTCAATCATTCAAACCAACTTACTTTTTGTGACATTGTCGCCAGTCTAATTTTATCGATAATTTTTTTTACAGTTTCCGTGCTCGGTTTATTCACACTAGCCCATCTCTCCGTCGCACGAAAAATGTCTATTTCAGCGGCTCCAAAACTTTCCTCATCCAAAAGAGACAGCAGAGAAACCTGTGTTGGAATTGGGGGGAATCTCAATGGTACGGCAATATTTTGTTCATATTTTGAAGTATCTGTTTTCACTCTAGCCCAATTTTGATGGAAAGTTTTCAACGTAGCTCGGTATAGTAATAGTCATGCTAAGAATTATTAACCAGAGTTTTCTATACAGAAGTTACACTTGCCGATCAAAATACAGTTGGTTATTGTTAAAGAAGAAATTAATTTAATTTAGTGGGAGTTTAACGTCTGCTTCAGATCAAAAGGCAATATCGATGACGTCAAAAGGAAATTAGGTCAAATGGCACCATGAACGAAGTCACTACAGACGGTGACAATTCGTGGATACAGAAAAGATACTCCATGGATGCAGTCACTTACCAAGTGCTGTGACGAAAAGAGAAACAAGCACCGGTGGCTGCAATCATGGATTGAAGAAGAAAAATTAGGAGGTGATAGTAAAAGAAGCGTACAAGCCTACCTCATAGTTGAAGAATATAATCCCAGCGCTATCTGCTGGATCTGCAAGTAGCGTTAAAGGAAGAAGAAATTGATAAGAATTAAAAAAAAGATATTATATAATTGAAATTGCAACTTTTCGGAGCCCAAGGGATGCTACTCTCCCTTCTCTTACATTCACTAAAGACAGCTTTAGAATAGAGCCATTGAGGGCTGTTATAGAAGAATGCTGTTAACTCTTGAAAAGGTATATCTCAATTATTTTCGCAAAGAAAAGAGAAATAAATGCTCGATTCAACAAATAACAAACATAACGTACTTACATGAGTCAATTTGGTGAAATTATCACTCTTTGCAATCTCTTCACCATTTTTCTTCAAAAAACTAACACAGGTGTTTTCAAGTTTTTCATTCTTGTTTCGCATTTTCATATTGTAGAAATCAACAAAGTTCTCCATAGAGATTGATTTCACTAGGTTGTTGGAGAGAGTTTCCTCAAGATCGCTCAATAAAAACTGATGAGACAACTCCAGAGCAAACAAGTGAGTCTCCACCTGATTTTGAGATCAATTGAAATGTACACATTTCTATCAAGTGAATTTCACTTTCAGAAAGTTTAGGGAAAATTTACACATACTTTAACTTTTATGGTTGAAAGTGAACGATAAATAAATTATAAAAGATTATCTTTATTGATCGTAGCCAATCTAATAACTAATTTCAGGTCAAGTTTTTCTTGCAAAATCATTGCAGTTAACTCGTATTTTCGGCGTGAAGAGTGAGTGAGTGGGGAAACTATTGCCAAAGATATTATCCTACAAAAAGATATACTACTCTCGCCAATTTCTGGTTTCGAAAGTGGGAACTAGAATTGAAATACACTACGGACAATCGAGGTATGTTGTGTGCGTGACGTCATAATATCAACACTTAAAATCATATTTAAAACAATTGAAGAAGGTAAATTTGTGAAAAATAGTTATATTTGCAAAATATAATAAATATATATATACATTAAATAAATTATTTTACCTGCTAGACCCCTATTTTTCTCTTTAAATTTGTTCCCTTGCTTATATCACGTCACAAATCACTCAATTGTCACAATTTATCAATATTGGTATTCCTAGTAGGGTAGGTATTGAGTTAAGCTTTAATTTGTGAGCTGTTGTCACAAATCGAGTGATTTGTGACTGTGACGTCAACAAGGCAAAACACATAAATAGAATATTAAGGTTAAGCAGTGTGTGTATTCAACACTGTTTCTTATAATGGAAATAAATAAACAGTTTTCATAATGTCACTTTTTAATTTGATTTTAGAGTGATGCTGTTATGACGTCACGCAAACAACATACCTCGATTGTCCTTACTATATTTCAATTGTAGTTCCCGCTTTCGAAACCATGTGACAGAGAAATAGATATAGTCCAGAGTAGTGTATCTTATTGTAGTATAATATTTTGCTATTACCATCGTCTATGAAACGATTCAGATAGAAAAGTCCAACGAATGGAAGACGCGACTTTTTGTTGGCAATACATGGAATGCATGAGTAAGAATATACAATAAATGTTAAAAAAATGGAATCATCAACCATTTCTTCATGATAATCTTTCACATGACATATTTTAATGAACTTTTTAATTTAGAACGTTCAAGGTTCATGTTTTTAATTTTTTTGTAGATATTTCAAAAAAATTGTTATAGCCTTATACAAAACTGGATTTAAAAACCCCTCAGCATTTAGCTGGGGTGATTAGGATCTCTTTGAGGCTGGCAGTGGTTGTTGTTTAATTTTGATAAGCACCATATAGACCAATCTGTTAGACAAACACCAAACAATGCAAAATTTCTCCACACACGCATAAAGTCTCAAATTAATTCTATATAGGATTATAATCCTAGAACTTGTATGTATTCAAGAGTTATCTTTAAACCGTGTTTTTGACTAGAAAACGTGTTTTTGACGAGTGTCTAGGCATATCCTTTTTAAATAACATCATATCTTTCATGTCATTCCTTTAATTTTACCGGCTTTTCTTGACTTTGTTCAACATAAATACCAAATATGTTTTTGCATTTAAAAGTTAAAAAAAATATTTACGTATCAGCGTAAATCACGTAAATTGGGAAATTAATTGTACTGTGGTGACATGTGGCAACACAAAAATACAGTTGGTTAGCCTTTAAGCAATAATCTGACCACGTTTACATGGAGTACACACACATGCGCGAGCTGTGATTGAGCACACTCCACCCAATCACAGCTCTGCTCTCTCAGTTCCCAATGTTTTATTTACCTATGTATTTATTTCTCCTAATATGTTCAATTTCTTTAATTGAAATTTGGTACACATTAGTTTAGTATATATACTAACAATTTGTAAAAATACAGTACCGTAGGTTTTTAAATAAGGCATGTGTTTTGAATGGACAAAATGCCTAACGGACAAAATGCCTAAAAGGAACTGTGAACTTATTTCCAGTCTTGATAATGGGTATATTTTGTTAAATGATTCATAATTTGAATAAGTGAGACCAAAAAGTTTATTAATTCATTGCCAAATTTAACTTCAGTATTTGTAAGTTTGTAACTCAGTGGACTTATTGTAAACACCGTTTTATTTCACTGTTTTTATTTATTTATTGCTAAAGTGTTTATTCTATTTGACAAATAAATTGAATATAATCATCTTCCTCTATTTTGACTCTTTTTTTAGATAATATCTATTTGTCATCTTTTATTTTGACCTTCTTTTTATCAGATATCTATTATCATCTTATTATATTTTGATTTTAAAATAGTGTTTATTCTATTAAATAGGTATAATCATCTTCTATATAATATATTTCTTCAAATATTGTATATTTCTCTTATTTATTAATCTAAATGATTATTAGTGTGTGATTGAACGCAGATACGCTCACTAAAAGATCAGTAGAACTTAATTAAACCTCTACGGAAAACGTTCAATAATTATTTTCTTGTAGAGTTTGGTGCGACTTCTGAAACGTTTTTGTGTTTGAGTAATTAATAAAACAAAGGACGAAGAAGATGAATACGAGATATCGTATCGAAGGTGACTACTCAAGTGCAATGAGTTTCATTTTGCATCGGTGCTAGAGGACATTGAACTGATATTAAATTATACAACTGAGTGTGGAACAAAATAAAGAGATATTTCGAACCTGAAATTCGACTGTAACATCAACAATATAATAGTTTAATTAATTGCCTCATAGTTCACCAGGGCATGTCCTATTGCTCACCAGTGCTGGTATATAATTGAATATTTTTACTGTTTTTCTTTCTAGTCAGCGGAATGTATGGTAGCATTCTGGTTATAAGTTTCATTTTATAAAGGATTATCTATATCACATATAGGTTTTTGTTTTTCAAATTTTGCCAATAGTAAATTTGAATAAACTTCCTCTGCTATATATAAAAATACTGTATTACAGTTCGTCTTTCTAATTGTTTTCCTCAAACCTTCTCCATAATAATGAATGCCATTTCATTTTAACAATCGATTAAAAGCTTAAGACTATATATAAAACTGTATTAATTTATTCCATTAATTCAATCACTACAACAGTAAATTTATATGTACGAACCTTAATAATAAATGCATTATTCGGTAATATTTTATATATGAAGAGAACGGGAGAGGACTTTTCCTCAGAACACACCTAACTACTCATTGTCACAAGTTTTAAGCAATAAAACACATGCTGATAAGTGATTCGCAGTAAGTTTGAAACCGTTGGCATGACTGGCAATAAATTGAAGACCCAAATACTACACGACACACTTCTTTTAAATTTCTATGAAACTTTTTGGACTCTTACTGAACGTATAAACTTACAAAAAATAATATAATAAAATGCGATACACTAATCTAAATGAACTTACATTTCCATCAAAATCATACTCTCCTCGGTAGAAGTAATTCAAGATGGCCCTCACTACTTCCATTTTGGTATTCTTCAGCTCAAACACATTATCAGCGAGTGAAGGTGTGACGTTACTAGCAGTCATTTCCTCGCGCTCAACAATAGCTTGTGAATCAGACGCAGCATACTTCTGTTCCACCACAGTTCCTTGTGAGCCATTCTTTGGGCCAAATAAGTGACTGGAAGGTCAGAAGAAACTATCAATAATATTATATGAACATTGAACAATGGCAGCAATACTAATAAAAACAGCAATTCTGAACCTAGTAATAAAATCCCTTCATATTCCACAGGTGGGTCCCGCTTTTAGTTCACCTTAATTGTTTCTAATTGCGAGGCTTGTCTCGGATTTAGAACAGAACGTAAACATAGAGAACGGAGAAAAATTAATTGATTCTGACAATAATCACTGTAACACTGTAGTACAGGCAGGCCTCGCTTTAAGCACAACTCGCTTTAACAAAAGTGGTACTTATTTCGAGTCATGTTTCGGAATAAGAACAGTTCGTAGACATAGAAAACGGAGACAATATTTTTGTGATTATTTCACGGTAACTAAAAAAAACATCAAAACTATAATCCAGATGAGATTATTAGAAGCAATTGGTTAGAAGATGAGATTATTAGAAGCAGATATAATCCTATTTTAGGGTTAGTTCCATATTTTCGAACATGTGAGAATATTTATATAATGATCATTATTAAACATTCATTTCAATTGGTATCCATGATACCAATTAGAATAGAAGTTAAATAATAATTATAATATTTCTTTTCTGACGTGTCCGAAATTATAGAACCAACCAATAACTTGGAACTTAGTACCCTACTACCAAAAATATTCAATAGAGCATAAATGTGCTGTTTGTTCAATGTTACACAATAATTATAGAAGTCTAAGTATCTATTAATTACTCCCCTATACTGAGTAAGAGTTAAGCTGTGGATGGATTTTGAAATATTCAATAAATGCACGACTTTAGACTTTTTCATCACAGTCACAAATAATGAAAAACTGTATATTATTAATAATAGGCTAAAATACGTAGTATGTACTCTAATAACTCTAAACAAATTTTCTTTCTATAACTCATAGAAAATATAATCAAGGAGTGACAATTATAATTTTCTTGTTACTTTTATTCGCTTTAGTTACCGTATGGTAACTAAACTGAGTCGTGATTTGGTAACTAAAGTGGGAGATGCCTGTACTTAACCGTAATTTGAACTTTAACAACAATTTTCTTTCATTCTATATTCACCGTTTTACCCAATTCTTTAAAGAAGTGTTTTTATGCTTAAGTATTAAGTATTTTAACAGATATATTATTAATTTATGTGTGAAATAATTTAATAATGAACCGTCCTGAAGTTTGTAAGTGTGTACGCGAATCTCAACTTCTTACATACACCATATAATGTTAGTCTGTGTGTGTAGGTGTGTGTTGGTACATCAATGAAGGACTGTACTGTACTTAATACGAGTGCAATCTTTCTTGTTACAAACATACATAGTGCTACAAACAGTTATACATTCCTAGTACAGTTAGGTATGCATAACTGACTGTATAGTGTATAGATATCAACTAGGTATACATTTAGAATATGCCTAGAATATCATTGAGCTGTCTGTGTGAGAGGAAAAATATTGTATTTATCAACTAATTATTATATATGAATATACACAGGGTGATTATAAACAACAGATCCTTTTCATTTGTTAATGACATGAAAAGTAAGAAAGATTACATCTTGGAGATTTGTTTACATTAAGTTTTATAAACTATATTCTTCATATGACAGCTACAGTTTGCTCACGGTTTTACGCAAATCAGATCTACCGGCGGGATTGATTGCCCATTGTTATGTATACATAAGAATAATTGTTATTAAAAGTTACAATTAATATTAAAGGGGATACTTGTTATTAATTGTTATTAAAGGAGGTAATTGTTATTAAAGGAGATAATAGTCATGAAAGGTGATAATTGTTATTGAAGGTGTCAATTGATATTAAAGGTAATATTTTTTTAAATTATTATCTAAGGTTATAATTGTTATCAATTGTTATTAAAGGTGATAATTGTTATTTATTATTATTAAAGGTGATAATTGTTATTAACAGTGATAATTCTTATTAACAGTGATAATTGTTATTAAATTGATAATTGTTATTAAAAGTGATAATTGTTATTAATTATTATAAATTGTAATACATTGTTATCAATTTTTATTAATAGTTAATAAATAATAATTATTGTTAATAATTGTTAATTATTTTTATTAATTGTTAATAATTGATATTAATAGTTACTAATTGTTATTAGTAGTTATTATTTGTTATAAATTGGTGATAATTGTCAATAATTGTTATCAATGATATTGTTATTAATAGTTGTTAATAGTTATTAATAGAAATTATTTGTTTAAAATGGTTTAAAAAAGTTGTTTTGAATTGTTTTGAATTGTTATGAATTTTTATAAATAGTTTTAAATATTTATTAATTATTAATAATTGTTAACAGTTGTTAAAAATTGCTAATAATTGTTAGTAATTGTTAGTAATTGTTAATAATTGTTAGGAATCGCAAGTAATTGTTAATAATTGTTATTTAATGTTGATAATTGTTAATATTTGTTAATAATTGTTAATAGTTTTTAAGAATTGTTAATAATTGTTAATAAATGTTAATAAATGTTAATAATTGATAATAATTGTTAATAATTGTTAATAATCGATGATAATTGTTAATAATCGATGATAATTGTTAATAATTGTCAACAGTTGTTTGTAATTGTTAGTAATTGCTAGTAACCACAAATAATGTTAATAATTGTTAATAGTTGTTGATAATTGTTAATAATTGTTATTAACTGTTATTAATTGTTAGTAATTGTTAATAGTTGTTAGAAATTGCTGGTAACTGCAAGTAATTGTTAATAATTGTTAACAATTGTTGATAATTGTTAATTATTGTTGATAATTGATAATAATTGTTAATGATTGTAAATAATTGTTAACATTCGTTATTAAGTGTTATTCATTGTTAGTAATTGTTAGTTATTTTTAATTATTGTTGATAATTGATAATAATTGTTAATGATTGTAAATAATTGTTAACATTCGTTATTAAGTGTTATTCATTGTTAGTAATTGTTAGTTATTTTTAATTATTGTTGATAATTGATGATAATTGTTAATGATTGTAAATAATTGTTAACATTCGTTATTGAGTGTTATTCATTGTTATTAATTGTTAACATTTGAAAGTAATTGTTATTATAATTAATATTTAACGTTAATTTTTTATTTATTATCATTAATTTTGTTCCTAGAAGGTGATAATCGTAGTCGCAGTTGTGTCTGATGAGAATGACCACCCTGATCTAAATCCACACCCCCTAGCTTTGCTTGCAAGCTTTGCTACTTCCTCTCACACACACTCAGTGTGGTTAGTCTGCTTCCCATTCTATGTACTGTGTCTGTGACTCGCATTCAGGCGCCACTTGTAGTCCTTGATTGCAATTAATGTAGTGAGGTTGAGAAGTGTCTTGCGAGAAAAAAAAACACGTCCCTGTTAGGCAGGTGAGTTAACTACTGTTAGTAGACACTTAATTACTTATGTTCTGAAGACCAAATCATTTTTTGTAGGTGGGTAATAAATATTGATAAAAATACCTATAGCTAGGGTAGGTGTCGAATTACCGACCGATTCAGCCTTTTAGATCATACAAAAGCCAGTAATTTTCTTGTGACAATATTGTAACGTTAATACTACTCCAAAATAGTGATTATATGTAGAATAAAGAGTTACTGACTCCAGTGCTTAGTTCTTTACACATGTGATAGTCATGTAATGAGAGACTGTAAGTATTTATGGTTATAAGGATTAAATCTATCCTCGAGAGTATTAGAACATTGGTACCTGATGACATCATCACAGACTGTACTATCAAGGTTGTAGCTAACCAGTTTGTAGAATATAGTGAATGGTTAGGAATATAGTGAATGGTGAAGAATATAGTGAATGGTGAAGAATATAGTGAATGGTGAAGAATATAGTGAGCGGTTAGGAATATAGTGAATGGTGAAATATATAGTGAATGGTGAAGTATATAGTGAATGGTGAAGAATATAGTGAATGGTGAATAATATAGTGAATGGTGAAGTATACAGTGAATGGTAAAGTATAGCTATAGTGAATGGTGAAGTATATAGTGAATGGTGAAGTATACAGTGAATGGTGAAGAATATAGTGAATGGTGAAGAATATAGTGAATGGTGAAGAATATTGTGAATGGTGAAGTGTAGCTATACTGAATGGTGAAGTATAGCTATAGTGAATGGTGAATAATATAGTGAATGGTGAAGAATAAAGTGAATGGTGAATAATATAGTGAATGGTGAAATATATAGTGAATGGTGAAGAATATAGTGAATGGTGAAGTATATAGTGAATGGTGAAGAATAGAGTGACTGGAGAACATTATAGTGTACGGTGAAGAATATAGTGAATGGTTAAAAATGTAGTGAATAGAGAACAATATAGTGAATGGAGAACAATAAAGTGAATGGCTTATTGATTAAGTCTGTAAAATTTCTCTTCGGTTTAATTTACTACTAGTGTTTGATTTTACCTAAAGACTATTTAGCTAATGACTATTAAGCTATAGACTATTTAGCTAATGACTCTTTAGCTAATGACTATTTAGCTAATGACTATTTAGCTAATGACTATTCAGCTAATGACTATTTAGCTAATGACTATTTAGCTAATGACTATTCAGCTAATGACTATTTAGCTAATGACTATTTAGCTAATGACTCTTTAGCTAATGACTATTTAGCTAATGACTATTTAGCTAATGACTATTTAGCTAATGACTATTCAGCTAATGACTATTTAGCTAATGACTATTTAGCTAATGACTATTTAGCTAATGACTATTTAGCTAATGACTATTCAGCTAATGACTATTCAGCTAATGACTATTTAGCTAATGACTATTTAGCTAATGACTATTTAGCTAATGACTATTTAGCTAATGACTATTTAGCTAATGACTATTCAGCTAATGACTATTTAGCTAATGACTATTTACCTAATGACTATTTAGCTAATGACTATTTAGCTAATGACTATTTAGCTAATGACTATTTAGCTAATGACTATTCAGCTAATGACTATTCAGCTAATGACTATTTAGCTAATGACTATTTAGCTAATGACTATTTAGCTAATGACTATTCAGCTAATGACTATTCAGCTAATGACTATTTAGCTAATGACTATTTAGCTAATGACTATTCAGCTAATGACTATTTAGCTAATGACTATTTAGCTAATGACTATTTAGCTAAGGACTATTCAGCTAATGACTATTTAGCTAATGACTATTTAGCTAATGACTATTTAGCTAATGACTATTTAGCTAATGACTATTCAGCTAATGACTATTTAGCTAATGACTATTTAGCTAATGACTATTTAGCTAATGACTATTTAGCTAATGACTATTCAGCTAATGACTATTCAGCTAATGACTCTTTAGCTAATGACTATTCAGCTAATGACTATTAAGCTATAGACTATTTAGCTAATGACTATTTAGCGAAAGACTATTTAGCTAATGACTATTAAGCTATAGACTATTAAGCTATAGACTATTAAGCTACAGACTATTTAGCGAAAGACTAATTAGCAAATGACTATTTAGCTAATGACTATTAAGCTATAGGCTATTTAGCTATAGACTATTTAGCTAATGACTGTTTAGCAAAAGACTATTTAGCTAATGACTATTTAGCAAAAGACTATTTAGCTAATGACTATTAAGCTATAGACTATTTAGCGAAAGACTAATTAGCAAATGACTATTTAGCTAATGACTATTAAGCTATAGTCTATTTAGCGAAAGACTATTTAGCTAATGACTATTAAGCTATAGACTATTTAGCTAATGACTATTCAGCTAATGACTATTTAGCTAATGACTATTCAGCTAATGACTATTTAGCTAATGACTATTTAGCTAATGACTATTCAGCTAATGACTATTTAGCTAATGACTATTCAGCTAATGACTATTTAGCTAATGACTATTCAGCTAATGACTATTTAGCTAATGACTATTTAGCTAATGACTATTCAGCTAATGACTATTTAGCTAATGACTATTCAGCTAATGACTATTTAGCTAATGACTATTTAGCTAATGACTATTCAGCTAATGACTATTTAGCTAATGACTATTTAGCTAATGACTATTTAGCTAATGACTATTCAGCTAATGACTATTTAGCTAATGACTATTTAGCTAATGACTATTCAGCTAATGACTATTTAGCTAATGACTATTCAGCTGATGACTATTTAGCTAATGACTATTTAGCTAATGACTATTCAGCTAATGACTTTTCAGCTAATGACTATTTAGCTAATGACTATTTAGCTAATGACTATTTAGCTAATGACTATTTAGCTAATGACTATTAGCTAATGACTATTCAGCTAATGACTATTTAGCTAATGACTATTTAGCTAATGACTATTTAGCTAATGACTATTTAGCTAATGACTATTCAGCTAATGACTATTTAGCTAATGACTATTTAGCTAATGACTATTTAGCTAATGACTATTCAGCTAATGACTATTTAGCTAATGACTATTTAGCTAATGACTATTTAGCTAATGACTATTTAGCTAATGACTATTTAGCTAATGACTATTTAGCGAAAGACTATTCAGCTAATGACTATTTAGCTAATGACTATTCAGCTAATGACTATTCAGCTAATGACTATTTAGCTAATGACTATTCAGCTAATGACTATTTAGCTAATGACTATTTAGCTAATGACTATTCAGCTAATGACTATTTAGCTAATGACTATTCAGCTAATGACTATTTAGCTAATGACTATTTAGCTAATGACTATTTAGCTAATGACTATTTAGCTAATGACTATTCAGCTAATGACTATTCAGCTAATGACTCTTTAGCTAATGACTATTCAGCTAATGACTATTAAGCTATAGACTATTTAGCTAATGACTCTTTAGCTAATGACTATTTAGCTAATGACTATTTAGCAAAAGACTATTTAGCTAATGACTATTAAGCTATAGACTATTTAGCTAATGACTATTTAGCAAAAGACTATCTAACTAATGACTATTTAGCTATAGACTATTTAGCTGAAGACTATTTAGTTAAAGACTATTTAGCTACAGACTATTTAGCGAAAGACTATATAGCTATAGACTATTTAGTTATAGACTATTTGGCTATAGACTATTTAGCTAATGACTATTTCGCAAAAGACTATATAGCTTACGACTATTTAGCTATAGACTATTAAGTTATAGACTATTTAGCTAATGACTATTTAGCTAGTGACTTTTTTAACAAAAGACTATTTAGCTAAAGACTATTTAGCTAATGACTATTAAGCTATAGACTAATTAGCTAATGACTATTTAGCTAGTGACTATTTAGCAAAAGACTATTTAGCTAATGACTATTAAGCTATAGACTATTTAGCTAATGACTCTTTAGCTAATGACTATTCAGCTAATGACTATTTAGCGAAAGACTATTTAGCTAATGACTATTAAGCTATAGACTATTTATAATAATATTAATAACAATAACAGTAATAAACTTTATTGAACAAAAAAAGAATAATACATTCATTCAAGCCTATATGAAGTTCTGAATTGAACTTTTCAGGCAAAGTAAAAATTAAAAAAAAAATTAAATGTATATGAGGAGGATTAAAACTTATTACGGATATTTATAGCAGAGAAAATATTCAGGACAAGTGATGGAACTATTAAATGTATTAAAAATATGAGAAAAAAAATAAAGAAAGACTACAGGATTACGTAGGGTATTCATTTAATAAATAAGTCTTATATTTTTTCTTGAAAATATGAATAGAATTGCTGGTGCGTATGGTCTGCGGTATGGTATTCCAGAGTTTAGGTCCATTGAATGTTAATGATTTTTGACATTGTGATAGTCTTTGGAAAGTTGGGAGTGCATTATTACGAGATCTGGTACTATAGTTGTGAGAAGCATAAGACAAATTTCCAGAACTGTGCTGCAAGTACATGTGAATTCCTAGAGCAAGTTTATAAATTTCTGGAATACGTAAAATTTTAGTTTTAAGAAAAAGAGGCCTAGTAGCAGCCAGGTACTCAGAGGATGTTATGATTCTAATAATTTTTTTCTGAATTAAAATCAGGGTGTTGAGATGAACAGCAGGAGCATCACCCAGATAAGAATACCATACAGCAGATAGGGATAAACAAATGCATAATATAGACCAATTAGAACGCTCTCTGGAATGAAACTGCATATTCTATAAAGTATTCCTGTTGTCTTGGAAAGTTTAGAACAAATATATTGAATATGGTGAGAGAAATTTAAGTGGTTATCCAGATGTATACCAAGGAATTTTACATTCTCATCGAAATCAATCCTAGAATTACCTAGAGTCAGCAACATGGGAGAAATAATATCATGAGTACGGTTGGTAAATAATAAGGCGGTGGTTTTGTTAGTGTTCAGAGATAACTTATTAATGATGGTCCAATTAAATAACGTAGAAAGATTTTCATTAGATCTATAAAAAAGTGAATGATAATCGGAATCGCTGTATGCGATTGTTGTATCGTCTGCAAAGAGAGTGAAATGCAAGTCATCTGAAATTTTAGGTAAGTCGTTTATGAATAATAAAAACAAGAGAGGTCCAAGAACACTTCCCTGTGGTACACCGCAAGATATTGGACAATCATTAGATATAACAGAACCAACCTTAACACATTGCGTTCTCTTACACAGATAACTACGGAACCAAGAGAGTGCAATTCCTCTGACACCGTATTTGGAAAGTTTACTCAAAAGAATGTCATGGTTTACGGTGTCAAAGGCCTTTCTCAGATCAATGGAAACTCCCAGGACATGTCTTTTAGCATTTAACTCGGCATAAATAAATTCAACCAGACTCAAAATAGTATCTGTTGTATTTTTACTTTTTTGAAATCCAAATTGATATGGACTAATTATACTGAAATCTGTCAAAAATTTAGTCAGTCTACTAGCAATACATTTCTCAATAATTTTACTCAAAAGGGGCAAAGTAGAAATAGACCTATAATTATTCATTTCAGAATCAGAACCTGATTTGTGAACTGGAATTACTACTGCTCTCTTAAGACTGTCCGGGTAGCTAATGACTATTCAGCAAAAGACTATTTAGCTAATGACTGTTTAGCTATAGAGTATTTAGCTAATGACTATTTAGCAAAAGACTATTTAGTTAATGACTATTAAGCTATAGACTATTTAGTGAAAGACTATTTAGCTATTGACTATTTAGATAATGACTATTTAGCAAAACACTATTTAGCTAATGACTATTTAGCTAATGACTATTTAGCTAATGACTATTTAGCTAATGACTATTTAGCTAATGACTATTTAGCTAATGACTATTTAGCTAATGACTATTAAGTAAAAGACTATTTAGCTAATGACTATTAAGCTATAGACTATTTAGCTAATGACTATTAAGCTATAGACTATTTAGTTATTGACTATTAAGCTATAGACTATTTAGCTAATGACAATTAAGCTATAGACTATTTAGCGAATGACTATTTAGCTATAGACTATTTAGCTAATGACTATTAAGCTAAGACTATTTAGCTAATGACTAATAAGCTATAGACTATTTAGCTAATGACTATTAAGCTATAGACTATTTAGCTAATGACTATTAAGCTATAGACTATTTAGCTAATGACTATTAAGCTATAGACTATTTAGCTAATGGCAATTAAGCTATAGACTATTTAGCTAATGACTATTAAGCTAAGACTATTTAGCTAATGACTAATAAGCTATAGACTATTTAGCTAATGACTATTTAGCAAAAGACTATTTAGCTAATGACTATTAAGCTATAGACTATTTAGCTAATGACTATTAAGCTATAGACTATTTAGCTAATGACTATTAAGCTATAGACTATTTAGCTAATGACTATTAGGCTATAGACTATTTAGTTATTGACTATTAAGCTATAGACTATTTAGCTAATGACTATTAAGCTATAGACTATTTATCTAATGACTATTTAGCTATAGACTATTTAGCTAATGACTATTAAGCTAAGACTATTTAGCTAATGACTAATAAGCTATAGACTATTTAGCTAATGACTATTAGGCTATAGACTATTTAGTTATTGACTATTAAGCTATAGACTATTTAGCTAATGACTATTAAGCTATAGACTATATAGCTAATGACTATTAAGCTATAGACTATTTAGCTAATGACTATTAAGCTATAGACTATTTAGCTAATGACTAATAAGCTATAGACTATTTAGCTAATGACTATTAAGCTATAGACTATTTAGCTAATGACTATTAAGCTATAGACTATTTAGCTAATGACTATTAGGCTATAGACTATTTAGCTAATGACTATTAAGCTATAAACTATTTAGCTAATGACTATTAGGCTATAGACTATTTAGTTAATGACTATTAAGCTATAGACTATTTAGCTAATGACTATTAAGCTATAGACTATTTAGCTAATGACTAATAAGCTATAGACTATTTAGCTAATGACTATTAAGCTATAGACTATTTAGCTAATGACTATTAAGCTATAGACTATTTAGCTAATGACTATTAGGCTATAGACTATTTAGCTAATGACTATTAAGCTATAGACTATTTAGCTAATGACTATTAGGCTATAGACTATTTAGTTAATGACTATTAAGCTATAGACTATTTAGCTAATGACTATTAAGCTATAGACTATTTAGCTAATGACTATTAGGCTATAGACTATTTAGCTAATGACTATTAAGCTATAGACTATTTAGCTAATGACTATTAAGCTATAGACTATTTAGCTAATGACTATTAAGCTATAGACTATTTAGCTAATGAGTTTTTAGCTAAAGACTATTTAGCTAATGACTATTAAGATATAGACTATTTAGCTGTAGACTATTTAGTTATAGACTATTTAGCTAATGACTATTAAGATATAGACTATTTAGCTGTAGACTATTTAGTTATAGACTATTTAGCTAATGACTATTAAGTTGAAGACTATTTAGCTAATGATTATTAAGCTATAGACTATTTAGCTATAGACTATTTAGCTAATGACTATTAAGCTAAGGACTATTTAGCTAATGACTATTAAGCTATAAACTATTTTGCAAAAGACTATTTAGCTAATGACTATAAGCTAAAGACTATTTAGCGAAAGACTATTTAGCTAATGACTATAAGCTAAAGACTATTTAGCGAAAGACTATCTAGCAAATGACTTTTTGAATTAAAGTATTTATACAAGTCATCAAACGTATCAATAAAACACCTGAACTTGTTTTCTTTCCAAAAGGATTTTTTTTAGCAAAATACTTTCAAATGGAACGAAGAAAATTATATTGTTAATTTACAACATTCACTATGTTTATAATAGTTTAGATTACATGTTTATCCAATAAAAACATTTTATTTATCTTTTGAATTGGAAAAGAAAACATTTTATTTAATTTTTGAATTTGAAAAGAGAACATTTTCATATGGGTCTAAAAAAATTTGTTAATTAATTTACAACACGCAGTTATTATTTAAAATATTGTTTTATATATAAATGTTGTATGCGGCGGTAAATCGTAAATCACACGGTAGTTGTTCTGGCGGCGAATTGTGCTGACGGCGAATTGTCCATGGCGAATTGTGCGGCGAGAATTAATCGGTAGCGAGTTGTCTGGTTATCGTATTCACTGTATTCTATCATACATACATGAGCATTATAGATGTGGTCATAGGTGAAACGGGTAATGTATCCCGTATTGGATTTGTGTAGATACTGATGAAACAGGCATAGAGACCATTCGGGGTACACCAATTATAATTACATTCTACAAATTATCACTTGTATTTCAGATATAAAATTTGCAAGTACCGGAATTTACCTATATTTATGGTAAAATGTGAAATACTCAGCTCTATTGAGTATGTCACACAAGCAGCTTTTGGTTATAAAAACAGGAGCTTAATTGTATGGTATTGAATCTCACAAAGTACTGTCTGAAACAAACAGTAATTTTTCTTACCACACACAATCTAAAAGAAATCTGATTGGATTAATTTAAAGATATGGTTCTTTTTTATTGACTGAAACTTCTACCCTACAGTATATCTCGCGCATATGTGCTCAACACAATTAAAAAAAATGTATCCCATACGGGCTTCTTGCCAGCTTAATGGTTAAGTAAGAGTTAAATAAATTCTATGTATACATTGCTTTTATACATTTATATGTAAATCTTAATACTCCTGGATGTATCCTAGTTCGTCTTTAATCAGAGCGATTTTAATAAATTAAATGAAGACCGTTGCTACTGTACTAACAGAATAACACTTCTTCCCAATAATTGTTTTTGGGCCCAGTTTTTGGCAGGCAAAATAGTCGGGGCACGATTGTTTTGGGCCCAACTGTCGGTTCACGGTTTAAAAGAATAATCCATATTTGTAGATGTATTTCCAGAGTACTGAGATACAACGAACGTTTGAAGTACTTTTACCTATCTAAGCATTAAATACTGATACTCGATCCGAGTTTCTTTTCAAGAAAAACTTCTTTTTCTAAGACCATAACTCTTAAGAAGTTGTCACATGGAGTAGTGATAGAAAATGAAACTTTATTCAATCGTGATTGGTAATATACGTACAATGTGTATATAAACTGTATATACTTAAAATTTGATACTAATTCACATATTTGATCAAATTAAGCTGAACATGTAATCTTAGGAAGATAGTTACATTATCAAAGGATCCATTAAAAAACACTAGAGGTGATTGATATAAAATTAATAGTTCACTAAAACATATATAAGAGCATCAATTTGATTTCTTCTCCTGTGTCTGGTAATAAGTGATTAACAATATTACCTCATTATCGAGAGGACTATAAATATTTTTTAACGTTGAAGGTACTTTCCTGGTTTAAAACCTAAAGATACCTTCTACGATGAGTTTTCATAAACCAAAATCGATAATATTGATATTCCGTAAAATATTTCTACAGAAAATATTTCGATAAGAAAACTTATTTCTGAGTAGTCTAAACCAGAGGTGGGCACACATTGTGTTTTTCAGTGCCGAAAGAATCTCAGTGCCAATTTTCTTTTCGTTTTCTAAATTGCTGGGGATACTGAGTAATTATATAATGAGGTGGTAGATTTAATTGAAGTACGTACATGTACAACTGTACATATTTTGCGTATAAATATTGGTAGTAGATTTATTATTTGCATTAAAAAGAATTAATAAATGATATATAATAATATTTTCTTCATGTGAAAATAATTCACAATAAAAACAAAAACAAGCTATCTTGCATAAGTAATAATAAGTAACTCATAAATTCACAGGATAAATTAATATGGCTATCTAACTAATTAAAAAAGGGAATTAAAAATGATTTCTTAAATTTTTACCACAGTGTTTGAATATCCCATGACAAGCGTATGAAAGATATAAAACTAACTGATCTAGATAAAAAAGACAGAGGTAAATAAATTAAACACCGGCACTATTGTAACAATAAACAAAAAATACCTTATTAACGGATAAAATTACTATCAGAGTATCAAGGTCATTACAAATATACTGTTCTTCAATCAGTTGATCATACTCCTCTTATTTTTTTTTTTTTAAAGGTTTGCCAGATGAGGCAAACCTTCTTTAATGAATTAAAAAAAACAATTATCTTTATTTAGACATTGAACATTAAAAAATTAAAGATAAGCTTCTCTGCTCTACGACCATGGCTCCGACCATCACCAATGGTAGTGGTCTCCAACCGACTGTGAGGTGCCTATAGCAGGTCACAGGGACCGACGTCAGGATACTGAAAGCATTGCCCCTCTGAACTGCCAAACCAACTCTCTGCTCTAACCAAAAGGTCTCTCTCACATCATCAGTGACGTCGGTAATGCGACGGCCAATTTCAGCAAGGATTGCGCCTGTCGTTTCACCAGAGCTACCTGCCGTTTCCACAGCTATGGGTTCGAACCGATATCGAATGCCAAGAGCCGCATATTTGCGTCGCTCCCTCTTCTTCGCCTCCTTGGCTGCGCTACCAGGTGACAATGCCGAGTCGATCAAGGGAGACGCCGCGTAAGTGTCTACACATGTTGCATCCCAACAAAGACACTTCCCATCTGTAAAAGGGAAGACCGAGATACCATCAGGCCACTTACCATCACCCCTATCAACCCCAAGAGGCTCAAGCACTGAAGGGATACCAGCCGAAATCAAAGCTCTCCTAATAACATCATTCTGGGATGCATGTCTCGGTTGGCGTCCAGCACTGTAGCGACATGATAGACCGTGAAGTCCAATTGAATCCACTCTCTGGCCGCATCGGCACACGTGTGGCTCACAGATGTCCGCACCAACACGCAGCGCGATTGCAACCCGAAAAGACTCTGCGTCAAGTAGCGCTCCAAGTGTGGGAACTGGGATTGGTAAATTAATTAGTTATCAAAATTGTGATAGCTACAAACAGTACAAAATAGCATAACCTCCCTCGACTGTTATACGATTAGCACTGAGCATTGGAGGAGGGGCATACAACCTCATTGAACCAAGTGGCAGGGGTGCATTGGGGGAAGAAACGCCCATGGCGCCACTTTTTGGCATCACTTTTCCTTGCATGGCATGCTGCCTCCATACCTATATATACTCAGTGACTGCCTGTCACCCGAGCGTGCCGCGAAAAGCTAAAGAAGAGGATGCTAGGTGTCACAGCAGGCAGAAGGTGATAACTAGGGTAGCATAAACAAAGCACTGAACAAGCAGAAACAGAAGTGAACAGGTACTTACAGCCCATCAGAAAATCATAGTCGCAATCAGAGCGCAGCAGTACACAACCTACTGTGATGGCTGATCTAGGCTAACTGAACTATATTATCCTTTTAATTTATAGAGCAGTCAAGGCTAAAAATTCTGAATTTTCTTTGAAAGAAAATGAAGCACCGTTTCCCGGGTGGGCACGAGTGCCACGCTGAGGACCAAAATAGCACTGGGTGCTGCATTTGCCCACTTCTGATCTAGAGTCTGTACCAGAGGTGGGCACATGTTGTGTTTTTCAGTGTCGAAAGATGGAATCTCAGTGCCAATTTTCTATTAGTTTTCTAAATTAATGGAGATACTGAGTAATTATATAATGAGGTGGTATATTTAATTGAAGTACGTACATGTACAACGGTAAATATTTTGAGCATAAATATTGGTAGTAGATTTATCATTTGCATTAAAAAGAATTATTAAATGATATACAATAATTTTTTTTTCATGTGAATATAATTCACAATAAAAACCAAAATAAGCTATCTTGCATAAGTAACTCATAAATTGACAGAATAAATTACTATGGATGCCTAACTTATTAAAAAAAGGAATTAAAAATGATTTCTTAAACTTTTACCACAATGTTTGAATATCCCAAGACAAGCGTATGACAGGTAAATAAATTAAACACCGGCACTATTGTAATAAACAAAAAATACCATATTAACGGATAAAATTGACTACCAAAGTATCAACGTCATTACATATATATACTGTTCTTCAATTAGTTGACCATACTCTTCTATATTATCCTTTTAATTTATAGATTAAAAAAAATAGAGCAGTCAGGGCGAAAAATTCTAAATTTTATTTGGAAGAAAACAAAGCACTTTTTCCTTGGTGGGCAGTGGGGCCACGCTGAGTGCCAAAATAGCACTGAGTGCTGCATTTGCCCACCCCTGGTCTAAACTCTTTGTTATAATAAATATTAACTCTTCCTTATTTTTCTCTTTTAGAAAGCTGTTCTCCTGACCACGATGTCTCTTTATCCTCAAACTCTTTCGCAAGACCATTTGAATTTACTGAGGAATGAACTTATCAAGTTTGAATTCAGTCCCCTAGTCTTTCACACCATAATAAAATGGGGCTGTGAGAAGCCTGATGATGTGACGATTAAAAAACACATAGAAAACCAGAAAATAGAAGAAAAATCTGTTATAAAATTGAGAGATTTGAAAATGCTCTTTAAGAAGCATGAAGAAAAGGTCAATATGAAAGATTTTTCCAGCTATGATGTCACCTTTTTGTACGATATCCTTCCGGTTCTCTGCTACGACAAAGTCTCTCAAAATTACGGAGAAGAATGGAAAGATAAAATTAAAGACACGAATAGTATCGAATATCTTCTTCAGGAAATAAAAAACTTCAGGAATGACGTGAGTCACGAATATTCTAAGGCAAAAGATGACCCCAATATTGAAGCAAAAAAAAAATTGATGAAGAAATGTATCAAAATTGCTGGCACACTCTACGGCAAAGACCAGAGAGAAATTGATAAAAAAGTTGAAGATTTGGAGGCCAAATTTGACGAGTTAGTGTATGACACAACAAGCTCATATGAGAATGCAGTTAGGTATGTTATAAAATCTGTAGAAAAGAAAAGTGCACACTTTATGCAGCATCAAAATTCTGAATTATTTTCTGTCCCTTTGCCAAGTGGCTTGACAAAAGACCAAAAAGTAGATACTGCCCAAATCATTGAGTCCTTAAATTTATCAGTCGCTGATAAAGTTAAGGGAGACTCGAAAAAAACTTTTTTCTGCTCCAATGAGATATGCACCTACATTAAAAATAAATTTGTGGTTATCAACGGAGGTCAAGGCTCAGGAAAAACAACATTGTTAAGGAACCTATATATAAACATCTTGGACAATTCAGTTAATAGAAGTGAATTGAGCTACGAAGGAATAAGTAGATTCAAAGTACCTATCTACCTAGAATGCCGAACTGAGCGACATAACAATCTTCTTGATTTTTTGAAGGAAAGTATTCCTAAGTCCTGCTCACCCAAAGACGTCATTTATGACGCATTCAAAGAAGTGAATGGACTGGTCTTTTTAATTGATGGTTACGATGAAGTCAGTAATGACTGCAAAAAACTGGTTGATGAAATCATACAGTTCTGCAGGAAAAATAATGCTACATGTATTGTTTCTGGAAGAGTTGATGCAGGGCATAATTTAATTAAAATTCTCCAAGATACAAATTTGAACTGTGATGAAATGCTCATAGAACCTATCAACGAAAAAAGTGACAAACTGAGCTTCTTGAAGAGGTATGGTGAAATGATGGGTGATGATGTTGATACTGATGAATTGGTTAGAGCTTCAAGAATTTGAAAGATACTGTACAGGAAGTTTTCTACTCTCCAGTTCTTTTAGCATTATTCATTTCTCTATTTTTGAACAACCGTAACTGTTTGTCTCAATTGCACAATGAACAAAGTGCTTACAAAGCAATAAGAAAAATTTACTTTCAAGAAATAGAGAAAAAGTTGAGAAAGAGCAACGTTCCAAATCCCAGATTAAGAACTAAAGACATTCTTGCTGTGTTCAGTTACTATAGTCTTTTACTCTTCAGGAGAAAGGAGTACTTCTTTAAGGAAGATGACTACGATAACTTAGTCAGAGATTGTGAGCAAGTGTTATCAAAAGATTATGATTTCGAGAAGTTACTCACGTGCATCTTAACCCCAGAGACCTCTTTGAAACAAGGTAATTCTTTGACTTTCGCATTCACACACAGCACAATTCAGGAATATCTGGCAATAGAGCAAATAACAAAGAACATGAAAGATCGTTACATTGATTGGAATTCAAAGCAGATTTCTGAAAATGGTCTACTAGAAAACTTTCTTGAGTGTCTTGGAGTATCTACAACAAACACTCGAGTTAAAACAGAAGTTGAGAGGTAGGTTGATATTTTTATGTCGATATCTTTTCAATTTATTTTTTGTTCTTCATTTCAAACATTTACAATAATTGAAAAATTAAGATAAAATCCTTTGGTGTTATGGAAGCCATTTCCTAACTAGCAATTGAACAATCTGATTAAAATTTTATTTATAACTTGATGTGATTTGTAAACAATTATAACAACGAGTTTAGACAATTAAGAAATTAGTTTTCTTATAGAAATATTTTCTGACGAATTTTTTTCTCTCATATAGAACTATGGGAGTATTTGAGGTGAGACTCAAACATAATGTCACAATGGAGGTTTCAAATTTTTGATGAAATGAAATTTGGACATTAAAACTTTTAACTAATTATAACATTAAAATTAATTATTCATATTATCTACTTATTATTATAATTCATTTATTATTTTAATTTACCCTTTATTAAAATCAACTCATTATTTTAATTTGCTCATTATTATAATTCGCACATTATTATGATTTACTCATCATTCATTATCATTTTACTCTTCATTATAATTTTCCAATTAATTAATTTAATCAGTATTTTAATTTAATCATCTTATTTTACTCATTATTCCTTATTCTATTCATTTAAATAATTTGACTAAACAATAAACAGTATCATACTCACAATATTCTTAATATTTTATAGTTTAAAGTGACACTTGGTTTTGCAATAATGTGTTCTTTTTATTCTCATCAGGTATGGTAATATCATCAAACTTCTGATATTGGAAACTTTGGCAAATATAGATATTGAAAAGTATACCAAATCATTTACTGCAGTGTTGAAGAAATATTTTACACCAAAGTGGTGTAGACCGCTTGACTATCTGCTTGATCTTGTTATTTCTTCAAACTATGATACCGCCATCTCTTCTATTGTGTCTAACGTCATGGGAGACGAGAGTTACTATCAATTAGCATATACTCGTCACATCAGACCCCTGACTGAAGTACTGAGGAAGAGGAAAACTAGCGTTGATATTAAGTTCAGTTTTTCTGGATCTTTCACAGACACCGACTGTGCCAATTTTGGCCAGTTAGTTTCAGTGTTTAAAGATGGTGGTGAAATTATGCTATATTTCAACAATAGTTACTGCACTTACAAACCACTGAATGGAGAATTCTACACACAGCTAAAAAATTGCCGGTTAGTTAATTTTACTGTTATTCATATTCTTTGTATTTAATTAACTGCAAAGAGTGTTTAATATTGGAAATACCTTTATCTACACTGAAATATATTGAGGAAGTTTCAAATTATTTATTTTACATTTCTTTTTAATTCCTTACAAATATATATTGATTTACCTTTTATTTGTCTGTTTACTATCGCTCTAACGGGTGCAGGATTTACCATTCAATTACTTACCTTCAATGATACTGTACTGGACAAATTTAAATATTAATAAATTATATGACATTTATAAAAAAGTCAATATTTAAAAGTATATTGACTATCAATAATAAATCACTGTTCTATTTCCTAATTTTTCATTATTCTATTAAATTCTTCTGCTAATTACAGGTGTAAGGTAATTGCATTCAGAGCTTGTGTGACTTCAACTGAGCATCTCTCCATTGTGATGAGAGTTTGGGGAAGTTGGAGTGGTAACAGCTTTAGAAATCTGCTCATCAGAACAGTGCCTTCCTGTAACTTCACTTTTGACACCTTAGAGGAAACTGAAATAGAATTAAGTAAGTGAATTAATGTATTTCTAACACCCTTAGCTACTTGTAGTTTTAACACCTTTAGCTCCCTTTTTTTCACGGAAAAAATCGCATAACTTAAAAAAAAAATTTATGCGTAAATAATTGCCTAATAACCTTTCAATAGTGTATGCAAAATAACAGAGCTATAGTGTAACTTAACCCCCTGAGGGGAGGGAGAAAGGGAAGGGGAAAAACGGGGGTTAGTGAGTCGATATGCACTCTAAAAACGATCTCTAAGCCAATTGTAATTCGTAATAATTAATTATCTCGTTATATCTGGTATCTAACGTGCCACTATTGTCACACACACTAAGGTAGGCAAAGAAATATGACTTAATAACCCGATACACATCATACGAGCAAGATGCAACGTGTCAGATTATCAAACTTTGAAAAGGATTTTCTATTAGTTCAAACTGCTACAAATTATGGTATTCATAAGCCTAAGGCGTTTACAATTTTGAAGCTATGGCATTGGGGTTCTTTGCACTTGATTTTTCAGGAAATTCTCTTCAAAATTGGAGCAGCGGAATTTCGATATTCGAATTATATTACAAAATTTTAAATTAAAAAAAATTCCTTTTTTCTCAAGATTTTTCTTTCTCTTCGAAAATCAAAGATCCGCTGCCGCAATTTTGTAGAGAATTCCGTGGATAATCGAATGATACAAAAAAAACCAATGCCGTCGGTTCAAAATTGTAAGAGCCTTATGTTTTTCAAAAACTGTTCGAAATTCGTTAAAAATTCGAATAACTTGTTTCCTATGGGTCGAATAAAAAAAAATACCATGAACAAAAACTATATAAAATTCAATTTTATGTTTGGGTACCAAGCTGCAGAACCGTAACTTCATTAATAATTTTTTTTATCAAAAACCAGGAACAGCCCCTTAACACTCTTGCTACTTATAGTTTTAACATCCTAATTCACTTTTCATTTCATCACCCTTAGTGAATTGTAGTGTCAGCACGCTCATCTACTTGTAGTGCTAACACCATTAGACATTTGTATCGTTAACAACCTTAGCTACCAATATTGTTAACACCCAAATAGTCAAATCTGTTTCGTTTCAAATATTTCTGAATGTAGACGTACGTTAGTAACTCTTCTTCGTGGGTCGTATTGAGCTAAAGACTATATTCTTGCGTTATTCTTATTACTATAAAGATTATGCAAGTAATTTTTTATTTGAAGATTTTTTGTGTAGACTTATCAGACACAGAATGGAAGGAACAACTGTATTCAAAAATAACTTATTCATGATTTATGAAGATTTGCAATTTCATAGAGAATCGAATGCTTTATATTCATAGATAGCAGACTAGGTTTCAATTACTATCAGACTATTACTCTACTACGACCAGACTATCACTCTTCTACCACCAAATTATCTCTCTATTAAGATCAACTGCATTACAAAAGCTACAGATTGATTTCCCATCTAAAACCTCTTTTTTAATGGTTCTTTATACTTATTGGTGTACTTATTTAATTTCTGGTTACTAGTGGTTTTTGTTAAAACCACTAGTTAAATTCTTTTGTGATCATATATGGACACAAAGCTACAGCTCAAAGATCTCGCAAATATGTCCTGATCAATAGATATCATTCGCAGAAGAATCTATTATGCAACCGACTGATTTCTTGTAAAATTTCAATCTTGCTTACTCTCATATGGTGTACGGAGTTTTTGCATGGCGTAACTCCAGTGTTGGCAATGTGAAGAGAGTGGAGCAATTGCAAGCGAAATTCTTCTAACTACTTTCTTAGAGAGGTTCTCAAAACCCAATTATCAATTTTACGCACATTTTATTGAACTGTACATATGTTTTTTGCTTATCTCAAATTATATCATTATTATGTTATGGAGACAGTCACGGTTTTCAAACTCTTTTAATTTATAAAGAAAAAAAGATACAATCTTGAAACTCCTCGCATGTTTGTATCATATCTTATGCACCCCCCCCCCACACACAAAAGAAAACTCCAAAAAGTGGGGTTCATAAAAAAATTAATAGCTCAAAAACTAAATGAGATAAAGAGATGCGGTTTTACAAAATAGATTTTTAGCGAACTTTTACAAGAAAGCTAGCTTCTTATGTCTCACTTAGGGGATATTTAGTGCAAAAAAAAAATGATGATGGATTTCCCATGGAAAATTTTAGTCTTATCTATATAAAATAATTTCAATCTCTACATCAAATAAACAGAAGCTAGCAAATTATTTCAACATAATGCTGATTATTCTTCAATTTACAATAATTTGTCTCTACGTCACTGCTAACTTGAGTTATTGAGCTTAGAAGTTGAAAAATAAAACTTTTCAAAGGTGACCAAAGAAAAATAATGATAATTGTTCGCCTTTTTTAAATTAGTCTTTTTTTCGTGAAAAATATAGAGTAAAATCACTGTTACATGTCTAAATGAAATCTATAATAATTGTATTACCCAGTTCCCTTTCTGAAATTCCTGTTGTTTCGTCCAACCAAACCCTCCCCTCATTCCCAAACCCCCGCCTTAATATAACTAACTACAGCGTAGGATCCATAGGTAACAAGGGTCAGATAAGCATACATATTTGAGAGAGTTTTCCTGAGACTATATGTTTTCTATAAAAAACACATAATAAATAATGAGTGAAAAAATTCGACTTTACACGTTACGATCCCCTTAATTACAATCTCGAATATTTCAATGTTATTTATACCCTTACCCAGATCATCATTATCATACACGATTTTATAATAATAATAAGTATATTGATTGATATCTAATCGCAATATTATTCATATCCTCAATAAATGAATGGAATTCATTAGCAACTCATGTTGAAGAAATCAATAGTTACCATATGTTAAAATACTAAAATTTCACTTTCTAAAGCCAGATTATTGAACCACTCCTATTGATCTGAGGCCATCCAGTGGTTACCAGTTACTAACTCATTTTCCATTACAGAACTGAGGGTCGAATACACTGATGATTATCTCAGCATTGGTAGTAATCCTTTTGTAGGGAGAACCCACCTACTCATAACAGACACACCTGCTGATGGCAGAGAGAACGTCTTCAACATCATAATGGTTCTCTCTCCTAAATCAAATGAGTGAGTGACATTAGTTTATTGGAATTGTATTCTACCTATGAAATGAATTCCTGTCATTTATTTTACAGAGAGGAATTGGTTCTCGTTATATTTCTAATAATTTCCAACACTTTAGAATATAAAACTTTGGATACCGAAATTAATAAAGTCACCTAAATAGTTAATACAAATAAAATTTAAAATAAAGAAAAGGAAATATAATAAGTTATTAACCCAAAATAGTTAAATTGAAAGAACTCACCTAAGAATTTAGGTGACTAAAAAAGTCACCTAAGAACTATTTTAGTTGACTTTATTAATTTCGGTATCCAAAATACTTCTTATTTCTATATATTTCTTTAAAATATAAAACTTTTAATATTATAAATACTAATATTTGCTTTATAAAATGTTTTTATATTCTTTCAATCACATCAATTACTTCATTATTTTCAGATATGGAAGTATAGAGTTGGTTAATTGTCTACTGACAGACACTGATATCATTGAGTTGTTGAAAAAGTTAGAGAGTGAAAAAATAAGAACACTAGGGGGAAAAACTACTGAACTGAAGGAGACGAGGTGAGTTTGAGGCTGTGAATGTGTTTTTTGAAATCTCATAGTAGATTTTGACTCGCTGTACATTTTATTCCCTTTACCTGGGTTCGAATTCTTGACACTTTTGGTCGAAAACCAACGTGCACATAAAAATACGACCAACGGAGAAGCATGTATTATGTTCAATGATATAGCAAAATTATTTTATTTGCTTAATCAGAAATTATTATAATTTGACTAAAATAATATAAATAAAATGTACATAATAACCCTCCGCTTCTGAGTGTACTTTATATGACGCATACGAGATATTATGGATCGTGATGGAATAAATTCTGATTCAATAGAAAAAAATATTATAAAACCAAGATATAAATTGTACAGATGAAAGTCTAAAAAGTAATTTAAAGGTCTCCTTGTGCAATTTTTTTTAAATTTTTTTAATCTATGATGCTAATTTTTCTTTTAATTTTGCTGCAAACCCAATGAAATTTGAGAGTATATATGTAATCTTATAGGCTATTAATTTTTTTTGAAAAGTATGTGCACCGTTTGTTTTGAATGTCAGCTAGGTAGGTAAGTACATTAGATATGATATTAAATATTTTTGTAAAGGTTTAAAATTGAACGAACTTACTATATAGTATATAGTAGATGGTTCAATACATCTGGAAATAGTTTAAATCTTAAACAAAGATCGAAAATGCATTGTTCGTTTATAAAATTTAAATCTGAAATAAAAAAAACAGTTGCACTTTTTTCTTCTGCACAGGATTAGTCTTTCGTACAATTGTTATACATAAAGTATTAAAAATATTAAATCCATATAAATAAAATATATAGTGAACCAAATTGAATGCACTTTGCATAATAATAATCCTTCACATTAGTTTTTACCTTCGCAGAATGCGGAAAGACCATATTTTTTATTATGCAATAAACTTATTTTCTTCCCTGAGCTTGGAGAGAACTTTTAAATATTATTAGTATAAGAAGCAGCTTTTATGATACAAAGTGACAGGTAAAACCTTCAAATCTATTAAAATAAAATATTATAACGAAAAAAGTGCTTAGTCGTTAGTCATTATTATAACGAAAAAAGTGCTAAGTCGTTAGTCACTTCTACTTATGTCAACCGAATAAATGATATTTCCCTGTTTCACATCCCTTTTTTAATTTACTTACAGTGTGAATACAGACAAATCAAGAAACTTGTCACTCCTATTGGTGAGTAATTATAATATGAAATATATCTCTAGTGTGCTTCTTTAACTACAGTTTTCACAGATTTTTGTGTAACTTCATGAATTAACTGATTAGATATTAATAAAGTAAATTCATTAAAAAAAAGTTATTAAAACTATTTTTTTTACGCAGCCTGATATTGAAAAGAAAGAAGCTAAACAGCAAGAAGCAGCAGAGGGAGAGGCTAAACAGAAAGAAGCTGAACAGCGAGAAGCTGCACAATAGAGGATGCAGTACGAAGGTGAAATCTCCAGAAATTTGTTAAAAATATTCTAAGTTTCTGTAACTTCGTGTAGCTCTGTTGGTTTGTCTTTTTTCAAATCAAACTTTCCTTTAGGGATTGTTACATTTTAGTTATTACCCTTTATTCTTGTATAATATATTGGCTTGTCTTCAGTTGAAACAACTATATTCCCAAGTATTTACCATAAATGAAGCTACAATTAAAAAAATAACCTTAACTATACAATGTTTACATTATAACACATGCATGAAACCAAAAGGAATGTTTGAAAGGTGTCTCATCTACATGCTAGGCATTAGTTTATAGAAACTACCTGTTACACTTAAGAACATAAATAAATACAAGAATTACAATTATTTATAGTCATTTAATTACCACATATACCAATAAATTGAAAACATAATAATTGAGGAATATTTCAGACGTAATATATAAAGTATTTGAATACGTTCTTAATCAATTATAATTGATCCTTACAGTGAACAAACCTTTTCTCAACCTTGATTCAAAGGAATATCATCACACATTACTTAAATTAAAATTTAGTACACGGTGAATTGAGTTACGGTGGTCTAACAATGCGATGAACTTTTCAGCGGTGAATTGATGGCGAGGAACATTACTGTAATCAGGTGACCGGTATATTCCACCCCGGTATATTCCACCCTAGGTATATTCCACCCCGGTAAATTCGACCCCACTTTACGGGTTAGGTTTGTTAGATAAAAATATTAATCATTTATTAATCTTTTATATAATACTATGTAACTTGCATTTTCATTGTAGCAAATTAAGCCTTTTGCTGATCAATCACAAACTGTTAGGTATTTATTTTTCACTACACATGTGATAGAACAGCAGAGGGAAAGGTTGTGTAAACGCTCTTTATCAGTTGAGGTATTTAGTTTTTCAATCACGAGTTGATTATCTTCACTATCACTAACACAACAGCGATATTAAATGTAAGATGGTGTCATAGAGTACTTCGTGTTAACTTATTTTTATTTTGAATTTGGTATTTTGACTTCGAGTAAAAGTGGTGTAAAATAGTTTTTGACCGAACACTATTTTGTACATCGAGAGTATTTTACATGTTTATTATTTTTTAAAACAGGAGGTGGAAAATTATTGCACAGGGTTTTAAGACTGGGGATATTATTGCCTTATTTTACATAGAGAGATTTTGACCACGGAAAATTAGTCCTAGAATCCAAAACAGCAATTTATAAGCAAAACACCTCTTCCGACTATTGTTGTATGAGGCGAGCACATACTGAAGTTTCATTCTAAGAAGGAATTAATATTAACTTGCTCATCATGTAAACTTTTAAATAAAACTACCATATAATTTTGATTTGTATTTTGGTCTATTGAGATAAAATTTAAATTGACTTGAGCTACCTCTAAATATTGTCCAAATCTCCTAGGATATCATCTGACTTATTTCTCATAAATACTTAGTATTTCACAAATAGCCATCTAAAAAATATAATCTTTGATTTTTTATTTTCAACCAAATGAGCATTTTCATTGGGGTGGAATTTACCGGGGTGGAATATACCTAGGGTGGAATATACTGGGGTGGAATATATTGGGGTGGAATGTACCGGGATGGAATATACCGGGGTGGAATATACCTAGAACCCTGTAATCATCATTCTTCCTAGTATATATAAATTTTTGTTTAGGTTGTGTTTAATTTGAAGTTTTTATATACTCTTGTCACCATATTCATTCAAAATATTAAATCAATAACAATATCTATTTCATTATAAAAGAAACCGTGTCCATCAGAAAATGAATCTATAAATATAATGCAAGCTACATGCTTTCCAGTGGACCTGTCGTTGCGATGTAGCGGTAATATCCCTCAAATTGGAGAATTTTTACCCTGTCCCTAGAGAGGAGGACCTAACACCACCGTTTTTCCTGTGTGTTGTCCCCTGTGTTTCCGGGTCATGTGAACAGGAGCACTTCTTTTCCTGGCGTGGGATATTGAGACAAATCTGGAACCAACCGTGTGGATATGGCACCACAGCTAGGTAAATATCACTACTGGGCAGGTCAGACACACCTCCCTGGATTCACCACTATATTGCATGTATGAATGCAATATCATTGATCTGACGATCACCTTATCAAGTCACCTCTCAGTTGACCAACTACCTTCATCACTGAGAGGTTGTCTCATATCTGCTGTATGACGTCAAAAACAAGAAATAACTTCACAGTCGACCGGATTAAGTAATGTTTTCCTATTGACTTCAGGACCGAATGAACAAACACAACTAATTATTGACAAAGGCAAAGAAACTAATGATACGATCCATCATTCTATTCCAGAAGCAACAAAACTACCTTTGCATTTATTTGCCACAAAACGGAAAATTTTGTCATCGACTAATGTTACTGCAAATATTTACGTATTTGCGTTAAAAAACGTATACAGTACGAGTCCAAAAAAAAACAGCTACTATATTAAAATCGTCATAACTTCTACAAAAACAAATGCAAATTTTTGTCAGCTATTACTATATTTTTGATTTGCTTCTTTATTCCTAATGATGTTGTTTTGAACAGGGTGATCATGAGTAGACAGAAAGGTGAAAGAGCTCTTGCGCGAGATATGTAGTTGATAAAAGATATCAAAATAGATTTGTTTGCCCAGCTTTCCCGGTATTTTTAATTAAGAAATGATTGCATATTATGAAGATTTAGACATGCGATTTGACATAGCTTTTTCAAAAATTTTGCTTTATAGGGGCAATACAGAAATAGGTCTATAACTAGATAAGTTTGTAGGGTCTCCTTTTTCATAGATAGGGGTTATTGAGGCTATCTTAAGATCGGCTGGAAATATGCCTACATTGAAAGATTCGTTAATTAGGGTACATAAGGGTTCAGATACAAGTTTGCATATGGTTTTTAACAGTTTTGTAGATATATTATCCCTACCATACCCGCTAGTCTTTAGTTCGAGTATAATCCTCTCGCATTCCCCGGGTGTTACAGGGAGCAAATAAAAGGAATTTCGTTGCATGGGTACCAGTGATGAGGGTGGCAAGTTCTCTTTCAAGTTTATATGCAACAGTAGCAAAGTGGTCGTTAAAAGCAGTTGCTAGCTATATCATACTTATTAGTTATTTTAACATCATTTCTCACAACACTATCCACAGATTTCCCTCTCCCACTCCCCCGACCCATCACATCCCTTATACCCGCCCAGTACATTCTCATGTCCCGCTCATGCCTCTGAATGTAGTTAGTAAACTTGAGTTATCATATTGGATAAAGCTCATTAAAAATCCTACTTCTACTGTGTCCAGGATGATCGAGTGGTTAGCGTCGCAAGCAGAAGTCAACAAAGTGCTGGTTCGAGACCCGGAAACATCACTTCATTTCTTTCTCCATTTCTTTCCATTCAATTTGTATATAACAATATGTATCATTCAACTAACTCATGTAAAGTCAAACCTACACGTACAAATGCAGTATATGCTATGAAATATTAATTTTGATATTCTTCTATGATTATGGGTAGAATCATCTGATAGTATAGGAGATTCCCCCCTTTAATTATAGGAGTGAACATGGTAGAAAACTTCGACATAAGCACCCCCAATTCTGTTCTATGATCATGGTAGAAAGACTTCTTTAATATCCCAAAATCTTCCATGATTATGGGTGAAATCATCTGATAGTATAGGAGATTTCATTCTTTAATTATAGGAGTGAACATGGTAGAAAACTTGAACATAACCACCCCCCATTTCTCTTCTATGATTATGGTAGAAAGGCTCCTTTAATCTCCCAAAATCTTCTATGTCCCCCTTATGATTTTCTCCCTGGGTAGTCATAATATATAAAATGTAGGTATTACCGAACGTAATGCATTACATAGTTATAGGGGGTTAAAACGTACAGCTCATTCTGGAGATTGTGTGAAAATATATGAAAATATAAAATTATGTTCGATTATTATTTTTCGATTATTGTTGTATTCTATAATTTGTGTTAAATTATAGTTTATTGGATTAGTGCATCAAAAATGAAGGTTGAATATTGTTTATTTGTATCATAATTTTTAGTTTTACTATTACAATAACATTTGCTGACGCCCATCAGTTGTTTTGAGGTATAATTAATATATACTTTTTACTTTTGTTCTAGAACACAGTATATATTTTCAATAAGAACAGAATATAGAATAGATAAACGGATGTAAAACTAATAGTTTGTAAATACAAATGAATGTAATAATAAAGTAATACTATTAACACTATAAAATATTAATTTACAAATATGGAACACATATGTATGTAATGGAAATATATATTTATGAAATCATGCAATTTTTATCTGGATTATGAAGGTCAATGAAAAATGCATTGTTTTGTGAATTATATTTGCTATAGATATCCTATAAATTTAAATAGTCTTAGAGAAGTTTTAGTATATCAAGAAATACTGCAATTGATATAATAATGACGACATATTATTTTCTAATTACTTTACATACATAGAAATAAATATAAACGAACTTTGGAGCTATTATTTCTTCCTTTCTAATAATACCGAGTCAATTGTTCAATAATTGACATTAAATATATAACCAACAAACCATGTCACTATAATATCAAGTATGTTTTTTCGCATAACTGAAAAATATATTTCATTCTACTCTATCACATTGATTGGACAGTACACCACAAATCTTGTTAATTAACTATTGTTTTTCCTGTTCAACATGACAGGCAGAATGACGTGCAATACGTCAAATAATCTAAAAAGCCAGTGTATTTTATAGGTAGGTATTTTAATGAAAAAAATATATATAGTACCATATATGTTGTCAATTGACAGAGATCAATAGATATAATTAATGAATCGTTGTTGATGATACAAAAAAACGACTTTATTAATGTATGTGAGTTATGTTTAATTATAATAGTACTGAGACATTGTCACTAAACACCGAATGTTTAACTCTAAATGTTCTCTTAAACCACAAGTGAATGAGACAGTTGAACTGAAGATAATTAGAATGCGTGTTGAACGTACTAAACTTTGTTATTATCGTGGTTAGAATACAGTGCTGAACGTACTAAACGTGGTTAGAATAGGTTAATGAACGTACTAAACGTGATTAGAATACAGTGCTGAACGTAATAAACGTGGTTAGAATACAGTGTTAAACTTACTAAACGTGGTTAGAATACAGTATTGAACGTACTAAACGTGATTAAAATAGGTTAATGAACGTATTAAACATGGGTGTACTAAAGATGGTTGAAATGCGGTAGTGAATTTACTGAAAATGTATAGAATTCGATGCAGAATTTACTAAATATAGTTAGAATATGGTAATGAGTGTATAATAAAGTAATGTAAAGAAAATAACGTACTATCATTCACTGACAGTAATTAATTAATTATAGATGCAAACAAATACTCTGTGAATGATCCATGAAAATATTTTTTATTATTAAATGTGACCAAAAAGACAAGATCAAGTTCCCAAAGTTCATAGTTTCCGTAAATGCTGAAATATATCAAATAAAATAATTATGAAATTGTAATTGTTTGTTACTGATAACACATTTTACCTTCGTGAATTTACTTTCTTTTAGATTAAATCCTTTGGTGTGAAATATCGTAATTTAAGATTTAATTGTCATTTCTTTTTCACAATGTTACTTTACTTTTATTATCATTTGCCAGTAAACTATTTTTATATGATCACGATGATGGTCTGTTAGATTATTGTTAGTAATCTATTTTTCCTTTTGTCTCTCGTTTAGAGTGCAAGGCATTGTTATGATTTTAATAACATAATTAACATAATTTCTATGAAACAATAAATCGTTATAATATTGCACCATGTGAGTTTCCCATTTTCCTAATTATTCATGTAAGATTTATAACTTGCACAGAAATCGAAAATTATCGGCACAGCTCCTGTCCCGCAAGTTGTACCCAGAAACAACATCGTCAACTTTCCATAAAGCGCAATACCCTGACGAAAAGTATACAGGTCTCCTTGCTTTCCACAGTGCATTTTTTCCAGTTGTAGTCAATATCGTACCATCTCCCAAGAGAAAAGCAGAGGCCGAGTGTGAGAACTTGACGTCTAACCATATTCTTCCAAACAAAAGAGGATTTGGCTCACCTAATTGGAAAATCGTACTATTATACATTTTTTTCATGAGTTAATTTAATTTGTGGTAGCTTTTATACGAAAACATTTTGTGTAATATGTCTAATAAAAGCAACTAAAAGAAGAAGTTGATTAAAACATATTTTTAACAGATTCCAGAATCAAATCCCGACACTGAAATAAAATATAAATAAACCTAGATGAGTTGGTATATATTTGTTGAAAAAAATGTATTAAATACAAATTTATTATTAATAGAGAAACAGTAAGAACTGAAATTGATCAAGTATTAGCATTGCACACTTACTCAGAAAGAATTGGTTCACTTTTTTATATTCGTCTGTATCTGACAATACAGCAAAAACTCCCTTATTTTCAGTACATATTGTTTTAGATTTTGGAAAGCTCCTTTTGTAGGTGAGTTTCGATAGGAGAAAATCACCAACATCTTCCACAGAGTACTTATCAAAAAGTTCTGAGTTATAAGTTTCCATTTCTCTATCTGATGGAGTGATCTCCACTGAAGTGGTTAGTAAATTTTCTGCAGTAGTTTGTTGGTCTGCAATTTTTGAAATTGTATTTTCTGCATTCGTTGCGGTGGCCATTTCTGAGGTAATTGTAGCTATTTGTTCTGTATTTGTTGCTGTCTCCTTTGTAGTCAAAGTATTTATCGCTTCTGGATCGCTTGACTTATCCAAAGTAGTTGTAGATGTATGTTCAGTAGTTAACTTTTCCATTTTCGTTGTTACATCTGTATGATCAGAAATTGCTTCTTCTAATTCTGTTGTTCCATCAATAATTTCAACATGTGCCCTGGTTGTATTTTTATCAGGTTTATCTTCATGACTCGATAAATCTGTTTTCTGAGATGTTTCAAGTAGAGAGTAGTTTGACGCAGTTGCATCTGTTGTCCATGGCTTTGAAGTTGGCGCTGTAATTGGAAGAAGATCTGTTTGAATAAAATGATTAGAACCACTGTAATAAATGTACAGTAGATGGCATAAAGTTTAACAAATAACTACGTTTTTCAGTTTGCAAATAAATTTGTGAAACTGTTTCAATAGTGCATATATTTTAGCTAAAATTATTAGCTAAATAAACCTATTTATAATTTAACTACTCATTGACAAATAGTGTTGAGTAAACAATAAGTTGATTATGAACACAAATTGCGATGCTATTGTAGTAAAACCTATCACCGTTTTTCATTATAGTTTTGGCCCTTGGGTTAACTTGCAATCCTCCGTTCATTATTTCACTGCTGTTTCTGCCACTGTAAAGGCAAGTACTGATATTTTTATTGTCGGATGATATGACGATGGACATGGCTGAACATTCGGTGTCCAGTTTACATTGAGTCCAGCAGTTACCTGGAAATTTGATAAATAAAAAACATGAATATGATATAGTACTTAAGCCACTATGTATGAATTATGATACGATTTATTTAACTCACAAATTGATTTATTCGATGTCACATCCAATTTTTTGAACACAATTTGTTCAATTAATTCAATATTCGAATTGATGGTGAAAGAAGTAGAAATAACAGCAATCGAGATCACGATGTTCATCATTATCAACATTTTTGATTTTTTAAATGTAATCTCCATTAGTCGACAAATGATCATGAATATTTATATAGAAAGGGTAACTTAAAATAAATCATTTAATTAATTAATGATTATGAAACAAATCATCCATTGGAGAACATCTTTAAAATAATTATAGAGAAATTCCAATATATTCTTCAAAGATTCACTTAAGTACTTTGGAATCTGGTTGATACTTTCTAGAAATCTTTAAAATATTTTCTCGTAAAATTTTCAGCTCTATATATATAGAAGATTCATTAATATTCATACTACAGTCTTTACCGATATTCACACTACAGTTTTTATCGGAAGTCTTATTGCAGTCTTTACGATAGTCTTACTGCAGTTTTAGTGGTAGTCTTATTGCAGTCTTTACAGGTAGTCTAACTGCAGCTTTAGTGGTAGTCACAATACAGTCCTTACTGGTAGTCACATTTCAGTTTTAACTGGTAGTCACACTACAGTTTTACTGGTATTTTTTTTTGCTGTCTTTTCTGGTAGTCTTACTGCAGCTTTAATGGTAGTCACACTACAGTCCTTACTGGTAGTCACATTACAATCTTTACTGGTAGTCGCACTACAATCTTTATTTATAGTCACACTACAGTTTTACTGCTAGTCGTATTACAGTCTTTACTGGTAGTCACACTACAATCTTTATTTATAGTCACACTACAGTTTTACTGCTAGTCGTATTACAGTCTTTACTGGTAGTCACACTACAGTTTTACTGCTAGTCTTATTACAGTCTTCACAGGTAGTCACACTACAGTTTTACTGCTAGTCTTATTACAGTCTTTACTGGTAGTCTCACTACAGTTTTACTGCTAGTCTTATTACAGTCTTTACTGGTAGTCACACTACAGTTTTACTGCTAGTCTTATTACAGTCTTTACTGGTAGTCACACTACAGTTTTATTGGTTGTCACCCTGGCTCAATGTAAATTGAACCCCTTAATTTGACCACCTGGCAAATAGACTCCCTGAAAATATGAACCCATGGTAATTTGATTCCCTGGTAATTTGACTCCCTGGTAATTTGACTCCTTGGTAACTTGACTCCCTGGTAATTTGAGTCGTTGGTAACTTCACTCCCTGGTAATTTGACACCTTGGTAACTTGATTCCCTATTAAATTGACTCCTTGGTAATTTAACCCCAGGCATTTTGAACTTCGAGTAATTTAACTCCCAGGTAATTTAACTTCTCTTACATTCAAATAAAATATAAAGAGAATGTTCTACAGTAAAATGTACATGTTCTTATCATTAGAGCACAGAGTATTCTATTTAAAAGTAAAAGCAAATGACAATAAAGTTACCTATTATAATCATGATAAATTTTCCAAAGTTGTCTAATTGATGCAGTTTGAAAATTCCAGAACAATAAATATTTTGAAACCGATGACTATTGAATTTACGTAATATCTTGTAGCATGACTAATTAATATTTACTTTCTGTTGTGCATTTTATATTAAGTTTCATCACACAATCTAATAACTGGGTGTCAAATAACCAGAGGTCAAATTACCAAGGGTCCAATTACCGGTCACGAGTCACACTAGTCTTTACTCTGCAATGCCTTTCGTATTTATAATTTGAAGCTTTTCGAATAAGTATACAATAAAGTAGAGTAATTAATAGTACCATAAAATATGGATGCCTCTCATGAAGGTTACCATTAATTTTAGACAATAAAATCTGACACGATATTATTCAAACAATACCATTTTTATCATTTTTCTGTAAACCCCACGTGATGTATTTAATTTTATGTTCTTGAATATTTTCATAATAAAATTTTATATAGCTGTTTGAGTTCTGACCAGCTTATTTTTAGTACTACATAAGAAAATGAATGTTTGTATAATTTAGATATCAACTGTAGGTATATATTTATTAATTAATCCAATATTAAATATTATTGTATGTTAAATTGGGGAAACATTAACTACTATTATGGAAACGTTTATATACCGCAGTAATTAATTTGAATCTTAAACGCTGAATGAACATGCATTGTTTTTTTTATAAAATTCAATTTGAAAATAAAAAAAGTGTACAATCTTTTTCTTCCACGTCAGATTAGAATTTCGTACAATTGTTGCACACAGAGTATTAAAAGTTATAATTCATATACAAATTTAATACTGGCCCGAATTTGTTGTGATTGCATATTACTGATCGTATGTAACATATACAGAGAAATTTCAATTAATATATCCAAGAAAACTAGATCCATTAAATAAGGTTCTTCTGAACTAATTAATGTATTGAAAACAATTTCTTTTTCTTTTTGGCTCAATAACGTCACGCACCCATAAATCATTTTGGTTGTATTCGTACATTCAGCAAAATATTTTTTTTTTCAAACGAACCAAAGTTTGATTTAGTTCACCATAAAATAATATCTAGAAGACTAGATCGATTAAATTTTCATAATAGATCAATAGTAGATTTATTAACTTTTTTATTAAATAATATATTAAAAAAAAACACTTGTTATCTTTTTTTATATAGTATAATGTCCTCAAGGAATAAATTTGACAGGTTCAAAATCTAAAATTATCATTTGCACATAGTCTACATTTATTTTTAACGCTTCTTATTGCTGGGATATTTTTATATGAACTATATTTAAACATTATCTAATGTTTTTCTAATGTAGTCATCAGAGGACGGTGATCGTCAAAGGGACAAAGCCGTAAGTAAAACAAAACGTTCAAGGTTCCAAGTTGTAACCACGTGGTATTAATGGCTACTAATAATTTGGAATACATGTGGTAATATTGGCAGGGATATTATCATATTTCTCAAATGTAAAGATAATTTCTCATAATGGTAAAGTAAAACAAATTACCATAACGGTAAGGTAATTTAACTAATAAATCGCGTTATGTATTCAAAAGTATTCGATCAATAAATGATTAACCATGCATTGAGTTCACATAAAAAAATGATTATAGGTTAGCCTTAGCATGTACGGAACTAACACATGAACTAATTTATCAACCTAACTAGTAGCTCTTCTTTTAATGTCGTCCATATAACATTTTCATTTTAAGTAACCAAGTTCAAATTATAGTGTTTTAGTTTTATCTTCATTGAACATCTTGATTGGGAAATATTGATTATAGGCTATAATATTGTTTAAAAATAAGGCAGTATTAGTTTTCTATTCTTCAGAATAGATTCATTCATTTTAAGAGATTTTGAAAATCATGATTTATTATTTTCTATATCTATTTAGAACTGATAGAATTAGATAGTGTAATATAGATGTTTATATTCAATTAGTATTAAATAATTTCCATGTTGTCTGAATAGTTCCATAAATATTCAAATGCATTTACCAATATCTTCCCTATTTATATATTTGGAGTTAATTACTTACTAATTATTTTCTAATCTCTAAATATTCCAGAAAAGTGTATTTACAGTAGATACAAATTTTATAAAGTCGATGCAAAAAATAAATCCTACTTCATTCTATTTAGATTTATTAAGATATTGTGTGTATCTATAAAAGTTAAGAATTACACCTTTATCCAGATTTTTTTCCATAATAAATCAGCTGGCTTAATTTTTTCTAGTTTGAGATCACCCTTTTTATACCACCTGTTTTTATAATACCTATACCTTTCTACTAAATATTATCGGGTGTGTAATATAATATGTTCCCTTACGTATATCATATGCCAATATACAAAAGTTTTTTGCACACCGTTTATGGAAATACAGCAAGATAGCGTCAATGAAAACCGGAGCTATTTATAACTAGATGGTGCTTTTTCAAAATTTATGTATATAATTTAAATTATGATATATGATAACTGAATTATGAAGGAGAGCCAATTTTCTCATTTCTTTGGAAAAACTTGTGAAAAATAAAATTTCTTGGTTGTTTTGACCTCTGATATTTTCACACGTTATCTGGGAGACTATAAGGAGTCTTTTTATGCCAAAAAAAATATACTGATTTTTTTCAGACGCAAGGCGATGCGGCCCCCTTGAACTGCCCACACACTGGTAAGTTTCTGAAAGTTTATTGTGCTTCCAGATGTGATTTCATTGTTCTAGGTATATTCCACACCGGTATATTACACCCCGGTATATTTCACCCTAGGTATAATCCACCCCGGTGAAAAATTAATTTACTTTAGTAGGGGGTTAAACGTCTATACTTCGGAACCAAAGGCCACATCGCTGAAGTCAGAAAGAAGTTTTAACACAAAGGAAAAGAAGAAGCAGTCAGAAAGGAAATTGGCTCCACGATCAAAATCACCTACCTTCTGTAGTTGAAAAAGTTCTTGTATACACAATAGCTACTCAGTAAATGTAGTCATTTACCTAGTAATGGGACTATCAAAGACACAAACACTGGTTGCTGGACTCACGGATGGAAGAAGAAAATGAAGAGGTGATAGTAAATGAAGCCAACGAGCCTAACTAAAACGAAAATCTAAGACATCGTAGTTGGAGAGAATATCATTTTTATAATTAGAAGTTTAACGTCTGTTTCGAAACCGGAGGACATATAGCTGACAACAAAAGAAAATTATTTGCAAGTGACTGCGAAGGGCTGTGAAAAAGGTAATTGTCGCTATGATCAAAGTCATCATGCAGTGACAAATGAAGCCTACGAGACTACCTAACAAAAAATCTAAGGCCTCATTGTTTAAGAGCATTAACCTAGCACTGTACTTTAAAACTGCAAAAGGCGGTTAAAAAATGATAAACATGGAAAAAAACATAACACAACTACGACAGTTTAAAGCGACGTCAACCCCCTTCACTTCTAATCACCAATGAAAATGTCAGGATAGATTAAACTGATAAAAAGCGTTCAGACAACCTTTCTTTCGGCTGTTTTATCACATGTGTAGTGAAAAATAAACAGCTTGCGATTGGCCAACAAAAAGATAAATTTGATATAAAGAAAATGCAAAGTTACTTAGTACTGTACAAAATATTAATAAATGATTAATATTAATAACTAACCAAACCTAACCCATAAAGTGGGGTGGAGTTTACCGGGGTGGAATATGCCTAGGGTGGAATGTACAAGGGTGGAATATACCGGGATGGAGTATACTTGTCACCGATTTTATAGGCAGATTTGTACTCTGTGACACAGCTGCAGTATAAGGTTATCTGTAGACTCGCAACAACAAATAGTAAAGCAAGATTTTTATTGCAAGTTGGTCTAGAAAGTTTACTACATATTTATTATTAGTTTTAGAACGAGACCGTTATGTATGGGATAAAAAGTTTTGTTTATAAAGTTAAGACTAAAAGAAATAACCTTTCTACACATGTTTTCGGAAATTTCTCGCGTTTCCATTAAAATATTATATAGCATCAATAAATAATTATATAACTTATAGGGTAGTTTATAATTCATTAAAATAACATTTCACAAAAATCAATTTAAAGAAAAAATACAGAAAATATCAATGAATATCGAGCAGATGTAGTATGTTTCTAAAACTAATATTGAAAACAAATTGATAAATAAAATGGATATCAAATTTAAATAGCAGTGTAGAAACAATGTTAGTTTTTTCGTAAGTTTACTTTTGATTAAGATTCTTTTTGATTAAAACACTCGACAATGGAGCTGTAAATATTTAAATAATGACCTCGCACAAATTGATGTTTGCCATTTCATTAATCGATGTCACGAATGCTTACTATAGATTCATTGAATTATGATTCCCCCTTATTGAAGATAAAATGTGACATTTAACTGATGAAGAAAAAGTTTAATTTCGCAAATAAAATTACGAGTCTTGTCCATACCAGTATATTGATATCACCATGGCAAACCATTTAAAGTTTATAAGTTTCTAGAAGACTCACATTGATCAATTCAAAAGAGCAATTATATATTTTTTATCTTTTCTAATAAATTGGATTCGATTTTCATTATAGTAATGGGTCACTTAGAGGCCCTCCACATTGTTATTCACGCTCATATCACCGAACTGTATGCACGGCATGTGCTTAGCGCTTTACAATTCTCACAGATAAATCAATTGTAGTTCTACATCGTACAAAAAGAACCGTCTGGAATCCAGATAGTCTAAGTTGGATCTTCAGTTTTACAACTGGGTCTTTTCGTGTGTATTAAGTTTAGTTTAACATAATACGTGAATATATTTTCTTCAACGAAAATAAAAACTAGGTGCAAAAATGCACTAAGTTCATTTTTACTAGCTGTACCATGGGGATCTGTGGTTCCATTATCGATAAGGCAATTCAACTCTTCATTAAAAAAATATTTATATCTATAAAATATGTTCTATAAGTCGAATTATTCATTTCTACTTTTCTATTTTCCTATTTAGATTTCTTGAACACAGGTTTTTGGTGAAGGTGAAGTCAATTGAATTTGACTAATAAATATCACGGATAACAAAAAAAAAAAGTGAAGGATGATACTCTTGCCCATTTTTCTGTTAGTTTCTACTAAGGTAGCAGCTCTACCTGAAGTTCACAATGCGGTGGTAATTCCAACTTCAATTACGTTCAAGACCATCAACATCACATCAGGAAATAAGTTGTGTAAGTTTACTACATTTTCAGATTGATAAAATTAGAAATGAATAACTTACTCATTTAAGATAAAAGGTAATGATTTTTGTGCACCGACAATTTGGCATAAAAAATTAGGCCCCGACAATTGAACCCTGAACAATTGTCCCACAAAAATTGGGGCAGCGGACACAATAAAGAAGTGTTACTTTATTATTACTTGGGTTGTGACAATATAATCTTTTGAAATATGTTTTATTTTCTTAATAATTATTTCCAATATTCTTTAAATATATTCTTTCATACCCAAAAATACGCTACACATTTTCTAAAAATATGCTTCATATTTTTTCCGCTATACATGTATTTCGATTTACAAACCTGATAAGGGATATGTGAGCAAGCACCTTAAATCTCATTTGGATATTAATCTCATGTTTGTGGAATAGACATCATTGAAGAGTTAAAATAAGTCGTATTAACTTAAAGCATGGCATACCGATCCGGGTGTAAAATTGAACCGTTGTTGCGATAAAATGAAATTATGAGAATACAATTTGTATTATTAATTAATAACACTTTCCAATATTGAACACTGAACAGTGAATAAGTTTTGAGAACCGTGTTTTGACTTGCATGTTCCAATAATTTCGACTTGATTTGGTGGTCTGTGGTTTCCATTTTTTTCATCTTAAATACTAATATATTCCTATTTCCTATTGGCTGCATCCTAACTCATTCACTATATTAGACTCAATAAAAATGAACGCAAGTAATATAATTGTCTTGGGGTTCAATTGTGCTGATCCCAATTAACGGGAACTCAATTTACAGTCCACGATGTTTTTCATGTTTATGTTCAAGTAAACTAAAGTCGGTACAGTACAGTCTGCAGGTTCCATTTCAATTTATTGGGGAATTATTCTTTTGCTAATCGTGCGAGAATAAAATGACGTTGATTTTTCATACAAGCTGAAAACATTTAATTTCAAGATATAATATAATGACATGGTCTACTGGATTATATGATCTATGAAAATCACAAAGAAATTCAAGAATTTTTTACAGATACTTCCAAAATCTTAATGCAGGACTAAATAATACTCTCAATTTTAATTGTAGGACGAGTAAGTACTTATATTATAATTTATATTTGATGCTCTTATTTATACAATGTCAGGTTTCTGCTGGAGTCAGTGTAAGCTGGATCCAGAATGCACGAGTATGTCTATCGTCACATCGATCAGTAATGGTGATGCCGCTACATGTTTCTACAGTGACAAAAGTAACAGTGAGATAACCACGACAGGATTGAACCTCGAACCAAACTCGATAACAATATTTAAAGGTTTTCATCAATATCATGTTTTATATTAAGATCATTTATACACATTTGAATTATTGAATATAGAGAAAACATTTCGATTCATGTAATGAACACATCGTTCTAATATAGAAGTGGAATGAGGTTGAACATCTCTCAGTTTATCAATATACTGAAGAACAAAACTGTATCACCTCAGAATACTATCGATATTTCATATAAATAATACGGATGTATATAAAATAAAACTCCTCTATAATGAAACCATGATGGTGAATGTAGATTCCTGTGTTAGGAAGTAGCTTTCACTTTGAACAAATTTTCATTAGTCTGTCATCAATGGCCATCAGCTTCAGAAAAATAATTGACATTAATGTCCTTCTCTAGTCCATCAATAATGGACTTCAGAAAATGTGTTCCTTATAAACATTCACTAGACATGATTTCATCATAGAGGTGTTCTAATGTTGATCATTACATAAATATTGTAAATATTTATGATCTAATGTTGATCATTGTATTTAATAAAATTAAATTAAGACCTGAATTTAATTTCTCTAGTCACAACTCATCCAACTTCTTCTTCTAATGCAGAACCTACTGAATCTACAGTAGTTGAAACTACAACTACACAACTTCCTACTACATCTTTCATAACGAATGAAGACTGTGATTTCACAGACCACACTGTACAAACTATTGGATCCTTCAAATTTTCAGGAAGTTGCGTAAAAAATTTCGAAACTGCTAAGAAGATATGCCTCAAGAACGGCGGAACGCTAGCCACTTTAACAAGTTACTACGACTTCTCTACAGTTGCTTTGTACTTTGAAGGCATGTCAATATATAGAGTCTTTAAATATATTCACTATCATATTATCATATATAATGTAGCTATTTAAAATACATCACAGCAAATGTTACATAGTCATCTGGCTGAATAATCATACAATCCAAATAAAGGTTTCTTATTATTTGATAGCACCTTCTAGAGTTTCATAGTGTAATAGAAATGGATCAATAAAAACAAAGTATTCACTTAACTGAGATGAATGACTGAAATTACATTAAATAGACCTCGTATATAATAAATAATTATTTTTTCACAGATGTGATTGCAAATTCTGATTCGGAAATGTGGCTAAACATAAAGTACGACACAACTACCGGGAAATACCTCTGGGGAGATGGCGGCATTTTTGACGATAGCAACAGATGGAAAGAAGATCATCCCAACAAGTTTGAAGATGGAAAATGTGCAACATGGAAATACGACAACAACTGTGGAGATTATCGCGCCTCTGAGAAAAACTGTCATGATGCAAGACGCTTCTTGTGTAGAATGTGAAGTGTATATAATATTTGAAGATAAGTTGTTCGCTCTGTGGGTCTATTAGGTATTATTTAACTGCAAAGATCATAATTGATTCACTACACAACTCATTCTAAAGCAACTAAATTATAGCAATTCGCTACCAAAAGCTCACAAAATGTTATAATTGAATATATCTCAAGGATGAAGAGTTATGCATTTATTCCTTAAATTCGTACTGCAAACAAGATGGCGTCCTATTATTCACATAATTTAACCACGATAACGATGGATTTTCAGCTATATTCATTATGATTTTTTCGTCATTAACTTCAATTCAATAGTTATTCAATTTATTATTGCCAGATTGGTTCCTAGTTAGACCCTACTCTTGTTGACTTGTTAAAAGGTAATAATATAGATATGACTATTTTTTATCAATAGATAAACAGACACAAATTCATATCTATATCTATTCAATATATATATAAGCTAGGCTATAATGTTAATTGTTTTTAACATTAACGATAAATAAAATATCAATAGTATATCAAGTGTCTTTGCGCAAGGTCCGTTTGAATAGTTAATGTAGAAGTAAAATAATAATACACAATATTGCTTCGTGTTATATTTTGAGAAGCGTTTCACTAGAGTTTTGGTCTGAATCACTAACAAAGTGTGACTCAAAACTCACGAATTGTTATTTTTTTTGTCAACTTTTTTCTGAATCGATTTAATTTGAGTGTATTTCAGTCTACTGTAAACCGGACTTAAGTTTAATGCATCAACATATTGAACCTATAAGAATAAATTAAGCTTCGCAGTATCTTTTGAATGGTACTCGGAATGTCAATGAGCAATTTTTTTAAACACTAATGGAATCATTATACTAGATTGCTTCAGTGTCTTTGATTATTGTGTGATTATTATCAATTGAATGAAAAATATATAGAAGTAATTCTATCTTTATTTGAAATGATAATTGTTTTTTCTTGTTTGAATGTAAGATTCCAAATATGTAAGATATTTTCAATTCTATTGAATATGTTTTAAATTATATTAGCTTATTTATGCGCTATTTGTTAGAAACTTAAATGAAAGTAAATTACGCATTGTTAAGAAACTGTTTCTTTATGCTTTATTCACTTACTTCATTTACCTAATATTCGAAGGAATTTACGCAATAATGTGTGGCATTCACCAACATATTACAACTGCTATTTAGTAAACCAAATAACAAATTAATACTATTTACTCCCTATATAAAGTTTGTGCGTGTATGATTTATATTCTCCATTGACTGCCCATTCTTATATTATTGAGTTAACGAAATAATTTTGTCTGGCAGGAAATTTTTCTAAAAATATAACTATTTATTATATATACAGTCTTGACTATATTCTTCGAGGCTTATTTAATTGTTTTGAGTTAGAATACTACAATTTGAAATGCATCGATTACGTGCACCTATTTATTCTCATGTTATTTAATGTTAAGAAATTGATTATAAACCATTCTGACATGTTATTGATAGTTATGTACTGTAGTTAGTTGGTTGTCATGGTTGTTTAGTGTATACCTGATGTTTGCGATAAGCGTTAAACATTCGTATTCAAGATAGTTTCTGATTCATTCATATAATTAAGCAGAATAATAAAAAAGGTATGTTCTGCAATATAGTAAAAAATAAGAGTATTGTTTTCTTTTCATATCCACACTTTTCAATTTACTGTTTTGATTGCATGAAATAAATGTGAAAGTACTATATATATACAAATGACATTTTCACAAAGCATCAATAACAACTCATGATGTACAAGTACATCATACATTGTACAATCCGTATATACTACTGATATTTTACGTATATCTGTTCATATTATAATTAATATTAAATATTTTCATGGAAATTATGGAATAACAATACCTGGTACGAATAGCGATGAGAAAAGAGTTTTTCAAAAGAATAAAGAATTTAAATTTTATTTTTCAAAATTATCTTTGATGGTAATGAATCAAAATTAAATAAAAATATACTTATTATTTAGAAGAAAAAAAATTGTGTTTCATGTTTTATAAGCTAAAAAATACATAAGTTATCAGAACCTGTATCAGTAGATGGCTCTGCATTTGTAAAATAATTCATTTTTTAAATAGAATTTAAAAAAGAATAAAGTAACTATATCTTATTCATTATTGATGTCCCTTTATCGATTTATCAGCATTAGAGAGAAAGTTTGTCTTAATGTTCAATAGATTGGAGAAAGAAATTAAGTAAAACTTAAAAAAACATTTAAAAATGGAATAGAGAAACGCCACATTTTACATATGTATATTGAAGGAATGGTTCGATTAATATTTTTTCTACGTAGAAAAGCGTAAAAATTGAAAGCATAAAATCTTCACTATTCCACGTGTTCCTATTCAACAATGACTACATGCATATCTTAGCAGATAATGTGACGATTGATATCAGTAAAATGACTGCCTTTATCTAATCAATTCCTTGTATTTTCCAACATTGTTCTAAATTTATTTTTATCCAATTACAGTAAGGTGGACATTTCATCTAACTTTACCTACCAATTGATGATGGCAATGAACAGTACTGCCAAATGCACACGCAATGAGACCAATTGGTTATTGATCTTCAAAGATATTATATGAATATCTTTCATTCACTTTGGGTTAATTATCGTTAATTGTAGTATTGATTAAGAATAATTACAATAATTGCACACACTGTTTGTAAGTTCCACGAACTCTTTCCATTGATTACTAATTTTCTCCCTCAATATCATTATTGGCCCGCAATACTAATACAATGAAACTTAAACCATTCATTTGAGCTTATCTCTTTTAGTTATTTAGTTTTTGATTAGTAAGTTTAAGTTACTTTAAACATGCATTTCCATCGGAAAAGAATCAATGCCAAATACAATTAATAAGTTACTTATATTTAATTACTCTGAGATTATGATTGTGGTTTGGTATTATATTGATACAAATTATCAAAAAAAGGTCATTTTGTTTGTACTAACAATATCATCAAATTTTCATGAAAATAAACATCTAAAAATTACACAATTACTGATGGATATACACCTTTTTAACTTTGAATTAAAACTGTTCAAGTTTAATTTAAAATTAGTCAAGTTTAATTTAAAATAAGTAAAGTTATTTTTAAAATAAATCAATATATATTTAAACTAAGTCAAGTTATATTTAAAATAGTTCAACTTTATTTTGAAATAGTTCAAATTCAATTTTAAAAAGTTCAAGTTTAATTTAAAAAAAATGAAGTTTTCATTTTAAAATAAAATTCTATTGTCTTCGACATCACACATAGGAAGCTCTGCACTAATATCATTATATTAGTAATGGGAGAAGATGAGATCAGGAGAGTAGTGAAATGAGAGAATTGAGAATTTAGTGAGAAGAGAGAATTGAAATGAAAGAAATGAAATGAGAGAAGTGAGTGAAATGAGAGAAGTGAGTGAAATGAGAGAAGTGAGTGAAATGATAGAAGTGAGTGAAATGAGAGAAGTGAGTGAAATGAGAGAAGTGAGTGAAATGAGAAAAGTGAATGAAATGAAAGAAGTGAGTGAAATGATAGAAGTGAGTGAAATGATAGAATTGAGTGAAATAAGAAAAGGGAGAGAAATGAGAGAAGTGAGCTAGACTTTAGTGAGAGATGAGAGAATTGAGATGAGAGAAATGAAATGAGATAAGTGAATTAAATGAGAGAAATTCATGAAATGAGAGAAATTCATGAAATGAGAGAAGTGAGTGAAATAAGAGAAGTGAGTGAAATGAGAGAAGTGTGTGAAATGAGTGAAATGGGAGAAGTAACTGGAATGAGAGAAGTGAGTGAAATGAGAAAAGGGAGTCAAATGAGGGAAACGAGTGAAATTAAAGAAGTGAGTGAAATGAGAAAACGGAAAATTTAGTGAGAGGAGAGAATTGAGATGAGAGAAGTGAGTAAAGTGAGAGAAGTGAGTGAAATGAAAGAAGTGAGTGAAATGAGAGAAGTGAGTGAAATGAGAGAATTGAGTGAAGTGAGTGAACTGAGAGAAGTGAAAATTTAGTGAGAGGAGAGAATTGAGATGAAAGAAATGGAATGAGAAAAGTGAGTGAAGTGAGATAAGTGAATGAAATGAGAGAAGTGAGTGAAACGATACAAGTGAGAATTTAGTGAGATGAAAGAAATGAAAATAGAGAAGTGAGTGAAATGAGTCACAAGGATAAAGGATCACACAAAAGGCGCCATACGCCCATCCGAGGGTGATCCCAATGCAGCAAGAGCACACTTTTGACCCTCTCCCAATCTCACCTCATCCCATGCACCAGGTATAGGACTTGGTTCACAGGCTTCACCATCATAGGAGTCAGGGTTTTAGACTCACGGTGGATTACTCTCACCTCACATGAACCCTAAGAAAACAATCTAAACCAACAAGCGCTGGGAGAAAATGAATCCATCACTGAGTTCAGTGTCAGGCTGCCTATGTTACGTAAGTATTTATATTTGGTAAAATAATATAACAGGTTCATTAAAAGCGTGGCCGGTAAATTCCACAGCGGAAAGTTCCCCCGCAGAAAGCTCCACCAGGAAGATTCCACCGCGGAATATCCCAACGGCGTTAAATGTCAGATGTGGAAAATTCCACCGCAGAAGATTCCACCATTTTGAAAAAAATATATACAAATAAACAGTGTATAACACTGCTAAATTTACCTTCTTTATTCTATCAATAGAAACACTGGAGTTCAGATTTTAATATTTGGCACATAAATAAAATTTTGTTAGGTTTATATTCATTATTGAAAAGGTTAATATTAAGCAGCATAATGACAAGCAAATTGTTAGTGTCATTTCTTTAGAGTCAATTTAAATCAGCAACCTGCTGAACCGAATCGCATTTTCATAGCTAAAGAAACTCTTTACGTGTTATGATTTATATATCTATGTAAGTTTTAAAGTTATGATTTTTATTTGTATGTTCATCTGTGGTTTCACATCGAAGCTAGTTAATGTACCGCAATTTACCGGCTTAACTCTATGTTCAAAATTTAGTTGAAACGCATTATATTTAAACTTTATTTTGTAATTCTATCTATAGAGATTATTAAATAGTTTCAGAAAGTTTCCACTTTGAAAATTTCTGTTTTTTTTTTAATTAAAATATATTGATAATATAAACATTTTATTTGGTACGTGTCAAATTTATCTATTAATTCCATTTTTTATCTTCGTTATCTTCGAAAACTAACGGTACTAGAGAAATTCATGGTTCTCAACAAGTTTAGAAATAATAGCTAAATAAATAAAAAACTTACTTGCAATTTTTTGTGCGTAACTTTTAGTGAGTGCATCGGGGTATTACTGCGCATGGCATGAATACAGCACTTCTCTCCCCCACCTAAATACCTCCTGTCCCCATTTTAATGCCACTCCTCCTCTCTATCTAAACCCCCTTCTTTCCACATCTAAATATCCCTCTCCTTCCATCTTAATCCCTCTCTCTTCTCATCTAAATCTCCTTCTTCTACCATTTTAATTACACTCTCTCCTCATCGAAATCTCCCTCACTTCCCATATAAATCCCCCTATTCCCCATCTATTTCCCTCTCTCTCCATCTATTTCCCCATCTACCACATCTGACTCCTCCTCCCCCTTATCTAAACGTCGTGTTTCCCTCTCTACAGGCCCTCTCCCCAATCTACTTGTCCCGTGCTTTGTAAACACATATTTATTAAATCTGCAACAAATTTAACACTTAAATTTTATGCAACTAGTTAACTACTTATATCAAGTAATATAACACAATCGTACGTTGGATGTTAATCAATATTTAATTCTAAACCCCACACCCCCACCCCCTAAATACCCCATCTCCCTATTTTAATTCCCCCACATCAGGTTGCATAGCTACTACGATTGTAAGTTTATTGTTAATCAAATTCATAATTAAATATCACCTTATTTAATATTTATGCCTTTATTAAGAGCTAAAAACTCATAATTTTTATATTATCTGGGGGTATCACTGCACATGGTTGTGGCTGGAAAACCGTTAAAACTGAGAAGTTGAAAATTTGACATAATATAACTTTTATTGTTTGTGCTAATATGTTAAAACAATATGTATGAATCTATAAATATTGGTAGTAGAGTTATTGGAGAGTTAGCGGGATTTAAAAATCGCAAGCGCAAACTTTTTTCAGATTGTTTTTTTTAGCACCCGAGTAATGAAGTACCTGAAAGTTGTGAAGTAGTTTTCTTTGTTTAAATCATAGAAAGCGATACTACTTGAGGTATAACTATACCTTTTACAAGTGAAGTTGGCAGAAGTGAATAATAAATTGGCAGAAGTCAAAAACGAATTGGCACAAGTGAAAAATGAATTGGCATAATTGAAAGTCATTTAATTGTAGAAGTGAAAATGAAAATTGCAAGTATGACAAGCAATTTTTTTAATGAAAATTACAACCTCAATCCAATAGTGGGTTTTTGCAATCTTCTCAACCCAATTCTAGGATAATGCCCAATTATAAAATATTACCCAATTATAGAAAAGTACCCAATGAAGGCTACTTCACATATCACCGGGATCCGTCCGAAACGTCACCGGTCCTTCTCCGTCACTCTCCTCTTAGTGATTCGGTGTCAGTGAAAAAATATATCGTTACATACATTTGAACGGAAATATTCACACAGTACCGGCTCCTCGCAGTGATAAAAAAACTGACCGGTGACGTCAGATGGCCTTGTGACGTCCCAGACGAGGGTCTAGGACATTTCGTCCACGGACATTTCGTCCACGAATTGCTTTATTTTCTATTTTAAAGTGTATATATGTTATATTTCACAATATTTTTTGCTATTATATTAATAGCCATGAATTATTATAGTGAATTATTCCCAACCATTTCATATGAAAACATAAAAAAATGTTTACCTATCGATTGCAGTTATGAAATTAGACATGATGAACGGTTTTCCTGTACCTTTAAATTATATACCTCCTTTAATATTTTGCATTAGTTAATGAGTTATGAGTATTTAAAATATGGAACTGAAATAACAGTGTACTAACAAGACTAAATGTTCGGAAAGGTAAGAAAGAGAATGAAATAATTACAATAGAGGTAAATAATAATGATATATATGTTTTTATTATGAGTTCGAAAATATGGAACAGTCTGATAGCATGGACGTTTTTACGCTTAAATAATTAAAGGCGACACTTAAAAGTACCAATATCTACCTAATTCTTTTACAACATAATTCATTATCAATCACTTTATTAGTAGTATATTATGTACTATCAGAGAAAAGAGTCTCCGCATGATGTGTATACATACTGTATATCTTGCATTACAGTTTCTTAATTTTATATTATTTTCAAATCTTACATATTTGTCGTCGAATTCACAGACCAAATTTAAAATATCTACAAGCATTACAAATATAGAATTAGTATCGTTAATTTTGGAAATTTTTAAAATAGTAAATTTTCATAAAATCATTAGGTACGGATACGCTTTTCTTCGACTGTACATGTATCATGTATGTATTTTATTTAATCACTGTTAAAAATAATGTGTCATGAAAAACTAATTTCTTTACCAATCAATATAGCCTCTAATAACCTAATCTGGGTAATAATATTGGTGTTCATTGTAATTATTATTATTATGTTATTTTCAATGTTCATATACTCAAATAACTTCAAGACATGCCTCGTTATTATTACAGATTTTATTAGACCAATGTGAAATAAAAGCGATTCCTGCCTGCATATCATTAAATAAAGTATTTAGTTTTATTATTTCACTGTTGCCAGTCAGCAGGAGCATTTGAAGAAGATTGCAATAAGAATTAATGCATATACCATAAATTTCTAATTGCCATAATGAAGGGTGTTTTCTACTTTCATATTGCAAAATATATATAACTAATACTCAATATAAAATTTTTACACAATATAAATATAATACAAAATAAAGCATTTCGTGGACGAATTGTCCGTGCACGAAATGTCCGTGGACGAAATGTCCGTTGGACGAAATGTCCTTGGATGAATTGTCCGTTGACGAATTGTCCGTGGACGAAATGTCCGTGCACGCCCGGACGGATATCGGTGATGTGTGAAGCAGCCTTTATAAGATACTACCAATAATTTAGTATTATCCTATAATTGGGTATTGTTCTATAATAGAGTAATATTCTATAATAGAGTATTATTCTATAATAGAGTATTATTCTATAATTGGGTATTGTTCTATAATAGAGTATTATTCTATAATAGAGTATTATTCTATAATAGAGTATTATTCTATAATTCATTTTTCACTTCTACCAATTCTTTTTTGGACTTGTTATGATGTGAATATCCTGTGGAATAAAATTAGTGAAATATAACAAACTTCTATGAATTAATCTTATTTTTCTCTTATCAGCAATTGTATTCCTATCTAAGATAATGGAAACAAAGAAAACAAGAAAAATGACATCATTAAAATTTAAACAAAAACAAGAAAAACGAGATATATATTAACTTTTTACAATAATGAGTTGCTATATCGATTATCCACAATATTTACCTAAATTTGTTCCATTACCCCAATTTTTTATAAAATTTAGTCCACATCCGAATAAGAATAAAATTTGTCATAGTTATCCTTCAAGACCAAAATTCTCTATGATTTTTATCACAGAAAACTCTCACTGCAGACGAGTTACGAAGTGGCTCTCAGTTATGAAGTAACCAATACTTCATAACTCAAGAGTTTCACTGTACTAATAGGATAATGGTGCTTCATGATATTTATGGGAGAAAAGAAGATACTTGAACTGAATATGCAATCAGATATAGGCTAAAACATGTGGTTTTGAAATTATAAGGAGTGCGGAGTGATACCCCATAAGAAGGGTATGCGCAATGATACCTCGTCCGACCCTATACAGGGTGGCGGAAAAAAAGGAAACCCATTTTCAAACTAGATAATTTTAAAAACTATCAAACCTAGAAATCTTCTAAAAGAACAGTTTTATTCGTTTACTTTTTCTGCCTCTATTTTGATAATGTGTTAAGAATTACGACAAAAATTAGACATCCTGCAGCGAATTAAAAGAAAGGTAAATAAAAAGGGCTTGCGCGAGGACGAAAAACACAAAAGAGTTCAGAATAGGAATAATTTATTTCCATATGGTAGTAGCAAAAATTGAATCCTACTATTTTTCATTCAATTAACGATTTTGTTATGGCATCATCATCATCATGACCAAGCGCCTCCGTCAGGGGCGCGGTCCCTCCTATGGCTCCCGACCACCGCAGCCCCTCTGGTGCCGAGCGAGGTTGGCCGCCGACTGCTCCCGCCTGCAAAAAATGCATATAACCCTCTTAGTTCTAAAACCCCTTGCTACTAATTCTCCCCCTACTTCTCCCTCCCCCACCCGTAACCCCACCCCTTCCCCCTCTACCTGCCCCCCGGTTTCCATACCTGCCTACAACTCCTTACAAGCCTAGCATAATTAGCCCGACTAACTACCCTCCTACACTTTTGGCATTCCCTCCTATTCCCATCTATTGCTACCCCCAACCACATGTTTCCATGTGGTTCTTCCTAGTCCCCTCAGTCTCTAAGCTTACCCCACACCTATCACAACTAAACCTAACCCTATCCTCAGCTAACCTATGCATCCTTTTCTCATGCACCACTAACCCCTCCCCCCCCTAGACATACATACCTTGTCACATCCTTCCCAGTGACACCTAAAACCCTCTACCTCTACCCTTCTATCCTGAGCTGCTACCCTATCTACCTTTTCTTCCCGTCTACCCCATTCGTACTTTTGCCCTTGCTGCCTTTCCCATAGCTCCAAATGCTCCCTCCTATCCTTCACAATCATCTTCCACCCATCCCTATCTCCCACTAACCTCTCAACATCCGTATAATCCACACCTGCCTCCCTAAGTAACCTCTTCCAATACAGCCCCGTCTTCCTCTTCCTACCTTTCTTTTTCCCCAGTCCTTCTAGTCCCTCATACCACCCCAACACAGCAGCCTCAACCTTCCTATCGTTCCCTATCCTCATCACATGCCCGAACCTTTCAAGTACCCTCACTTCTATCTTAGTCCTAATCGATCTAATCCCTAACCTAGCCCTAACATCCCACATATTCTCCCCCTACTTTCCATTTGCCTTAGTGGCTCCCCATTCCTATTATTCCAAACGTACTTATACTTCCTATCTATCCAACTCTGTAACTTCTATATATCCTTTCCCCACCAAACCCTAACACTACAATCAAACAATAATCCACTCTCTACACAACCCTCTAAAATCCTACCCTGCCACCTCTTACTAAGCCTAGATCCCTTTAATTGCCCCTTAACCTTAGCCCATAACCCATTTGCCCACCTAATCCTATTCCTACTATCCTCTTCAGGTCCCATCCAAGATCCTAGCACCCTAATTCCCTCACTATCTCTATCCCCAAAAACTAAAACCTCTTCCTTATCTTCGTTATTCCTTTCCTCAAACTTACCCATAACCTCCTTAATCTTCCTTACTCCCTCTTCTAATTCTACCCCCTCACCTATAATGGTAGTGTCATCGGCAAAGAGTGACGATGTTAAAGTCAGACTCTTTGCCTCCGAGCACCCCTTTTCCCACCTACCTGCTCCCGCGAAAGACCCCCCCGGTATCCAGTGCCACTTGATTCCCACCCTTTCACCCCCTAGCTCCCTTCTAGCTTCCTCCGCCTGTCTGATCACCGCTTGATGAAAAACGTTAAACAGAACAGGCGAAGTAGCACACCCCTCCCTCAAACCCCTAGCTGGCACCCATTTCTCACTAACCCCCTCCTTCCCCCTAACCCTATATTCCGTCGTCTCATGCAAATCCTTAATTACCCTTAAACAATTTCCACCTAACCCATACCTATCTAAAATACTCCACAAGCAAGGCTTATTTACTCTAGGATATGCCTTCCTCAAGTCCTGAAGCCTTGTCTGTGGTTCCCTATCCCCCTGATCCCCTGTCCTAAGCCTATAATCACTAACATCTTCCCATATCCTCACCATGACCTGGGTCGCGTCTGCGGTCGACCTTCTCCTTCTAAACCCTGCCTGATTTTCGTCTACTATCCCTAACTCTTCTACCCACCATCTAAGCCTCTTAGAAATAACCCTAGCTAGAATCCTACTTCCCATAGCTAACAGACACACCCCACCCCCCCATAATTATCCTTATTATTCCTATCTCCCTTCTTGTATAGAGGCACCACTAATCCTTCCTTTAAACCCTCTTCCCACCTACCTGCACTTTCCCTAAACATAAACTGAATCATTCTAATTACCTTTTCCCTAACTTCCCTAGACGCATTCCTGATATAACCTATCCTAACCCCATCTTCCCCAGGCGCAGAATCTTTAATCTCCTTGATCACCTCCTCTATCTCCTCCTCTCCCGGCTCCTCATTCATTGATTCATTTGCCTCTTCTGCTTGCCTGCTCCCTCTTAAATCTCTAACTCTACCTAATACCTCTTCTAAAGTTTCCCTATCTTCCTCATACCTATCCCTCGATACTGCCTCAAAATGTTCCTTAAATCCCCTATTGGTGATTGTAGTGCTAGCTGGTGCCTTCCATCCCCTAGTCCTTAAATTCCTTAAAATTCTACACATATCCCCTACTTTACCCCTCCTACTAGCATCCTCGCACTCCCTAATCTTCTCCTCCCACCATTCCATTTCCCATGCTCTAAGACTATTCTTTAAATTAATACGTGCTAATCTTACCCCTTGCCTAACCTCTTCTAAATCCCTATTTAACCTATCTTCTACATCTCCCCCTCTATTCCTTAACCTAGCTCTATAATCCTGCCTACCTACTACCTGAGCGGTATTTCAGTTACTCTGATTGGCTGTTTAATTTAGTTAGCTGTTGTTAGTTTATTGTTAGTATTATTAGATAAATAGTTAGTTGATTATTTTGAGCAGCTAGTTGGTTTAATTGGGTTGACTGGTAATAGGTTAATTCGGTAATTCTGATTGGCTGTTTATTTAATTAATTGGAGTCCGTTATTTCATTTTCTCTAGCGACAATGTCCTATCTCAAGGATGGAGCAGTAGACACTTTACTGCTGGGACCAGAAACTCTTGGTACCCGACAAAAAAATGGTCCAGAGAAACAGAAATTTTGGTGTTCCCAGTGTAGGTTGAAGAGGTGGGTCATTGATTCGGAGGAGGGTTGCTCCGCAAACCTGACCAGGTATACCATCTGTTCGTTTTGTGAACTTAGGAATCACACAGATAGAGAATGTAGGAAACAGAATGTTGCCCTTAAGGCAGATATTAAGAAGATTACCGATAGAATAGACAAGAAGCTGGGGGATTTTTCCTCCAAGCTGTCAAAACTCGAAGGAGGTGACAATCAGCCTCGAGTGCAGGAGTCCCCCGGGAGACTCCGCCAAGAGTTTAATGTACTAAAGGGCCAATTGGTGAAGGATGTAGATTGGATCAAGTCTCGGGTTGAGGAGAGAACCCATGTGACCCCAGTTGAGCCAGTTGTGGATGAGCCAGAGTTGGAACGTATTGTTGACTCCCCCCGATGGACTGAAGAATACATTGATGACATGTTCCGTCAGGTAGTCACCGGTCCTAAGGGGATGAGTGACAAACTAGTCTCTGCAATTAGATTACAGAGACCCCAGAGACCCCAAATTATCTCCAAGGAATTGCATACTAGCAAGGCGGTTCCCACCAAGGAGAAATCTTCGACCCGGCGTAGGAGGAGAAGAAGGGGTAGGAAAGGTAGAAACCGACAAGTGGTGGAGCCCTACAGTTTATTGATGGGTGACTCCCAAGTTGGGAACTCTACGTCAAATTTTTTCATAGGACTAGGATTGGGTTTAGGAACCAAATATGCATGTAGTGTTTACCACGGTGCGGGGGTTAGGAGAATTATCGACGAAGTGAAAAAGTTGAATTCAGACTCCAAGAATACCCTCATTCTATCCATAGGAGGGAATGACTTCTTCCGGAAGGATATGGCACCGTGTAATACAAATGCACTGATGAGGGACTACAGCTACCTCCTGAATGTAGCACGGCCCAAGGCCGGCAGGTGTGTAGTAGTAGGGATCATCCCTCGCATGTACTATGGAGCTAGAACATACAACGACTGTAAAGAATTTAACAGGAGACTTGGAGACCTCTGTAGAAAGAGGGGTATCCAGTTTATTGACTTCTGGGACAAATTTTTCAAGACGGATAGGCTCTTTGTCAGAGATGGTTGTCACTTCTCTGAGGAAGGTTCAAGGCTATACGCTTGGATGCTGTCCGAACACCTCAGACGCGCTCCTAATGTTCGCAGGCAATTCAAGCCAGCGACTTTAGATGGGCCCAGGCTACAGACCCGTAAGCCTGTTGAGGTAATCCTGGACAAGACCCTAGTTGTTGATGTGGATAAGAATGTAGATAGGCCCAGGCCACAGACCCGTGAGCCTGTAGAGGTAACGCTAGACAAGACCATAGTTGTTGATGTGGATAAGAATGTAGATAGTCCCAGGCCACAGACCCGTGAGCCTGAAGAGGTAACTTTAGACAACAATAATAATGGGACTATGGAGATTGACCAAACTCCATCACCAACCCGTTCTGGGAAAAGTGATGTTGAGATTACTCAATCACCAAATTCCTCTGCCGTAGTCGTTGAGGGTGATAAAACACCTTCACCAATTCGACAAGATAAGAGGCAGAGGAGCATGACTCCTATGTCCCCAGATCTGAACATTAGTCCCGCAGCACGGCCTCGAGAGCGGAAGAAGACTCGGAGAGCATCTGAAGGAGATATGCCACCCTCCGATAGTCCACCGACAGTTCCAGGTCCGTCGGGAAACGACAATTAACCCGAGTGAGCAGGCACCGGGTGGGGGGACTCCAAGTAGTCCTCCTCAATGCGCGCTCGATTAGGAACAAGTTTCTCGAGCTTAGGACATTGGTCGCAACATCCGACTACGATGTGATAGCAATAACTGAGACGTGGTTAGATACCGGTAGTAGAGATTATGATGGTGAGTATTTCCTCCCAGGATATGCCATGTTTCATAAGGATAGAGTAGGTAGATTGGGTGGGGGAGTGTTACTCTATGTGAGGAGTCACTTGACTGCGATTGGAGTGCGGAACATCTTGGCCCACGAGTTAGTGGGAGCTGAGATTAAGGGATGCACACCACCGTTGACGGTACTTGTTGTATACAGGCCTCCCCACTTCCCACGTGACTCCGACGAGTCACTGTATAGGGACCTTTCAGGTATGGTTCAGGGTAACACATTACTCGTGGGGGATTTCAATTGTCCTCTGGACTGGAACCAGGTAGTAGCTGGACCCGAGGGGATGAGGTTAATCGATTTCTCGAACGACTGCTTCCTGACTCAGATGGTCCGGGTTCCTACTAGGGGACGAAATACCCTTGATCTTGTGTTTACCACTGATGAGGATAGCGTTAGGAATGTTGAGGTGAGTATGGGACTTGTAGGCAGTGATCACGAGGCAGTCTCTTTTGAGGTTGTAGTCGGTTCTGATAGGGAGCGTCTTTGCTTCAGTCGACGACTCAATCTTAGGAGGGCTGATTACCCCCGGTTTGCTGTTGATCTACAGGTTGTTCAGCTTGACCTCCATGCTCCAACTGAGGAGCTGTGGCAGCAACTCAGGAGGAGTTTTTTGGAAATTCAAGCCAGGTGTATCCCTCTCAAGAGAGTTGGAGGGTCGGCCCGAGTGAACCCTTCTTGGTTCACGGGAATGCTAGCTGCTGCAATTGCTGAACGTAAGCGGTTGTATCGCGCTATGCAGGTAGATCCACAGGTATCTGACCTCTTGGCTAGACAGCGACGACTAGTGAAACGTTTGGTCCGTCAAGCTAAAGCTAGTGAGGAGCAGAGGATAGCACTTGCCTGCAAGGATAACCCCAAGGAATTTTTCAGCTATGTGAATCGTCACAAGGTTCGAAAGCCTCTGGGGCCCTTGCAGACCCCGACTGGACTTTTGGTAACTGACAATCTTGGCATTGCCCAAGAATTTAACCAGTATTTCTCCAGTGTCTTCACTGTGGAGGATGTCAGATTACCACCTCCCGTCATAACATTCGACGGAGAGGATCCATTAGAGGAAGTTATCATCACTCAGGAAGAAGTGCATGATAAACTTACTCATTTAGACCCCCATAAGTCCCCAGGTCCTGATGATTTCTTGCCCAAGGTGATGAAATACGTGGCGGCTGCTTTGGCACCCCATCTGTATGAGGTTTTCAGGATCTCGTTAGAGACTGGTGACGTACCGCTTGACTGGAGATCAGCGAATGTATGTCCCATTCACAAGAAGGGACCAGAGGACCAGGCCAGCAATTTTAGACCCGTGAGTTTGACGTGCGTTTCAGGCAAGGTTTTAGAGACCATGATCAAGGATAGGATTGTTGATCACCTGGAGCGTAACGAGCTGCTGACTGGTTCTCAACACGGTTTTAGATCAGGTAGGTCGTGTCTCACGAATCTGCTGGAGTTCTACCATACCATCTTCGGTACCTACGACAGGTCTGGGTCTGTGGATGTCGTGTTTCTCGACTTCCAGAAGGCCTTTGACAAAGTTCCACACCGGAGACTGATGACGAAGGTAAGAGCTCTCGGCATTGTCGGCAAGGTTGCTGACTGGATCGAGGCATGGCTATGCAATAGGAGGCAGAGAGTCGTGGTCGGAGGCATACCATCCGAGTGGTCTACAGTGACCACTGGTGTGCCTCAGGGATCAGTCTTAGGACCTCTGCTGTTCCTCATATATATTAACGACATAGATGATGGTATCATCTCAAAGATGAGCAAATTTGCAGACGACACCAAGTTGGGTGTTGACGCAACCGATCCTAATGCAGTGGATGAGCTGAGGGGAGACTTAGTGAGGATAGGTGAGTGGTCTGAGCGGTGGCAGATGCCCTTCAACGTAGGAAAATGCAAAGTACTACATGTTGGGGTGCAAAATCCCCGCGTCGACTACAGTCTCCTGGGAACACTGGTCTCTCCAACTCAGCAGGAGCTCGATTTAGGGGTCCTTATGACCTCTGAGTTTAAGTTTGGAGCCCAGTGTATTGCTGCAGAGAGGAAAGCTCAAAAGATGCTAGGCTATATTAAGAGGGTCTTTATCCACCGAAATAGACAGACGGTGATGACCCTCTACAAGACGTTGGTTCGACCACATTTGGAGTATGTAGTGCAGTTCTGGTCTCCTACATATAGGTGCGACGTGGAGCGCTTGGAGAGGATTCAAGCCCGAGCGACCAAGTTAGTGCCTGAGATCAGGAACAAGGGTTACGAGAGGCGGCTGATTGACCTTGACCTCCTAACTCTTGAGCAAAGACGTCTCCGTGGTCAGTTGATTGAGACCTACAAGATCATTCGGGGTCATAGCACCCTTGACCCGACATCGATCTTCTCATTCAACCTGAACCCCACCCGAAATCATGGGTACAAATTGGAAGTGCCAAGATTCCGCACCAACAAGTTCCGTGACTTGATGACAGTGAAGGTATGCAGTGTATGGAATGCCCTTCCCAGTGAGGCGGTGAATGCACCCTCTGTCGAGTCCTTCAAGAGGAACGTAGATAGGATTATACGTAGGTTGATATAATTCCTTTCCTTTCAAGTTGAGAGCAATCCCAGAGCCTTCCCGTGGCAAGAGAGGTTAAGGTCTTACCGCCTCCACATGCACGCTTGCGTGTGTGTGGTGGGGGTTTTACTGAACTAATCTGGTAAATCCTGACCCCCAGAATAGGAGCACATCTCTCAGAGAGGTGTGTTTCTTAGGGGTCTGGTGGGGAGTGAGTGATCCATCATAGAGTCTAAAACCCTGACTTCTATGGTGGTGAAGCCTGTGCAACAAGTTCTAGATTTGATGCACGGGATGAGGGGATTGAGGGAGAGTCAAAAGTGTGCACTTGCTGCACTGGGATCACCCTCGGATGGGCGAAAGGCGCCTTTTGTGTGATCCCGTTTCCTTGTGACTCCTTGTGACTCATTCCTACTCTCTACCCACCTACCTATTTCCCTCCTCATTATTTCTATTTCCCCCTCTCTACCTATTGTCCATTGATTTATTACCTTCCAATCCCTCCTACCACGTACCTCATTAGCTACTTCTATTAATAATTTTCTAATTTTATCCCATTCTATTTCCCCTGAGTTCCCGTCCTCCCAATCTACCTCATCAAACTTTTCCCTCGTCCTTCTACTTAACTCCCTACTCTTCCCCTCATCTCCCAACACCTCCCATTTAATGTTTGGTGCCCTTTCTCTTCTACCCCCTACCTCCCTCCAACTCTTACCCCTATACCTTATCACTAATTTCTTAGGCCTATGGTCAGAGAAAGTATTTTCTCTGACCGTCCCTCCACTCCTAACTAACCTATGCCTATCTATTCCCTTAACCATGAACCCATCTAACTCATACCACCTCCTATTCACGTTACTAAACCAAGTCCCCCTATTCCTATGTGGCATGAAACTATTTACCCACGCTAACCCATGTTCCTCACACCAATTAATTAGATCTTCCCCCGCAATGCTCGCTGGTCCTATCCTAAACTTCCCGCTCACCCCCCTTCTCTGTCTATTTGACCCTACATTAGCATTATAATCCCCTCCTATTACTAATACCTCCCCCCCGCTAGTCATATTTACCTGATTTTCTAAATCTATTCTATATCTATCCATTCCCTCTAAATCTCTACTCCAAAATGGCTGATAAGCAGCGACTAATCTAAGGCCCTGGAGGGTGACTGCTGTCACCCTCTCTCCTAACCATTTCTCCTTCATTCATGGAAATACATCTTCATCACCAATCACGATATCTTCTACAAAATATGCATTTCTTTGCAGCAACCATTTTGCAAAATTTAGACGATGCAGTAAATCAGTTCTAAGAGTTCGAGCCTTACATGCTTCTTGAAAGGATGATACTTCACATTGTGTTTAACAATTCGGTGAAATTTCTCTTAAATTATATCTAATCCATACTTTCTGATTGATATTTTTGTGTTCTCAATAACTGTTCATGAAAAAGATTAATGTTTTCATTCTTTTCCCCTGCGACATGATCCCCTTTTGTTCAAATTAAAAGTGGTTTCTTCAGTTTGAGCTTATTAATAATTGTTAATATGGTTTTATAGTTGGTGGAAATCTTTCCGGAAAGCGTTGTTCAAAATGAGGTTGAACCTGTGTAAAGCTTCAGTGTTTAAACAATTTGTCACAACAAATACTCTGTTCTTTTGAAGCCTGCATTTTGAGTTTCGAATAGGAGATAAAAATTAACGGCGAAATGATTTTATAAAGATATCAAAACTTTCAAATGGTAATTCATTCTTTTATTTTCTCTTATTTGCTAAAAAAAATAGTAGAATTTATTGTTTTTACATCCATATAAAATGAATTATACATCTTATGATTTTTTTTTCGTATATTTTGTCCTCGCGCAAGCCCTTTTTATTTACTTTTTTTTTAATTCGCTGCAGGATGTTTAAATTTGTCGTAACTCTTAACAGATTATCAAGATAGACGCAGAAAAAGTAAACGAATAAATTGTGTCTTTAGAAAATTTTTAGGTTTGATAGTTTGTAAAATAAACTAGTTTTAAAAAGGGTTTCCTTTTTTTGTGTCACCTTGTATATAAAATAAAATTTATGTTACAAACAAAATATTATCCTTAATTTCAGTTTCAATATATATGTATATATGTTTAAAGGAGATTCAAACGGAATCTAACTGGGGAACTTGGAGCAGCGGAACTTTATTGTTGAATTTACATGATTTAAATTTCATTACAAATTTATTTGAATTGTATTTAAAAGATTGTCTGATCTGTCGTCTATTATTTCGTATGTTCACCTTAGCATATCCTTTAGGTCTTGGCTTAAAATAACATATTCATACAAATTCTTAACTTTTTAACTAAAGAAATGTTGTTCGGTTACTACAAAAAAACTAATTTTTCCATTATTATGCGGTGGAATCTTCCGTGGTGGAATTTTCTGGCGGTGGAATATTCCGTGGTGAAAATTTCCAGCGCTGGAACTTACCTGGTGGAACTTTCCGCGGTGGATATTCCCTCGGAGGAGTTTACTTAGAACCCATTAAAAGGTATAGGAAGTAAACGCCTTTATTATGTTCCTTACGTTACAGGTTACAGCAACCCACACAATACACTAAAGTAATAGAGAATAGATAGAGTAGGGAACCTTATCACTAGATATGATAAGATCCCAATGGGAGAGTTTGTTAACACAAGCTGATATACTACTACTGAGTCCGTGAGTGGAGAATTTGCTATATAAAGGTACGATAACTAGAGGTTGTGACTACAGATCCTTTACCATTTCAATAACAGATTTTAACCAAGTGTAATTTACCACATTACAACCACATGCCAATTACTATTTCAATAACAGATGTTAACCATGTGTGATTTACTATATTAAAACCACATGTCAATTACCATTTCAATAAAAGATGTTAACCATGTGTAATTTACCGCATTACAACCACATGTCACTTACCATTTCAATAACAGATGTTAACCATGTGTCATTTACCACATTACAACCACATATTAATTACCATTTCAATAACAGATGTTAACCATGTGTCATTTACCACATTACAACCACATATCAATTACCATTTCAATAACAGATGCTATCAATGTGTAATTTACCACATTACAACCACATGTCACTTACCATTTCAATAACAGATGTTAACCATGTGTGAGAGAGACTCAATGAAATCTTCTTCTTTTTTCATATATAAGCTCCTGTTTGTGCAGCAGCCAAGAAGTGAGAATCCAAAGGGTTGAGATCTTGACTGTGTGCTGTCCAGAGATTTTCCGTTCATCTGCTTATGAATCGACCTCGAAACTTTTCATTGAGAAATTCTAGAGTAGTATTTGTGCAATGTGGTGCAGCTCCGCCTTGCATCCACCAAAGTGAAGAATGAGTTGCAGAATGATGCAGTCTGGGCCAAATAATGCCCTAGTGCAATCCGAGATATAAAACACCATTAACCGATTACAAGTTACCATCATCGTCAAGGAATGCATGAAAGGTTAGATCCAGTCCATTAATAATGGCAACAAAGATATTACCATAGCATCATACCTATCATTTATTCCATTGGTATTTCGAGGATTTTCATTAATCTACACTTCATTGTTTTTTCGATGTGTTTTTTTAATGTAGGGAAAGTAAACTCTCGTTGGATGGTTGCTGCAGAATCCACTGGCAAAACTGACTTCTCTGTGCTTCATGCACATCATTTAATGGTTGAAATGAAGTGTTGTGATAAAAACAGATTTATCTAGGAGTGAAGCATAAATTTTCGGCGTATTGTTGAAGGAGAACGTGTTTGGCAAGCTACAGAGTACAGGACGATCCAATTCTTCTCAAATTCAGAAACATTTTTAAGGTTGAAGATCAATGCTAATATTAATGGGATGTTAAAATCCATTCTTTATGAACAAAATGAGGTATACATAATACAACTTGAATCGTTTTAAGTTCTCTCAATTTGCAATTTGAAAATGACGCTTCTGATGGAACACAGTCACAGAGTAAGCATGTTCAAAATAATTAAAATATTCAAATAATTGACTTTTCTTCCAGTCAGACCTATTTATCAGTAGATTTTTATCAGACACATTCAAAAATTTGAAAAATGCCCCCCCCCCACCCTTTCCGAATCCTAGATACGCCCCTGGCATTTCACACGTTCGAAACTCTGGGCACAGTCATACAAACTAACCTACAAAGGATCCAAGAATTAAATGACTTATTTAACTATGCCCAGAGTTTCCATTAATACACATAACTATACATATATTATTTGACATACTTCGTTCCTCCGAAAAGTGGTTAAATGAAAGCACTATTCACATAATATTATAGAAGGTCCGACATAATTTGACCTATATCCATCTGTTCTGGCATAATTTGACAGCTTGCATAAAACTCAGAAACAAATACATTTTCACGAATGAAAAAATGTCCAATGATATTTTAAATTGTCATCGAATTTTGATAGGTGAATTTTTGACACATATAGTATATTTTATATAAACCAAACATTGTGAAGAGGGAAAATTTGAGTTTCCTAGATTTTAGTTAAAGTTTGGCCCAATTCCTATGTTTTCGTTTTTTTGTGCGTTGATATTAATGGCATTGGTGGCGGAGATCTGTTAATCCTTCTCTTGTAATTCAAACCAAGACTAAATTTATCAGAATAATTTTTTCGTGATCTCTTGGAAGATTTCGAATAACCATATCCAGCTGGCTCACACATATATAGTTTTTATGCGATTCATTTCTTTACGGATTTCAGCGCGCAATGCCCTTCTTGATTTGACACAGGAAAGTGAAGAAAGTTGAAAGCTTTTTTTGATTTTCCAAAAACGAATTGGCCGAAAGCTAATTCGCCGAAACGAATTCTCCGAATACGTATTTGCCGAATCCCAAATTGGTCGAAAACGGATTTTCCGAAATACGGATTTGCCGAAGGACAAATTTTCCGAAAGACGAATTCATCGAAAATAAAATTGAATGTATTTAAAAAGAACATTTTGTTGGACTTTGTAGTTCTCATCATTACATATGTATATCATAAGCATAAAAAAATTATTATATGAATTTGACATTACTATTGCTATATAAATTTGTACTCAGCTAATTCCGTATCATTTTGCTAAATTCATGTATCTAACTTTATCTTATAAATATCAAGGGTGCGGAGAAAGTTCCCAATCAAATTTTATCTTTTAATTGAAGATGTTATTTATTTACTAAATTTATCCATTTATAATTATATACTTCCTATAATCATATACTTTAATGTTCCAGGTCTAAATTTTGATAAATTTCATTGTCTTTTGTAAAAATGACACAGCATGAGGCTATTATTCAGCAACTTTGCGCGGGGAAGACAAACCCAGAGAGTCTTAAGCTGTTAAAAGCACCGACATTGACTGTTAGGGAACGCTACTAAGAACTGGAGACAACAGGTGATCGACCCAGGTGTAGATGACCTCGCACTGCACGCACTCAAACCAAAATCAAAGCCATTAGTGAGCGGAAAAGGAGGAACCACAAGCGAAGCATGAGAAAGATGGCTAAGAGTATGAACCTCAAGTTGTCCCCCTTCAAAATGACAAACATGCAACAGCTCACATATTTTCAGAAACAGAAGAGGCTGGACAGATCAAAGATTCTTTTGAATGCAATGAAAGATGGCACGCAGGCTGGTGAAATCGTCATTTCGGATGAGAAAATGTTCACTGTGGAGGCCAAATTCAACTCCCAGAACGACAGAATCTTGGCAAAAAGTGCTGACAGTATCCTTTCATCCGTAACGACTGTTTTCCGTCGCCAAAAGCCTGCCTCTGTGATGGTTTAGGCTGCCATCTCTGAGAGTTGGAGATCTCCTATCATTTTCGTCAAAGAAGGCGCTAAAGTTAACGCAAAATCGTATATCGAGGATATTTTGACTCTAGGACAAGTCGAGATGAAGAAGCACTTCAATGACATGCCTTTTACCTTTCAACAGGACGGTGCACCCTCGCACACAGCGAACAAAACTCAGGATTGGTATGAGCGTCACTTTCCTGCATTTTGGAGGAAGGAATTGTGGCCTCCTTCATCGCCTGACCTGAACCCACTGGAATTTTGTGTGTGGTCCATCTTTGAGAAGGAAGCGTGCGCTACAGCTCATGATAGTACGGAAACTCTAAAGAAGTCCCTCGAGCGACAATGGGCCAAAATTCCCCAAGAAACGTTCCGTGACGCAGTAAAGAGCTTCAGAGGTAGACTCGAAAGAGTAATTGCCGCCAATGGTGGTCATATTGAAAAATAATTGGTAGAACTGTTAAATGGGTTTATTGAGATATTGTGTGATAAGTTTTGTTTTATTTCATCCATCACAACTCATTAAATTAACTTTTTTATATGTATGATCGGGGACTTTCTAAACTGTATATAGCATTACTAACTGAAATAAATTTATTCATTCACTATAGTAACACTATCGTTGAAGTTCGAGGTATATTGGGAAGATATGAACATAGCTATTAGTTATGTTATTCATTACTAACAATTTTATATGCTAAACACAATAAATGGAATAAATATTGTTAATGTCAGCCACAACACACCATCTGTTTGTAATATAATTAACAACTGATTGAAAAATAAGAATCCCGTGCACTGTAAAAAAATTTTCGGGTGAAAAAACGCAAAAACATGGAAGATAAAATGCCGGAACGTTTCCGTTTTTTTACAGAAATAAAAATATTTGGTAAAAAACAGTGACAAATTATTTCCTAAAAACGGATTTTCAATTTTTCCCAATTGATGAAAATCTCCGTATTTTAACGATATATTCTGTTGATTAACGAAATTTCAAATAATTTTCAAATAACGGAGTTTTCCGTTTTTTTACAGTGAACACAATAAATTAACGACATTTCAAATAATTTTCAAATAACGGAGTTTTCCGTTTTCTTACAGTGAACACAATAAATTAACGACATTTCAAATAATTTTCAAATAACGGAGTTTTCCGTTTTTTTACAGTGAACACAATAAATTAACGACATTTCAAATAATTTTCAAATAACGGAGTTTTCCGTTTTTTTACAGTGAACACAATAAATTAACGACATTTCAAATAATTTTCGAATAACGGTGGTTTCCTGTTAATTTTTTAATTAATAAATATTAGTTATACACATACGTTTATCAAGGAGGTTTCAGCTGAGAAATATTCGATCAATAAAACTGCAAAATTGTAATCTACTTTTTTTTATTTATAAATGGCTAATGAAATGCGGCGGAAGAAGATGCCTCGTCAGGTCACAGAATAGTTATCATAAAAAAAGTTAGTTTGTTCCAACACAAATAGTTAGTTAATTATTAGGGAATTTTAGGGCCATATTACAAACGCCGATAGGAAATTAATTACAAGGCAATACGAAAAATAGTCAGAAGTTAGTCCATGAATAAAGTCTCCTACCACCATCGGTGACGATGCTCACGGATGCAGAAAAGCTACTCCGTGAATGCAGTCACTTACCAAGGAATGTGACAAAACGGGAAACGAGCACCAGTGGCTGCACTCACGGAAGGAAGAAAAAATGAAGAGGTGATAGTAAATGAAGCCTAAAGGGCCGTACACACGTAGGGTTATTCAAGTCTTTCCACCAGACTTTATGCTAAGCTCCTCCTACTTTTTCCACGAGAATATAAGAAAGAACGATACAATTGTTATTTCTTTTAGTTGGTATCCATGATACCAATGAAACAAAACAATGAGACTTAAAAAGCAATAAAAGAAGTTAATCATCTTCAGCAGTCAAAGAAAACCAATAAAATTATAAAGGTCAAAAAACAATAGCTTTCCCGGTTACTGAGGTACAGAACTGCAGCTGGAGATGCTGCGTTATCCCAAACTGATCCTGATTTGGTGACCCAGTTGCTGAGATGGAGTTAGCCAGTTGCCCCTCACCAACACCATGGTGAGCAAAGGGTCCCAGCTAGTGGATTAAATGCTGGGGCATGAGGGATCAGAGAGAAGACCTGAAAAGCACAAAAAAAGATGACACAACAGTGATTTTGAAGCACAATAATTAACACAATAGCTAAGAATTATGGTTTAAAAATTAGGAACGAAAATTATTGAGATACTAGTAGCCAATGTGAACATGCGTCAACTGGGTCATTAATGAGAGTCAGAACAGCTCTCTGTCAACGTCTTTGTACGGAAGGGCATCTGGAACGTACTGCTGAGACACTTCTAAGAGCTATGGCGCGATGAGTTGGTAGCTTTAGCTACTGTGAAATACATCGTGCTTACGGATATGGTAGGAATTGCTTTTGGTATATTTTGATGGCAATTTTTAATAAAAGCCTGTTATATTTAATAGATAAACTCGCGACCTCCAGTGGAAGTAAAGTTTAAACTAGATGTTAGGACTTATTTGAGTCTAGGATTTGTCGGTTTTAAAAACTAGCTGAGTATGAATCGTTAGTTTGAGACTGAGTGAATTATCATTGATGAAATAAAAAAAAAGACAAGTATAATACCATATAATAATCTCTCTTACTCTGATAAATAAGGAGAGTTTAAAATTTGGCCCAAGAAACTGTCTTTTCAGGTCATAGTTAAGGTACAGGACATTCAAAATGAGAAAACATTAGTAGACTATATCCTAACGCTAGTAACTAAAGTGTGCAAACATTAAATGCGGTACATTACCTTACTATTGGTCGCAGGAAAATCCAAGTACAGCAAATTGGTCTGCTTTCAATCTGTTGATTAGCGTCATCACTTTTGGATGCACTTCCACCTTCCTCTTCTTCGTTCCTTTTCTAGCTTCATTGTGTGGGTTTATTCCAGCAAAAAACCTATAACCAAAAAAATACATTAGCTATATATGTGTAATGATATGTTGATAGCCTAATACTTAGCAACGAAAAGTTCTTTCACTTTCAATGAGTGAATAACCTTTTTAATTGAATTGTAAAAACAAATCATGCTCACATTACATAATTGTTCACCTTTGAAAAAACTCCATACTAGCTTCCGCACTATATATTATATTAAATACATAAAATGCGGAAAACAGAAGAGCCATTCCGTGATTAAATGATGTGATGTTTACGCCGTCTATGGAAAGAGAAAATGAAATTGCCTCCTGAAGAGAATCACCTGAAAATGTACATAGAATTGTGTTAGTGAGAGTAGGTACAATTATCAAGTAAGTAGTAATAAAATTTGAAATGTTAATATTGAGAAATACTCAAGAGCAATGAGCACTTTGGATAAGATCTTTCCTTAAGAGAAAAGTCATTAGTATGAAATGTTATGATGGAGTTTTCAGAATTCTTCAGGAACTAACGCTTATGAAGTAATATTCTTTTCAATTGTCAAATAAACAGACTTCATCATAACGATACAAATGTATACAAAACTGCAGAAAATATATTAAAATGCTATCACATTTTTTAGTTAAATTGCGTGTCCATATTGGTACATGCTTGTGCAGAATGAATCAATCTGGTCACCATGTACCATATTTGGTCATAAGCTAATATATATCATAATAGCTTCTTTATTTTTCATCTAAAGCTACATGTTTATAGAATAGTATTTTTTATGAATTATTGGAATTATATGTATACAATTTTATTTGTATTATTCTCAGACCCATGGAGCCTAAAACATATAAAATACAAGACAATTCTTCCGCGGTGACGTCATACGCGGGGAAAGTGTTACCTTTTCCAACACTAATCTTATAAAATATAGAAAATGAATCACGTGTACCAATAGTGGTACATGATGCAGGTTTAGCATGTTATGCGTGTATCAAATATGGCGCACGATACGGCGAAAATGTTAAATAATGTACCAGAAATAGTATTAATTAACCCTTTAGCGGGCAGTAAGCCCTCACGGGCTGCTAATTTTCGCGGTTTTGAAATTACGTCATAGAAATATTCGATGACGTAGGTGCCGTACGATAGTGTTAGCCAAAGATTATGGAATTTCATTTTCCAGCCAATCAGAGCGTAGATCCACTTTCGTAGACAGATTTAACAACGTTGCAAGTGTCAGTATTCAACCGGATGTGAGAAGAGCAGCATTGTCTTAGAATTTCTCTCGTTCTAAGACTGTTCCCGCGCATCGTAATGCAGGTATGTCTATCAAAAGTTGATAATATATAAGTAGATATATGTACTCTAAAGTTATGTGAGTGTGATTAGAAAGTCGTGATGGGAAATTAGTGAAAAATAATCTTGAACTTTGTGGTCAGCCCAATCATGACCGTTTCACGGGAAACCGAAGTATGCCCGCTTGGGCTGACCCGCCCGTTTTACGAGAAAACAAAGTATGCCCGCATGGGCTACCTCGCCCGCTTAAGGTAATCATTTTTTAGGAATGAATTATGATATTATTTTGAAATTAAAGGTGACTTTTAGCATCTACCTAACATGTATGCATCTTTAGAATGTAATTTACCTTTATAATACATATTTTTCTGTACATAGTTATATTATTTTCGTTGCTGGTGAACCCTTTTATCATTCATTCGGTGTTTTTTTATGAATTCAGTAATCTCTACTGTCTTGTGTCAACATTTCAGACTAGAAGGTTCTACGGCAAAACTCAGCCCGATAGAAACAGATGGATCGTCCCAGAGACTGCTGCCGACAGTGATCTGGAGGTAGACGATGAGACCATAGAGGAGGCCATTGATGACGATATTTTGGACCCGGACTTCATATTGGAGCTCGCAGATGATGATGAACTTACTCCTACGAGTTTAGGTGTGCATACCCAGTGCTTAATCTTTACCATTTATATATTTTATACTTACCTTGGTTATACATACTTACAATTTTTGACGCTCCATAGTCAACACTCTTGTTTACTTACCTTTTCAATACTTACCATATCCTTCTTTCCACAGGGGCAGTCACTAGAGTTCGACCGCAGAACATGCCCGAAATAGACAGCGACGAAAATGAGGCAGATGAGACAACACCAGAGGAGGCGGCCCCTCCTCGCAAGAGGACTAAGACAGCCAAAGAACGCACGTGGAATAAGGAGAACATCAACATTCTTCCTCTGCCCCCTTTTGCTCACACTGCACCATCTCAGACCCTCTCTCCAATAGAATACTTTCAAACCCTGTTCTCTGTGGACCTTCTGGATGACATTGTATTCCAAACGAATCTCTATGCGAGACAAAAGAATGTCAATACCAATTTTCTTACTGACAAGCATGAAATGATGGTCTTTATTGGCATTGTGCTCTACATGGGGGTGGTATCATTACCTGCAATCGAAGACTACTGGGCTACCTACACCAAAATGCCACAGGTGGCTGACTTCATGTCATCTAAACGGTTTAGACTGATTAGGTCCCTACTTCATTTCAATAACAATGAAATGAGTACTAACACGACAGACAGATTCTTCAAAATACGCCCAGTCTTTGCAGCTATTACTAAGCAGTTTCTGAAAGTCCAGGCCACTCCCACACAGTCAATTGATGAGGTTATGGTAGCATACAAGGGCACTCGGAGTGGAAACCTCAGACAATACATCCAGAATAAACCAGATAAATGGGGTTACAAACTCTTTTGTCGTGGGAGTATTGACGGGTTTATACATGATATAATTATGTACCAGGGAGAGAGCACATTCCTCAATCACCACACTCAGCTCACTCCAGAGGAGTCTGAACTCCTCTTTAGTACAAAGACCGTCCTCCTTCTGGCAAAGACACTGAAGAATCCTTCTCGAAGCGCCATATATGCAGATAATTATTTCACTAGCTTAGACCTTGTGGAGCGTCTAAGAGACAGCATGGGATGTCGCTACGTTGGGATGGCCAGAACCAACCGTGTGGGGCACGCTCCTTTGAAAGGAATCAAGGATATGGAGAAGAAGAATGTTCCGAGGGGTGAATATGATTATTGTTCGGTCAACGGTGTGCTTGCTCTGCGATGGAAGGACAATAAGGTGGTGACGGTGTTGTCTTCAGATGCAGGCATCGAACCGATGCAGACCATCAAGCGCTACGACCGCACTGCCAAGAAGAAGGTCGATGTTACTTGCCCAAACGTGATTAAACAGTACAACGGAAAGATGGGTGGCATCGACAAGTCGGATATGCTCACACATTTGTACAAGACACCCATGCGAGCCAGAAGATGGTACATCAAGCTTTTTGGCTACAGCCTGGATCTGTGCGTCAATAATGCTTGGGTTGTGTACAAGCGGGATTGCAAAGCATTGGGGTCAAAAGCCATGTCACTCAAGACGTTCCGCATGGACATTAGCCACTTTGCAAAGTGTCAGAAGTTCACGGAGGGTAGAGTGATTAGGACACCATCACACACCGATGAACCATCGATTGTTAGCCCCGGCTTGAGGGCCGTCCTACCTCATGTAAGCAAGAGGTATGATTCCAGAAAGTGGCATATGCCTACCTACGTGAAGAGCCGTCAGACCTGCAAATACTGCTCTACTAAGAAAGAAGAACATCGCTCTAGGTGGATATGTGATGTTTGCCAGGTTGCTCTCTGCCTCTATGAATCAAGGAACTGCTTCAAAAATTTCCACACCCCTCCCACTGAAGCAGTCAGCTGTAGCCCGCAACCCGGCCCTTCGCAACTCAACAAACCACCATAGGTGCCCTTGCTTGTATGTTAATTTTTATATATAATTATGTATAAAATATATATAACATATTTCGAGTTTAATTTCAATCCCAATTTATATTGTGATACTTTTTTCATGCATGTTAGTAAATATTCTTGAATATAATGATTATGAATATAAAAAGAAACATACTTTAGATCAAATTATTCTAACTAATAATCATAACCTCTAACGGGCCAAGTAGCCCAAGCGGGCATACTATGGTCTTTGGTAAGCCTGGCGGTCAGCCCATACGGGCATCTTCTTTGATGCAATTTTTCAGAGAGAGTATGCATGATAGGAAAATTTGTTCAAGAGTAAAAATGTCTTATAAATACATCTATTATGTGATACTAAAAGGAAATTCTTGTATCTTAATTATTTCTGTTAGTGCCCGCTAAAGGGTTAAGATACATTACACAGCATTGATGGTATCATATCGAACCAGACATAAAAAAATCAACTAATGCGAGTGTATACAGTGTTTTTCAATTTTTTTAGAAAAACACGATTAGATGATAAGTTGAGTTAGAATTATTTTTCGCCATTAATATTACAATACTGTGGTCATGTTGTCATTCATTGATTTTAGTATTCATTTATGGTTTCACGATTTCTTGAAGCAGAGCGAACAATCTATAATGATTTGATTAAATTTTATAATTGACAGGAGGAGAGACTGATCAGTGTGGGGAAAGATAAAAGATACTGAACTGCCTATTTCCAATGATAAATGTTACGTCAATACCAAAATTATTATCTTTCAAAAAAGTATGGAGAACAATAACTAACTATCATGTATATGATAAAATGAGTGTTAGTAAGTTAACTTACCAAAGCAAAGCAGAGTCGGGGTAGAGGGCAAGTCACTGATGTCCTCTATTTGAAGATGAGCCTGGTATAAAATAGTATGAATAAATAAATAATTCAATAAAAATGAGCCTTTTAAAAATGTAAGTTCATTGACTATCACTGAATAAACATAGAAACAGAATATAAAAATAAAATATCAGAAGAAAAACAATCTAAGAAATTCCTATAAAATTATTTCAAAATTTCAAATAATTATAATTTTTAGGTGGTCATACTAATCAAATAAGTCACAGGCAACAATTTGAAGAGTGAATTGATGTCTTCATGATGGAGTACAACAATTGATATATATAATGTTGGTAATACAGCTTTTGTGTTCTTATTGAGATTATTTAATTCTCTCATTTTATTCAATGTATCAATTATTGTTTTGTTCTTTGATGACTGGGCCAATCTCAAAATGACTGGTCCCTTAACTCTAACTAACTTGGTAATCCGCTCTAATAGATTGAAACCCATGAGAATTTTGAAGTGATCCAACAAATGTTCTACATTAAATAATTTACACCATTTTAATTTCAACTGAGATATGGTAAATCCAGAGTTGATATCTTTCCTCAGTAATGGATATAAATCCGAGAAGTTTCCTCCTCTTCCCTCATTGAAAATGTTCATTTTTTCAGTGAGGTTCTCTTCTTTTTCTGAAGTCATAAGAGGAGCCCAGTTTATGCAACCATAAGAATCACAAGATTTTATGGTTTCATCCAAGTTTCTCTTGGTTTGAATTTGGTGAGACCGTCTTTCATTGTCATAATGATTCATCATTTGTTGGACAAAACTTTCAACTCCGTTTCCAATAATATCTGTTCCGATTTTATCAGAAATACTATTGGGATAATTTTTATTTATTTCTATTGCCATCTTTCTGAATGCCTTTGATCCAGTTTTATCAATAGCTTTCATATGAGAGACAACTTGCCTCACCAGACTTCGTCTCTCTTTTGGATTTAATATGTTTTTTTTATAGTTTTTTCATTATTTCAATTGATATTTTCGTAACTGGTACGCATACAATAGAGTTACTAGTGTCATCGACATCAACTACTTTATTCTCTTGAATTGCAGTACTGATAGTAGCTGAAATTAGAAGTGAGTCAAATAACATGATTTAGAAAAATAAAGTGTTTTAGAATAACTACAAAATCCCCGTTTTACTAGCTAAATTGAAATAAATATGATTATCTTTGAACTATTTCAAATATTATAAATTTACTTAACGAGCAAGTTTATAAATATCAATGTCTTACCCATTTCAGTCCATGATTTTATGAGTTTCCTACACTGAATAGGTGGCAGGACGTCTTTTAAGTCACTCTCAACCACATAACTCAATGATTCCACATCTTCCACTCCACAATTTGATAGAGTTTCAACCAAAAGTTCAAATGTTTCATTTGAAATTTTTGGGAGAATTTTTTTTATTGCGTCTTTCACAGCTTCATCCATTATATTTCAAAAAATTACAAAGGTATTAATGATGATTAAATCTGAAGAATAAAAAAAGAAGTTTTGAATCCTAGATGGCCATCAATATATCAGTCCTGAGGTGAAAGTAAGTCGCTAGATCTTTTTTTCAGATCACAATTGGTAGGACATCTTTCTAGCATTGATGATGATAATAGTGATATTCTTTAGCAGTGGGCTAATTAAATAATACCTTAAGACTTCAGGCCAAAACAACATTACTCAACCAACCAGCTTGGTCAGTCACTGTCTTCATTAAAAGGACTGGAACCATTTGTATGTTTGAAAACAGCATTGAGCTTGATACAAATCATCAATTTGATATGATCAAAACCAGACAAAAAAGTGCAACAACGGACACACGAACTCAAAGAGGATTCTCTTCCCCATCTTCATCCACTCAGAGCAAGATGAAGTGTGTACTGGGACAAATACACCAGCATAGAGGATTCTCTTCCACACTTCATCCACTCGGAGCAAGATGAAGTGTGTACTGAGATAAAAAAACACCATCATAGAGGGTTCTTTCAACACTTCATCCACTCAGAGTAAGATGAAGTGTGTACTGGGACAAAAACACCAGCATAGAGGGTTCTCTTCCACACTTCATCCACTCAGAGCAAGCTGAAGTGTGTACTGGGACAAATACACCAGCATAGAGGATTCTCTTCCACACTTCATCCACTCGGAGTAAGATGAAGTATGTACTGAGATAAAAAAACACCAGCATGGAGGGTTCTCTTCCACACTTCATCCACTCAGAGCAAGATGAAGTGTGTACTGGGACAAAAACACCAGCATAGAGGATTCTCTTCCACACTTCATCCACTCAGAGCAAGATGAAGTGTGTACTGAACTGCTTTATAACTGATTAGAAGCCTGATATGAAACAAATTCATGTTTTAATGAAACATGTTCACATCCATTAAAAATGTATGATTGCAATGGGCAATAATCTAATAGCTGTGAGTAAGAGATACATTTGAAGCTAGACTCTTGAATGATTTCATACAAGCCTATACATCGGTTTAATATGGATACCTGTGTTTTCACAAGAAATTTAACTGAAGGTTCATTACAGAAAATTAACTCAATTTTTCCAAATAAAACTGAAGAATCCCTTTTTTCTAACAGCAATAATGAGTTTTTCTTGTAGCTGGTACCTTTATAGACAAGATGGGTGGAACAAATTGTTGAGGAGGGTAATTGTTCTCCAATTGCTAAATTTACTTCATCTGAAAAGAGTCCAGGTACAAATTCAATTGAATTCTTGTATAAAAAAGGACTTTGAGATAACCCAGACATATTATATGCTTGCAACTTTTGGTGCTTTTCAGCCAGAGTTTTTTCTGGATACTTGTAGTTCCCTGTCCTTCTGACACTTTTCTTGAAGAATGAATGTTTTGTTTCACATCTCAAAGTCCATAAATTAATTAATGGACCAAATTGGGTTATGAGCCATGGATAATGTAAAATAAAGTGGTGCTTAGGTTTACAACTATCTTCAAAAAGTAAATTTCTCATATACAAATAGTCATTAATGTACATTTGTAGAATTGAAATCTGTTCAGTAGAAATTGATGGTGCACAAATCAAATTCACAATTGATTTTAGAATGATGTATAATTTCCATACATCATCAGTTCTATCAACCATTAGTCCAATAATTAAGGGTAGCAATCTCACAAAAACCCAATTTTGAACAGCATTTCCACTCAGTTTATTTTTCTTAGAGTCAAATTTAGCAGGCTTGTCTAATGCATCACTACCCAAATATTTGAATGAACATATCAAATAGTTTAATTTTTTCTCATCAAAGTAATTTCGACTGATCCAGTATTTGAGAAAAAGAGACAGATCATATGAGACAATTCCTTCAAATAAATCATGAGCTAGACACGGAGGTAAACCGGGATTAAATATGTGGTAATACCTCCCATTGAAACAAGTTTTTATGTTTAATACCAAATGTATTTTCAGTTGTATCAATGTTAGGGACATGATCATTATAGCTTTCAACTGTTCTCATTTCACCAATGAAAGTACTATCATTTTTAATATCTTCTTTGGAAGCTAAGCAATATCTACAGTAATAGTGACTATTAAAGCTTTCAAAAAGTCCTCCAATGTAATGCGATCCCAAGTTGTCACCAGTAATACAGACGAGTGAACCCTTTACTGTTACTCCTGAGATTGCTATGCCATTTTCTTCAATGTCTTTCAGATCCTTCATTAATCTTTCAAATACAACATTCATTCCAAATTTTTTCAAATTTGATTCCTTAATAATTTGTACTAATTGAATATAATTTGGGTTTGATCTAATATATTTTGGCAAGTTTCCCAAAATCAAATATACCCCAATTATCTTATGTTGATTTTTTGCTGAACCAATTGGATTTACAATCTCAAATGCATCTTGGAATAGTATTATTCTGATAGAATTTACATTTTCTTTAAAAAACAAAGAATTTTTGATAACTGATGAGTCAGTAATATCTGAAAAGTTGTTCCTTCATTATGAATAGCTTCCTCACAACTAATTTCAATTTGTTCCATGAGCAATTTGATAGTTTCTTTGATTGGTACATATTGAGTAAACTGAGTTTTACCATGAATAGATCCCAAAGAAATTTCAATTGGAGCAATATATTTGTAGTTATTCTGAACATATTTTTTGCACAAATGAGTGGTTCTGAAATTGTCATTCCATGACTTGGAAATCAAATTGCAATCCTTGACTGAAGATAAAATATCATTTATAGTTTCTTCTTCTAGATTAACCTCTGTCAATCTATCTTTCAAAGATTTAGATAATGAACCAAATGTTAAACTTGCCATGTCATTGATTGAATCAAATATAAAAGAAATAGTTGATTCTGGGATCATATTAACAGCCAGAAGTCTCAGATATAAATCACCAAAGTTTTTTGAAAAATCCTCTTTGAAACTGTTCTCTATTTGCAGATCAAGTTCAACATCAGAATCTAATGCTAGATCACGCACTTCACCACTTAATCCATTACTAGTGGAAGAACTTTTACTCAGCACATACGGTGCAATGTTTTCTATGGTAGAGTTTCTGTGATATCGACTCAAATGGATATTATATGCGTTTTCACTTTTGAAAGTAGAGGTGCAGTTTAGAAAGGGACAATGCATATGTTCCAATTCATCGATATGAGTTTTTGAATGGTTTAAATATTCTTTCAATGAGTTCAATTTCATTCCACAATGAAATATCTTGCAAATTAATTGTTCATCAAAACTGCCAATGCATGATTCTACTAGTTTGTGAGTTCTTTGAGTGTGAGAGTAAAATGAAACAAAATTAGAATACACTTGATGACAATTTTCAATTGGACAATGGTATCTGACATTTGCTGTATTTTTATGCAGTCTATAATGTTTAAGACACATGGAGAGAGAACTAAATTCAACAGAACATACATTACATTTAAAACTCATTATGAAATTAGAGTTAGATATGATCTGAAATAAATGGACATTATATGAATCCTGTAAGAAATCATTAGGATAACTATGAAACATTTAATAATAATAATAACAATAATAGAGTTTATTTAATCAATCAACTACATTTATATACAAAAAAAAAGGATAATTTATTTGATTGAAGAAAGCCCTAAGGTAACTTTTAAAAAAGTTATTCGGGCAAATTAAAATATATCTATGTATAAAATAATTCAGTTATCAAGATTAATCATAATGTGACAACTGAAAACTATTGAATTATATTAAACAAAAACAAATGAAAGAAAAATGAAGATACAGTGACTGCAATAAAGTTACTAAGAAATAGTATTATAGGCATACAACACTTTTCACAAATTATTCAAAAACAAAAACATCGACAACTACATTTATATTACTGGATGAAATATTTCCTAAGATGACTTTTGAATATTTTATATGTTTCGCACTGGCGTAACTCTGGAGGCAATGAATTCCACACAACTATAGATTTATAAAAGAAATTTTTTTGGCAGATCGATTTTGTAACAATTGGCAAATTTAAATGGTCAACTACCCTGAATCTAGTAAGGTGATTATGATTTGGAATTAATTGTAAATATCTATTATGAAAATATGGGTCTGAATTATCTACGAAGCAAGTAAACATTTTGAGAGATATAAAATACCTATAAAGAGAATCATAACACATATAGGTATCGCAATGGTGAGGATTTGATCTATTCAACAATTTAAACGCTCTCTTCTGAAGGCCATTAACTCTTGCCACATTGCATGTACCACTAGCACCCCACACCGATATACAATAAGTCATGCAAGAATAAATCAGAGAATAATAAATAGTTTTTAATACAGTATAAGGTGAACAGAGGGGAAATACGATACATTACACCTAGAGATCTTGATATTTTTGTTGATATATCAGCAATATGGTCAGAAAATGAGTCTGTCATCAAGTATAACTCCCAGAAACCTAGCGCTGCTCACTCTTACAATTGGAGTGCCCCTAAGTAAAATATCAGTCAAAGGCAGGCTCAGAGGTTTATGAGTAAAAATCATATAGGAAGTCTTAGATAAATTCAATGAGAGCTTATTTAGACTTAGCCAATAATCAACGGACATCAATGATTGAGTCATCCCAGCACTAATATCCGACAAATCATTACCCACTGACATTACCGTAGTATCGTCGGCATAGTGGACAAAAGAGAGATCATTGGCAGTTCTATGCAGATCATTGATGTAAAGAACAAACAACATAGGTCCCAAAACAGATCCCTGGGGAACTCCAATATCATAGGAAACATAATTGGAGAAAGCTCCATTCACTCTGACTCTTCCAACTCTATCTGACAAGTAAGATCTAAACCATGACAAAATATTATCTCTGAACCCATAGCGTTCAAGCTTCCTTAACAAAATATCGTGACTAATGGTGTCAAAGGCCTTGCTGAAATCTAACAATACAGCAACTAAAATCTTCTTATCATTCAAAGCAATTGAACACTCATCAACCATACGCAAAACAGCATCAGCCGTAGATCTTCCGGGTCGGAATCCATATTGACTGTTATTCAGGATATCATACCTAGTCAAGTATTCCACCACTCGGACGCTCATCAATTTTTCCATTATTTTTGACATAATACTCATGGTTGAAATTGGCCTATAGTTTTCCTTAACTTTTGAGTTTTTACTTTTGAAGATTGGAATTATTGTTGACAATTTCAAACAGTTTGGAAAACATCCTATCACAACAGAATCATTAAATATATGGGAAATAATAGGTGCTAACAGATTAATGAGCATTTTGTAAATAAAGGTCGGAATATCATATAGATTACAATTACCATTCTTCATACCATGCACCAAATTCACAACTTCAACACATGAGACTGGCGAAGCAAAGAATGAATTTGTTAGCGGCTCGGGCATGAAATGCAGAGGATCTCCCTGTTGAACCGGAATTTTTTCATTTAGATCCCTAGCAATGGAAGAAAAATAAGACGAAAACACCCTGGAAACTTCTACATCAGAAACAACATTCATACCATTAGAATCCTCAAGCAATATATTGACCTTCGATTCCCGCTTAAGAAAATGTTTATTTAACAATTTCCAAGTCGATTTCATGTCTTGAGATGCCTCGTTAAATTTCAGATGAAAATAGTGCTTTTTAGCACGTCTAATGTCGTATTGAAGTTTATTTTTGAAACTATTGTAATCATCGAAGCTATTAACACCCGATTTGTAACCCCTAAAAAGAACCAATTTTTGTTTTATTGCTATTACCAACTCATTATTAATCCAGGGATTACACAAAGATTTGAAAGATATTACCTTACTACGAATGGGACAACACTTGTTGTAAATTTTGTAAAAATTATCTAGAAAAACCTTACACTTAATGTTGATATCAGTGTCATTGTGTGCTATTAAATGCCAATCACCAAAATAGCAACTAATTTCAGAAAACAATCTTACAAGGTTATCATTACAGTGATCTCTAAATCTCTTAACAATTGGTATTTTTCGATCATCCACCCTTAAAACAATAAATATACCATAATGGTCAGAGATATCACAACCCACCAGTACACCACTTTTAGCTACATTAAAACGGTTAAACCAAAAATGATCTATACAAGTGGCTGAATCGTCTGTAACACGTGTAGGTTTAGTTATGTACGGGAGATAGTTATAAGACCTAAACACATTTACCATACCAGTCCAAGCATTATCCAAATTTAATAAGTCAATATTCAAGTCACCACCAACAAGAACACATTTTGATGGAGAAATAGAAGACAACGAGCGTTCTAGAAATGCTACAAATTCGTTCCGATAAACAGAACCAGGTGGTTGATATATACCTATAACAATTATTTCAATTTTGTCTAGTTTCAATATTATACTACAAAATTCAAAAAAGTAATTATTAATAGTAGAATTACATAGCGAGTAGGATTTATATTTAGCACGAATATACACAGAGCACCCACCACCCCTTCTATCACTGCGACAGCTATGATAACCGATATATCCATCAATATCCCGTACACTATCTGCAGAGAACCATGTCTCAGTAACAATGAGAACATCAACCCCACCCTTCATTTCACTTAACATGATAGATAAAAAGTCATAATTTTTTTCAAAAGAATGAATATTTTGACAAACCACCGTAAGCCCACCCTGAATGTTAAAGCTATTAAAATTATCGGTCGTGCAGCTGACACACCTATCAACATCAACATTCAAAGAATCAGACTCGAAAATAAAAACTAAAAAAATTATACAGACACAATAATAAAAGCAGAAAAAACAGAGGGAAAATAGGCAGCAAATATCCCAAATTAGGTAGAGACGGGTAAGTTCCGTTAGGTAGAGAGGTAGATGACTCCGCTAGGTAGAGACATGCAAATATCGTTAGGTAGAGGCAGGTAAACATCATTAGGTAGAGGCAGGTAAACATCGTTAGGTAGAGGCAGGTAAACATCGTTAGGTAGAGGCAGGTAAACATCGTTAGGTAGAGGCAGGTAAACATCGTTAGGTAGAGGCAGGTAAACATCGTTAGGTAGAGGTAGGTAAACATCGTTAGGTAGAGGCAGGTAAACATCGTTAGGTAGAGGTAGGTAAACATCGTTAGGTAGAGGTAGATAACATCGCTAGGTAGAGATAGGTAAACATCGTTAGGTAGAGGCAGGTAAGCATCGTTAGGTAGAGGCAGGTAAACATCGTTAGGTAGAGGTAGGTAAACATCGTTAGGTAGAGGCAGGTAAACATCGTTAGGTAGAGGTAGATAAACATCATTAGGTAGAGGTAGATAAACATCATTAGGTAGAGGTAGATAAACATCATTAGGTAGAGGTAGATAAACATCATTAGGTAGAGGTAGATAAACATCATTAGGTAGAGGTAGATAAACATCATTAGGTAGAGACAGGTAAACTCAGTTAGGCAGTGACAGGTAAACTCAGTTAGGCAGAGACAAGTAAACTCCGTTAGGTAGAGACAGGTAAACCCCGTTAGGTAGAGACAGGTAAACTCCGTTAGGTAGAAACAGGTAAACTCCGTTAGGTAGAGACAGGTAAACTCCGTTAGGTAGAGACAGGTAAACTCAGTTAGGTACAGACAGGTAAACTCCGTTTGGTAGAGACAGGTAAACTCCGTTTGGTATAGACAAGTAAACTTCGTTTGGTAGAGACAAGTAAACTTCGTTTGGTAGAGACAAGTAAACTCCGTTTGGTAGAGGCAAGTAAACTCCGTTTGGTAGAGGCAAGTAAACTCCGTTTGGTATAGACAAGTAAACTCCGTTTGGTAGAGACAAGTAAACTTCGTTTGGTAGAGACAAGTAAACTCCGTTTGGTAGAGGCAAGTAAACTCCGTTTGGTATAGACAAGTAAACTCCGTTTGGTAGAAACAAGTAAACTCCGTTTGATAGAGGCAAGTAAACTCCGTTTGGTAGAGGCAAGTGAACTCCGTTTGGTAGAGGCAAGTAAACTCCGTTTGGTAGAGGCAAGTGCACATCATTAGGTAGAGGCAAGTAAACAGATAAACATCAGGAGAGCAGAGATAAACATCAGGAGAGCAGAGATAAACATCAGGAGAGCAGAGATAAACATCAGGAGAGCAGAGATAAACATCAGGAGAAAAGATACAAACATCAGGAGAGCAGAGATAAACATCAGGAGAGCAGAGATAAACATCAGGAGAGCAGAGATAAACATCAGGAGAGCAGAGATAAACATCAGGAGAACAGAGATAAACATCAGGAGAGCAGGGATAAACATCAGGAGAGCAGGGATAAACATCAGGAGAGCAGGGATAAACATCAGGAGAGCAGAGATAAACATCAGGAGAGCAGAGATAAACATCAGGAGAGCAGAGATACACATCAGGAGAGCAGAGATAAACATCAGGAGAGCAGAGATACACATCAGGAGAGCAGAGATAAACATCGGATAAGAAAAGGAAGAAATAAGTAGGGTGAAGCGATACAAAAAATAGGCAGAAATAGAGTCATACAAAAGTCAATGCCTCCAAACATCTATGAACTCAGATATTCTCTCCTTCAGGATGCTCACCGAGAAATCTGCTAGTTGTTCGTAGGTATTTAGGAAGCGTTTAACATCTCGAGATGATGGTGAGGTAGACTTGACCCATACACAGACCCTACCATCCTCTGAGTTACAACCCGATATAATATTTGCATGCTTTTTCTTCATCCTTCTCAGTGCCCACATAATCGTACTCCGAGTTGGTGTCAAATCTTCATTCACAAAATAGTTAGGTTTGGCTTGCTTACAAGCGTACCTAATATCTCTCTTCAGGTCTCGACGGCACAGCTTCACAATTATCGGTCTTTTGTCAGGCCCTTGCTGCTTCTGTTTATGCCCAATCTGTGCGCTGTGGATATGTCACTCTTATTGATATCTAGGTTGACCTTCTTCAATAACGTGATCACAATTCCAGAACAGTCTTCTCCCTGTTCGCAAAGTGGAAGTGAATCACCTGAAAATATTAGGCAGTCTCTTCTCTCATAGGCATCGCTATCATCCACCCTTTCTTCAAGCTTTGATACCTTGTTCTGCAGTTTCTCAAAGTTACTTTTAACATCTGCTAGATCTTTCTGCTTACTCTCAATGTCTACCAAGATGTCATGCTTGAAGGAAGAGAATTGCTCTATGAGATCGTCCAAGCGGGTTCCCATCTCACTTACCGATTTATTAGATTTTTCCAAACAACCGGTGAAGAATTTCTTCATAGTCCCAAACTGCTTCTCCATCTTTTCAAGGATAATCTTTCCATCTTCAGATAATTGTTTATTAGTAGTCTTAGAAGGTACAGTGGCAGCACGAGTTGCGGCCATTTCTAGGAGTGAATACTGAATCGGAAAGCTTACTATTTTTGAGTTATTCACAAGCGAGGAGCGGCACAGACACACCACAACCTCAGTACAACGTATTGGGAGTTTCATGGTAATTGGTCATTTTAGAAAGCTCTGATAAAATTCTTAGGCAAAACATTTACATTCTCACTCAGGCTCCTATCACAGATTAATCAAATAAATAAATTACACATTTTAGTACTCATAAGTCATAATTTTAACTTTTTCACATACTTTAGTATGGCCAGTATGTTACTATTTTTAATATAAGATGACAGTTTCATTGAACCCCATGTGATAGAGTATGTCAGTTAGAGGCAAATAAATTCCATGTTTTAAAGTGTGTTAGGAAAGTCACCAGTTTAGTGAGAAAGTGGATCCAGGTCGACACATTTAAGACACTTTAAAGGAGAAATTTGACTTATTAGTGAAGATTTTACACTTGAAAACATCATCATGCTTCATGCCTGATGCATGTGTATCTCTTGAGAGTTGAGACTATTTAGGGGATGATTTATTTTATATTTACAGGTTTCCCAACTTATTTAACCCCTCAAAAGTCGCCAATATACTGGAGACTTTGTCCATACTTTAAAACATGGCAAATAATTGGCTTGCATTTTCAAATACCAAAACTCAAATATATGCATTGGCTATTTTTTTTTACTTAATTCTTAGTTCAAAATTTCAGAATTGAGCCCAAGTGAAAATTGGCTCGAATAAAAATTAGCATCAGGACCTATCATAAATGAATAGAGAAAACAGAATAATCTGAAGGCCAGTCCGCAAAAGTTGGATGAATTACAAGTAAAATAGTCTCTTTCCATCTGTCTCAAAATGGAGCTAAGATTATCTTCAAAATCATCAAACTCACCAATATATTGGTGAGTAATGACATACTTCATTACTTGAGATGAATTTACAAAGTTTATCTGGAGACAGTTAAAACCTGAAATTGGTCACCTGTATAGGGATGAGACTATACCCAAATTTTCACTGATACAGATAACTAGATTTTTCATCGATAGCCAAACCATATTGATACCTAGATATTCACCATACCAGTATCGATACATTCTCTACAAACAACAGTATGTCGATTCATTAGAACAATCCATCGCTTCAATATCCCAGCAATCGAAAAGAAATCAAATCGATATGCGTTGTTTGAAGGGTTGATTGCATAAATGTGATTAATAATTTGGGAACTATGAAAATTAAGCTCACCTATTTATATGAAATCATTGCCATATAAATTTGAATTATAATTTTTTATTGTAACAGATAAATAGTAGATAATAATTTTTTTTTCAAATACTAACGTCATCGGCGAAGTATCAGCACTTTTTTGACAATACCGAGTTGGGATTGGTCGAAATATCTGTATCGGTACTCTGTATAGGCAAAAAAAGGGCCGATACTTGCCAACATCACTAGTATTTAAAAAAAATATAATTTATTATCCATTACAATGAAATTTTTAAATTTAAATTGATGTAACAATAATTTCATACAGATATGTAATCCTGATTTTACAAAAATTTCAAAATTATTAATCTATCTCATTTAGGCAGGTAAATTACGGCCCACTCTCCATATATCATAAATCTATCTTCAGACCCACGTAAAATAGTATCACTAATAAACTCTCCATTTGTCTCTCCAACTCTCTCCAAAAATTACCAAATTTTTCTCCAAAATGATCAAATTATCATAAATTATCTCCAAAATAAAATTGTAGCATAGGAGAAAATTAGATAATTCTCACCATTTGCAATTGAAGGGCTCAAAATAACTGTCATACAGTCCATGAAAAGGGCGAGTTTGGACATGCTTTATTACCTGGCTTCAGACTTCATTCAAATTTCAAATTATCTATCTAAATAGAAGTTAGAACCAATTTAAAACGTTGAGTGGTGCGCCACTCAGCTTTTAGATACATATCCAAGAAAAAGGATTTCTTGAAGAACAGTTTACAACTCAGAATACCAGTTCCTGCATTCTTGGCACCAAGTGTTGGCCATGGCCCATCGGGTTTATGTTAATGTAAAGCGCAGGACCATAACAGTTGTTAAATCTGCTACTATAGTTAATCCAGGCACTGACTACCTAGATGTGAAAATAAAATATTAATAATTTATAGCATGTAATTTCGATTCAGGATATTTTAGTGACTCTCTTGAGAGGACCGCAATTAAAAATTAAAGGGCCGCAATTTACCTACGTGACCCTAGGAATTTTTTTTTTTTTATTTATTAAGGCAACCATCAGTCGATTGTTGCGCTTTTGAATGATATGGATTTTGTTAGTTTATGCATCTAATTGTTACGTTTAATAGAGAAACTATCAGTCAATTATTGCGCCTTTGAATGGTATGGATTTTGACAGTCATTTTGTTAGTTTATGCATCTAATTATTACATTTAAAAATGAAACCATCAGTAGATTGTTGCGCGTTTGAATGATATGGATTTTGTTAGCTTATGCTCTATTAAATGTAACAATTAGATGCAAAAACTAACAAAATCCATATCATTCAAATGCGCAACAATCGACTGATGTTTTCTCTTTTAAATGTAACAATTAGATGCATAAACTAACAAAATCCATATCATTCAACCACGCAACAATCGACTGATGGTTGCCATACTAAATATAAAAAAGTATTTAAAAGTATTTCTCCAATAAATTAATAAAAACAAAGCAATTAATTAAATACATGAACTAAGAAAATCTGTATCATTCGAACATGCAGAAATCGATCGATGGTTGCGCTATCGATTGATATACTCCATAAAATGTGCCAATTTGATGTACAAAATAAAATAAATCATATCATTCGAATGTGCGGAAATCGATCGATGATTGCGCTATCGATTGATATACGTAATAAAATGTGCCAATTGGCAATTTGATGTACAAACTAAAAAAATCACATCATTCGAACCAGCAGAAATCGATCGATGGTTGAGTTATCGATCGATGACTGCGCAAACTATTGATCAACAGATTGCGCAGCGAAATCGGTCGATGTTGCAGATCACTCAAACGCGCGTGACATAAACATTGGATTCAAGTACCGTCAGTCATAAATTCGATAGTCTACAACAATTATCAAATTCACTCCATATATCATTAAAGGTCCTCTCCAGGCTCCGGGAAAAAAATGAGTTTATTACATAATATTATAGAACTAAGGTCTAGGATCATTATTCTGCAAATCGCATACAATTCGGTTCAGTATATATTTTATAATTTGTTTTTAAAGTTTCTTAATACTTTGTGAGCAACAATTGAGCGAATCACTAATCTGATGCTCAAGAAGAAGATTGTACACTCTTTGTTTTGATTACAAATTTTTAATTCTATAAACAAACAATGCGTTTTCGGCCTATATTTTATATATTAATTGTTTCCTAAAGTATATAAACGTTCCTATTATAAGTTCATTAAACTTTATACCTTTACACGAATATTAAATGGATTTATTAAAACTAATTCCTAGTTGGCAATCAAAACAAATGGTGTACATTCTTTTTCTTCAGCCTGAAAATTTCTTAAATTAGTAAGTCGGAAGTAAAATAGGTTTCGTAGAGTTTTGATTATAAAAATCTTTAAAAGCATATAAAATTAAAAATATGTTACCAAATCCGATGCGGTTTGCAGCTAAATGATAAGAAACAATAGCCTTGTTGAATAAGGTAATAAAAATATTTGCTTGGAGGGGACCTTTAATCTTCTTTCAAATTACCTAGGTAGGTATCTAATAAGACTAATAGAATGTACAGTGGTGTGTCGTACTGTGGTACGGGCCATGTTTCAGTGGCTGGAAAATTGTAAGCCAATTTTTGAGCCAAAATTTCACTAAAATTCTGAGCCAAGCCAATTTGGCTCATTTTTTGAAGATTTCAAGCCAAAATTAACATGGGAACCTAGTTCAAGAGTATGTACCAAGTCGCCGATTAATTGTCGACTTCAAATTTGTGAAAATAAGTATCTTTCACATATATAGACGACTAATGAGCACTTAAATTAGATTTAAAATTAAATTTGGTGACTCATAATCATAAACAGCGGAACCGCACTGTTTCTCTGTTGAAATGTAAACAAAGCCGCCATTTTGTTTTGATACTACGCGCTCCATGATGTAGCTAAAATTCAAATTGTGTATCAGTTTTCTGTTTTCGGTGTTCTTTTGTTATGAATGATGTGGTCACTACTTGTCATTTTGATTTGATGCTCTCTGTCTAATTATCGGAAAAAAGAAAAATGAATAACTATTAAAGAAAGTATGCCTCTCTCAGGCTCTCTGTGATTGGCTGGTATCAGTTGTATGCCTCTCTCTGATTGACTGGTACTCTCTCAATTAATTTAGGTATTTATAATAATATAGGTAGGTATATTGACGACTGTCGACTTTCTAAATTGGAATTAAATTATTACGACTGGCGACTGCATTACTAATTTTAGTTGACTTATATTGAAAAAAAAAAGATATATTGGCGACTCAATGAACATTCTCTGAAACTAGGCATGGGAACATAGGAATTAATTCAAAATTTAAAGCCAATTAGACATATGAGTTTTGACCATTTAATATCTAAGCCAATTAATTGGCTTTAACTGAATTACTCTGTAACATGGGGTACGGGAGGCGTAAATCATAATTCATATCCAAGCCAATTGCTGCCCATGTTTCAAAGGCTGGCTAACTATAAGTCAATTTCTGAGCCAAAAATTCTGAGTCATAATCAAAGACAATTTTGGCTCATTCACATAATTAATTTAAAGTTTTATGCCAATTACTGAATTACATATACCTATTAGACTACCTATCAATCCAAGAATTGACAATTTGAAATGTAAGCCAATTAATTGGCTTTAAAGGCTTGTTTACACTTTACACGAGGCTAGTTTACTCGCTACAAGCTGGCGAGTTTACAAGCTTCTAGTGATTCAGTGAACTGGCCGCCGGCCCCGTGTCATCATGGGGGTACGGTCAAGAGCCCCCCCGGTCAAGAGCCCCCCCCGGTCATGAGCCCCCCCCCCCCCGGTCAAGAGCCCCCCCGGTCATGAGCCCCCCTAGGTCATAAGCCCCCCGGTCACGAGCCCCCCCTCCATGTTTTTTTAATCCTTATTTACCTAGTTAAACAAATGAAGAACTACTTAGATAGAAATAACTGAGAGTTGCTAATGTAGTTTGTTGTATCAGCTAGATTGTTGTACTGCACACTTCATGATTGTTTAATGACCTGGCAGGGGGGTTCGGGGGGCGGCACGCCCCCAGATATACATTTATTTTATGTCTAATCAGTAATGAACTACAAAAGTGTCAATAAGGATTAAATAATATAGGTAAATAAAGATTTAAAAACAGGGGGGCTCGTGACCGGGGGGGCTCATGACCGGGGGGGCTCTTGACCGGGGGGGCTTATGACCTAGGGGGGCTCATGACCGGGGGGGCTCTTGACCGGAGGGGCTTATGACCGGGGGGGTGGCTCTTGACCGGGGGGGGCTTATGACCTACACCCGTCATCATGTTGGCTAGTTGAAAAGAGTTTGGGTCATCATCACTATCTCACTCGCCAGCTTGTAAACTCGCCAGCTAGCAGCTTGTAAACGAGCCTTAACTGACATTCCTGCCTTTGTAATAATGTAGGTAGGTAGGTACCATGTATAAGAGTATGTCAGTTAAAGCCAATTAATTGGCTTAGATTTGAAATGGTCAAATCTCAGATAGGTATGTATAATTGGCTTTAAATTTTGAATTAATTCCTATGTTCTCATGTTAAGTTTGGCTTGAAATGTACAAAAAATAAGCCAAATTGGCTTGGCTCGGATTTTTTGTGAAATTATGTCTCAAAAATTGGCTTAACATTTTCCAGTCTCTGAAACATGGGGTAGGTACTCTAGGTATAACATGGATTGCTATTTGCTGCTCATTTCTTCTGAAGCTTTCTAGCCAAATGGCCTAGTTATAATTAATATGGGAACATAAGAATTGTACCTAGAGGACCTAGGTATTACTTATTCAATTTTTTAAAGCCAAACTAGGCATTCATACCTAGGTACCTTTCAGAGTTTTAAAAACAAATAGACGTGTGAGCCAACTAGATAGATAGCTAATTGGCTAAAATATTACCTAACTAGGCCAACCTAGGTCTACCTAGCCTACGTAGCCCGGTGAAAAGACCAGACCCTGTGGTCTGTAAAAGTCTGATCCTCTGTTTTGCTCAACAGCAATTTTTTCCTAGGTAGACTACCTACCTAGGCTACTACTAGGTACCTACCTACCTACCTACATTTTAAATTCTGATTCCTACCTAGGTAGACTACTAGGTTACCTACGTAAGCATCATAATTTAAAATGTAGGTAGGTAGGTACCTATTACTTAGATAGGAAGGATTCATTATATTTCTTACAGCAAATACCTAACATCAAAATACATATAACCTTAATTAACGTTGGTATGGAGATCTGGATAGTTAGTTTAAAAAATCTACTTATCTAAAGTTCTAAACCAAGACATACGACGTCGTATGAGCAGTTTTACTGAGGTGTGCAATGAGTCGAAGACGCCGGTTATGAGCTATTTTGGCGGGTAATTGTTTGGGCTAAAATCCAGGGTAAATATTGTCAACACAAACATACTTTTAAATCTATTAACTAAATACATATAGGTATATAAATATATATTTTAATTCATTACAATTTAAAATTCTTTTATATTAATTTAAAATTGTAATGAAAGTATATCTACCATAATGAATTGATTGTAATAGGGTATAAAGGACCATAAACCAATAAATACCCTAGGTACATTAGGTTATTTCCCCCAAATAATCCTGCTGTATGATTTAAGAAGTATTTACTGATTTTTTTATGAAAAAGATAAAAATTAATGAATGTTAAAAACTGCTATATAGGTAGCTGAATAAATAGGCTGATAATTAATTACAATAGTAATTCTTTTAATTGAAATGATATGCCTATCAGGTCAAATGACCTGATATATATAACCTATAATCTATTCATATGCTTTCAGATCGAATTAATATACTTATTATGGACAAACTCGGCGGCTTATACACTAAGTAGCCAACATAGCCTACTTAGTTAATTTAATTCTAACAATTCATTCATCCAAAAAGAATATGGCTATTTCTCTGTCTTGGTAAAGTACGTGTATATGTGTCGATCACATATTAGCTTTGCTTTTAGTGCACCAATGTTTTTGATAAATTATGTCGGATTTTAATAATAGGTTTCAATAAAACGGACTACATTTGTGGTTTTAATAGATAATTGTCCATTCTTATTAATTTCTTTCTGCATTTAGATACGATCAATACATTAATTGAATGCATATCAGGTTAAATTGCTATTACTAAATTACAGCCTTGGATATCCAATATTAAAATTGAATTTGTTAAAAAAAATTATTTATATTCGAATTTATTATAATTATATTATTTTCAACAGAAGAAATCACAAAGATATTCAGATATATTCGTTCATGGTGAAAACTGCATAGTGCTTTATTTGGCGTAATTACATAAAACAAATTTACTTTAGTAATCACAGGAAATTGTTTAAATGTAGTTTATTTAATAACTCGGCGTGTTTGGGTTAATTTATTTTCGTAGAGATTTAACGTCTGCTTCAACCATATCGTTGACTATATCGATGACGTCAAAAAATTAAATACAAAGAGCTGGAGGAAGCAGGCAGAATGAAAAGTGGCTCAATGAAAAAATGCACCTACCACAGTCTTGGACAATGCTTAGGGATGCAAAAAACTACTCCCTGAATGCGGTCACTAACCAAGGAATGTGATGATGTAAAAAGAAACAAACACCGGTGACTGCACTCACGGATGGAAGAGGTGATACTAAATGAAACCAACGAGCCTACCTAACACTGAAGTCGAATGCCTCTTAGTTTAAGAAAATATCCCTAGAGCTATTTTCTAAAACTGAAAGTAGTGTCAAAAATTTCGAAACATGGTAAAAAATGGGTGTTTGGGCTAAGTTGTTCAACTTCAGTCATTTATTTCTAGTTTATAAAGCACCTTTTCTGGTTTATTTATATCCCAACCCAAATTTTAATAAGTTTTTTTAATGTTTTACTAATTTGCCATCATGAGTAGAGAAAATTTATTGATAACAATATCATATCCATGTAAGGTACCTATTAATCCAATAGTATTTTGATAGCACATAATATTAACCAATATACGATTTTTTTTAAAAGGCCCCCTGCCAGAAGAAGCAAACCTTCTTCTGGTTTGCTTGGGAGCAAAATAATTGGGAGCTATCATGACACGATTTAGATATTACTCTATTGTAAATTAGGCAGTATCTCTATTCATTAATGATTTCATTATTATATTTAAATAAGAATTTTCCTTGACTGAAGTGCCCGATTTCAATCAATAGAAATATTTTCTCTACATCATAAAAGTTATCCTAGTGATTTGATGTAATTAGATTGTATTATTGCATATGTATTATAAAATTGTAACTTAGGATGCAATCTAAATATAAATTACCTTGGTGTATAATCTTATCACATGAAAATCATAAAATCCTAGGTTAATATAAATTTTTGAAATTATATTTTTATGCATAACAGGCATGTAAACTTAATCGGCTAACAATTTGGTATCGATGCATCTCTAAACATGAGGATAAAACTAAATAGTTATATATCATTCTTGCATTAAAACAATGCAGTAAGAATGGATTATTCAGAAAAATTGAATGAACACGTTAGTAACAAACAATTTAAAAGCAAGCCAAACGCTCAAATGATAGAAATGTAATATGCTCCCAAAACTGACTGACTGATTCCGACTGAATTATAGATTAAGCGTCTTTAAAATAAGAAAAGACAAAGAATCATTCATTTTGTGGTACAAAGTTTAACAGATACAATCAGATAGATATATTAAAAAAAGATAGAATAATTAATGGATCATTCAGTGTATGAAGTTCGTTGTTTAGTCTTTAACTTTTGTGTAATTTTACAATTTGTTATAAATAAATCTTTCGGTAAATTTGTCTTTCGGCAAATTTGTCATTCGGCAAATCAGCTTTCGACAAATTTGGGTTTTGGCGAATTAGGGTTCGGCGAATTTGTTTTCGGAGAATTTGGATTCGGTGAACTCGTTCTCGGAAAATCCGCCGGATACCCTCTTTTTTGATCAGATTGAAAGAATGTTGGTTATGAATGAATATTCTTATGACTTATTTTCTGGTCAGTTAGGTGCCTGTCGAAGCACCACAGAAAGTTTCTGTAAATCACCTTGCTAATTTTTCTTTCGTAAATAAATCTAGTAATGGCCAATTCACATTACAGACTTATAAATTGCACATATTTATATTTTCTCTCAATAAAACGACTTCGCATGTACTTGTAAATGCATAACTTTTGTTATTGGGTCTAATTTACATAATCACGCTATTAAGTATTATTGAAAGTTGTTGCAGCCAAAGTTTCTTGATATTTTTACTTTGCAAACCAATTTTGTATAATTTACCCTCGCAATGAACTTTGCACCATGAAAATAATGACTCACCTTCCCTATTACAGAGAAATTAGGCAAACTTATTTACATAGATCGATGCATAGTTGGTTGCTAGATACCATGTATTTGTGCAGTGCGAATAGTTACGCCGTCAATATTACATGTGCAGTCGGAACGGCGAGGTATACAATGTATCCCTTATCATCGACTGTCAATTGTTGATACGTCGTAAATAAAACAATACACTGACCGATACGTAGATAAAATTTAATTTAGACTGACTAAAGTTGTAAGCAACTGGTTCTTTTAAAACTACTTGTAGGAAAACGAAAAAACTGAATGAATTCTGGTTGGTCTGGTGAAGGCGACAATGATGGAAATCCGTGTGTCATATCTGATGAAATATTAGTAATTAAATATTTATATAATGTATGTAATACAAAAAAGGTAATTGTAAATATATCCTTAGAGATAATAATTACTTAAATGTTTTACTTTACCTAAATATTACATCATCCATATTTAGAAATCAATATTGATTATTCTAATTCACATCAATTTATTTAAATGTTTATGAATATTAATATAGGAAAATTATTCACAAATTCAGTATTCATGAACTCATTTTTTTCTGAATTTGGAGAGGGTCTTAAATAACTGGTTTCTTTGAATTCGATTCTCATATTTATTTAATAAATAGAGCTGAAAGAAGTTGTCAAGATAATTACTGAATGCTCCGCTCCGTATAGCAAATCAGTTTGTTAAGAACACAAAAAATAGATCAAATGGAAGGGAAGTTTCGATTTCTTTTTTGATTATGGTTCAAAAATATAATTTAGTTTCATCCTATTATTAGAGAAAGATGAAAATGATTTTTAAGAAAATTTTGACTTTGTTAATTGGTGTTTCATCAAATATAGCAGCATTAACTACAACACTAAATGGAGTCGCCATTCCAGCAAGATTGACTTTCAAGTCTCTCAGCATTGAGTCCCAAACAAAAACATGTAAGTTCTCTCAAGGTCATACAAAACAATCAAATTTCCTTTTGCTAATTTGATTAACAAAATTTTGAACTTTCGTTAATTATTAATGTGGCGTTCAAACATGTAGGAAAAAATTAAAACTTATCTTTAAAAAATTAATAACTCCTAAGTCATAATATCCCAAGCAGCCATGCTACATTGTGCCGACATTGATATTAGACTGTTAGATAAGCAAGATATGTCAGACTGATAAGTAGCTTAGAAAATACATTGGGCAAACGTAGTTTTCTTTTTTGTAAATAACGACACAGTACCAATAAGATTTGTCCATCTAGTGCTTAATTGGTCCCCATTAACTTGTGTTGTTTGAGATTTACTCGTTAAGTAGATTATTGGTGGTTTAGTTATAAAAAATCTCTTTATAAATATATTTCTAACTAGTTATGTAAAATAGTTAGCTGAAATGGTTTTCATTGGGTTTATTTTAAAGAAAAATTTAACATAAGCGATGGAGATAGTATTATACATATGTTATTTCCTATTATTAGTTAATTTCTGTAATATAGTTATTTCGGTTACTTTTGCAGATACTCTTTAGTTTTGCAGATATTTCACTCTATTATAGCATTACTTAAGCTTAGTCATCCGAATCAAATTTGCAAATTTAAAACATACAATTTAACTGTAATTTTAATGAAAAAAAGAGGAAATAGGTAGCATATTTTTACATCGGTTAATAGTGGAAAAATGATTTTTGTTTCAGGTTCATGTTGGACTCAGTGCAAACTGGACTCACAATGCATGTCCATGACTATGGTCTCTTCATCCAGCAACAACATAACCGCTACTTGTCATTTCAGTGAAAAAACAAACTTGGAATTAATGACCTCAGGATTGGAGACTGATCCTAATGCGATAACTATTTTCAGAAGTAAGTAAATGTATAGTACTGCTATAAATATAGAAGTGGCAGCAAAAATTTTCCCCAGTCGGTTGAGCTTCGGAAGTAATTCTCTTAACATATTCTGGCCATTAAAGATTAACTTTTCGATATAAAAATTTGTACTTGAAAGTAAATATGTTACCTTGCTCATTTGCATTTTACTCTCAGTATTATTATATGATTAGTTTGAATCGAATCAATTATGACCTAATGAAATGTTTAATTAAAATTGAAAGAGAAAAACAATATATATACATAACTTGCGTTTTATAACTTAACCCCTGTTATTTTTTTATTTATTAATTTAATTAGTTAAAAAATATTGTCGGCTTTATATCACTTGATTAGTGATAGCTCACTTTAAATTTTATCCATGAGTACATCTTAAATTATTATTGAAGACCTTTAGAATGTTTACCTGACATATGTGTCCTTATATAATACGGATCATTTCCGTAAAGAAGTCACATTTCGTCTTGCAAGATTTACGAATAAATCAAGATTAATAGTTGTAACAGCAATAGTGTTATAAATCATAAATTTCACAAATATAATTCGTGAGTAGTTTAATGAATAAAAAATTTCAACCTCAACAGATGGAGTCAATTCACCAGCAATTTTGTTGAATATTCAATCTTCTACTAAAACTAATGCAACTGATCCATCAACTGATGCTATTGATCCATCAACTGATGCTACTGATCCATCAACTGATGCTACTGATCCATCAACTGATGCTACTGATCCATCAACTAATGCAACTGATCCTTCAACTAATGCTACTGATCCTTCAACTGATGATACTGACCCATCAAATGATGAGGATTGTGATTTTACAGACTACACTGTACCAAATGTCGGATCGTTCAAAATTTCAGACCAATGTGAGAAAGATTTTGAAGTTTCAAAAAATATTTGTTTGAAGAATGGTGGGAAACTGGCCGTGTTATCAAGTCTTGACAAATATACCAAAACTGCAAGATATTTTGAAGGTTAGTTACAGAATAATCAATTTATTCTGGTCTGTATTCACTAACTTGTTACAGTCTTTGATTTCAAGTAAGAGATGTAATAATTTACATGGGAAAGTCATGGATATTCTAAGAAAATAAACAATTTGTTTGCCATATTAGATCTCCAAGTCTTCCAATAAAAATATTTTAATTTAACACAGCTTACATTCAATTGCATAATGTAGAGGAATGCACAAGTTATATCCCCCAAAATTTCCTATAAAATATTTTGATGCAGCACATCTCTATTTAGTTAACAATCAATTGCATAATTTAGAGGAGCACTTATAGGATCTCCGATTAATTATTTATTTCTACCTACTCTTAGATATTTTCATAAGTCCTAAAGAAAAACTACTGTGTAACCTAATAATAAATGGGAATCCTACTTTCTGTTCCATGAATCCAACAGAATTATATCTTTAGGAAAGTTATTGTGCTACAACGAGAAAAAAGGATTTATTAAAATCATTTCCTCTAAATATATTTCATTTTAGGTTCTCCCTAAATACATATTTTCTTTTGAGCACGTAATTGGAACACCTCGGTAAGTAACTACAAAGAATATATAGAATAGGTATACAAAGATGATAAAACTTTGTTACCACTTTCATTATCCGTACAATAATTTAAGGAAAAGTATAATAACTTTAACTAGATTACTTTAATCCGGTAGAGCGCATACCTCCGCTCATAAATGACCTTGACCAAAAAATTGTACTTGAGTTATAAATGATAAATGGCCTTGACCTTAACATCAACCTTTTACCCGTTCGCTCCCAAAATCTAAGAAACTGGTAACTTGATCAATGATCAGGTCTAATCGTCCCAACAAGTCTCAAGCGGCATCCGGAAAATTGATCGGAAGCAATTGACCGAAAACAATTTATCGAAAGCAATTGATCGAATGGAAAATTGATCGAATGGAAAATTGGTAGAAAGGAAAATTGGTCGAATGAAAAATTGATCGAAAGGAAAATTGATCGAAAGGAAAATTAGTCGAATCGAAAATTGATCGAAAGGAAAATTGATCGAACAACAATTGATCGAATGGAGAATTGACCGAAACAAAATTGATTGAAAATGATATTGGATCTATTTATACTAATTGACAATGATAACTAAAACCATGGATTACCAGGGAAACTTACTTGCAATATAATACAGCTAGTATATCTTGTTACCATGATTTAACATAATAATAATAATTTATACAATAATATATAGTGATAATTTATGTATAACATTTCTTCAATCAACTGCTTTTCTATAACAGAGAAATATATGCTTTGAAATATATTATAATTTGAAGAACTTTAAGTTTTCTTAGTTCTAGAATTTAGGTAGTTCTAGATAACTTGTAAAATGAAAGTTAAATAATTAATTAATTTAGTATAGGTTTAAAGTCTGTTTCGGAGATAGGAAGAAGCAGTCAGAAAGGAAAATGGATTCAAGATCAAAGTCACTTCACACCGTCGGTTTTGAGTGAGTACTTTCTGAGTGCAGTCACTTACCAAGGAATGTAACAAAAAGGGACACTAAGCACCGGTAACTGCACTCACAGATGGAAGAAAATAATGAAGCTGATCTATTCGATAGATTTTCCTTTCGATCAATTGTTGTGCGATCAATTTTCCTCTCGATCAATTTTCCATTCGATCAATTTTCCTTTCGACCAATTTTCCTTTCGATCAATTTTCCATTCGACCAATTTTCATTTCGACCAATTTTCCTTTCGACCAATTTTCCTTTCGACCAATTTTCCTTTCGATCAATTTTCCATTCGACCAATTTTCCATTCGATCAATTGCTTTCGATAAATTGTTTTCGGTCCATTGCTTTCGATCAATTTTCCTAGACCCGTCTCAAGCAATATGGTTAAATATTTTTTGAATAATTGAGTTACAAATGACCTTGCCCACCTTGACATTTGTCTGGATACGAACCACAATTGCTCGAACGAACAATTGAGGGAATGAACAATTGCTCGAATGATCAAATTCCTCGAATGATCAAATTGCTCAAATAAAAGTCCTGCAGGTAATGCTGAAGTTGATTCATTTCAATTATCCGCTCCTAAACGTCCTGTTTTCTAATTAAAGTGAAAATCCTAAGTTATGGAGTACCGCATTTTGAAGCACTCGAGTAATGAAGGAACTGAGTTATGAAATACACCTGAGCTATGAAATATTTTATATGTTTAGATTATAGAAAACGATATACGTCATGAATTCTATACTTCATGCCCGAAAATGTCCTATCATTAGGAAATTATGAAAGGACTTGATGAATTATTGTTCATTTTTTTGTACTTTTCACCAAAAAATCCTTATCTTTATTTCGTACTAGTTATTCCTCAAAGACTGTAGTTTTCACCAAGATTTCAATCATAGAAAACTATCAGAGTCCCTGAGTTGTGAAGTGGCTCTGAGTTAGGAAAAAAACAATACTTCATAACTGAGGAGTTTCACTGTAGTAATTCATAATAACTATATTTCATTTTTTCCATCGCTATATACTATTGAGACTTGAGTAAATTCCTAGTTTGCGTCCGTATCTCATTTAAGTACGTGAATTAGGAATCGATCCAAATACCTCCCTTCTTAGTTCAGGTCCCTAAAATTGATTCAGGAACGCGAACTAGGAAAGGGGTGTTTTTAAATCAATTACTCTTGAATTGAAATACCTTTATCTGATTGATATAAGTTAAACTAATAAATATGAATTGAGGAAAAATTTAGTATCTTAACTGCTTCAAGGACAACTCGCCGCCGGACAATTCACCGCCGGACAATTCTCGCCGGACAATTCACCGCAGACAATTCGCCGTGAGGACAACTCGCCACTAGGACAATTCGCCGCCAGTACAACTCGCCGCGTGATTAATGTTTTGCCAGCGTATACATCATTTACATATATTTAAAAATGTTATAAATTTGAACAATGATTTACTTCTATAAGCTCAAGACTGACGTAAAACAATAGTTGACATATTTCATTATTTCAATTTAATTAGTTTCTTTTGATATATGAGAATATTTCAGGATGCAAAAAATATTAGAGTTATTATTTTATATTTAGAAGTGTGTAACGTCTGCTGTAAAACAAAGGGCCTTCTAGTTGACGTCTATAGGAAAATAAATACAAGGGACAGGAAGAAAAGTCAGAGAGCAAAGTGACTCCTTGAACAAAGGCACCAAAGGTCCGTGACATTGCTCATGGATGCAGAAAAGCTTATTTGTGGATGCAGTCACTTACCAAGGAATGATATGAATAGGAACACAAGAACCGGTGATAGTAAATATAACTTATTATTCTACATAAGACAAAAATCTAAGACTTCGTAGTTGAAAAATCTTCTATTGGCACTGGTGTACTAGTTTTAAACAAAAGTAATTTTTACTTTTTAGTAATTTTAATCGTATTAAGAAGACACCCGAACTTGTTTTCTTTCCAATAGCAAATTATGCTCAGTAAAATACACATTCAAATAGAACGAATAATATTTTATTGTTAATTTAGAACACACAATATGTTTAAATGATAGTTATAAAAACATTATATTTAACTTTTGAAATGGAAAAGGAAACATTTTCAAATACTGTAATAATAATGATTAGAAATTTACAACACGCAGCTTATATTTGAAGAATTTGTTATTTATAAATGGTGTATACTGCAGTAAAAATATAACACATGGCGAGTTGTGTGGGCGGCGAATTGTCCTAGCGGCGAATTGTTCGGCGGTTGTCGAGTTGTCCAGCGGCGAGTTGACCAGTCACCGTTTAGGAGGTGCCAATATGTATTTCTGCATCCTTTTAAGTCACCACATACAATTAATTTCCTAATTACCTTCGCAGAATGCGGTAAGGCCATATAATTTTCATCGGCATTTATTTATTTATTTATTATCTAGTTATTCGCTTAACTGAAAAACGATTCAACCAATTTGCCTGATATTTGGGAGTGCCCGGTCAAAGGTCAAGGTCATTCAAAACTTAAAAAGTATTGAACCATATTGCATGAAACTTGGTGGGATGATTGGTCAATATGCACGAACCATTTTGTTAGATTTTGAGAGCGACCGGGTCAAAGATCAAGGTCAAGGCCATTCTCAGTAACTCAAAAAGGATTCAACCAAATTGTCTGAAATTTAGTGGTTCAATTGGTCAATGTCCAGTAACAATCTGGTGCAATTTTCAATGTCATTTATAACTCAATTTATAAGGTCAATGTCATTTATAACTCAATAACTCAAAAAGTATTGAACCATATTGCATGAAACTTGGTGGGACAGTTGGTTATTATCCAGATAGCAGTTTATCGATTTTGTGAGAGAACGAGTTGAAGCGGAGGCGAAGGTATGTGCTCTACCGAGTGCACATAATCTAGTTTACGTTAATTTATGCCGATACGTAAATATTTTTTAAGTTTTAAATGTAAAAATATATTTGGTAATTATGTAGGAACAACAAAGTCAAGAAAGGCCGATATATTATCCATGAACTATGGTATTCGTTTCACTTACTTTTTAAAATTTCCCCTTTCGGTAGTTATTAATGTGTTGACTTTTTCTCTTCTTTTACATTAAGCAATTGATTATTCGAAATTTTATTATCTGAGTCAGTTAATCATGAAGTGGAATCTCTTCGATTACTGCCCTTAACCTTCCTTGTTTCTAATTATAAATTAATAATAAATGTATTTCATTTTTTTATTATATGAGCGATTGACCATTCGAGCAATTGGTCATTCGAGCAATTGGTCATTCGAGCAATTGTTCATACGATCAATTGTTGGTTCGAGCAATTGTTTATCGAGCATTTGTGTTTCGAGCAATATTGTTCATTCGAACTGTTGTCTTTCGAGCAATTGTTTTCAATACTTGTTACTAATTTCACTGGATGGTTCCTGGACATTGAATAACTGTCCCATAAAATTTCAGTCAATTTGATTGAATACATTTTGAGTTATAAATGGCTTTGACCTTGATCTTGGACTTTTGACCCGATCACTCCCAATATTTAACCAAATGTTTCTTGATATTGACCAATCATCCCACCAAGTTTCATGCAACATGGTTGAATATTTGTTGAGTTATAAATGATCTTAACCTTGACATTGACCTTTGACTGGATTCCACAAGAAATTCTACCAGATGGCTCCTGGACATTGACCAATCGTCACACCAAATTTCAGGATATTAGGTGGAATATTTTTTGAGTTATGCGAATAACAATTGATAAGAAAATATATTCCGTCCAAAATATAACCATCCACTTTCTGCGAAGGTGAAAGTAAGAATTTAACCTCCCACGATAAATTTTGAGAGTACTGAAATGAAATAAAAAATGAAGATGCATTGCAATTACTGATATTAATATACTCATTGTTGCCTTTAAAACATAATTATGTGAAGACGACACAGAATTTAATGTAGTGAAAGTCCAATCGTTCATTTCAGGCTCAAATAAACATGAATGGAAATAATTTTTAGAATTAGGAATATATATCATTTATGAACATTTTATAACCATTCTATACATATCAACTTGTGTTCGAACATTACACAAACACATGGAGAAAATATGTCACAAAATTGTATCCATTGTCCCATACCCAGTATGTATTAAACAGATAATAAAATGCGAATACATTGCAACACCTTCTAACAATTTGATTTACAATATGACGATCTTCTAGACAGCTTCGGTTTATGGCCAGACTTGTACTTTGCTGGTAACGTTTTTCCTTTACAGAGAAGTTATTATTTAGAGGGAAAGATGGTGGAATTCTCCTTCCCAAGTACTAAGTAATAAGTAATTACTTCAAGTACTACTTGAAGTACTTTCTAAAATGTACTTTGAATAATTACTTCGGAGTATTTTTTAAAAGTACTTGTTACTTCCCAAGTAAAGAGTACCTCACAAAGCACATTTTTTTCCTTTATAGTCAAGAAATTCTAAATGATTGGATCTAAAATCTCTAGAAATTTGAATATTTTTTGTGTAAACACTATCAATCTGAATAAAAACCGTTCGATTTCAGTTTTATCAAACACTAAAATGGAGAGTTGGAACATGTTGGAAAATTGTATTTCTGTCAAACAGTTGAATCAAAAACTAAGATATTGTACAATTTTATGTATAATATCATGTAACTGCAAAACTATTTTACAATATGCATTTTACATCAAAAAGTATTGAATAATTCTAAACCAGAGGTGAATAGTATTAGATTTCTTTTAGTTTCATTTCTTCCATGATATTCATCAGTTCAATGATTTAAAAAGCCTATTGTCTCAACCCTAGTTATTATAACTGGAATTCTTTAAATATAAGTAAAAACAGTTAATATACACAAACGAATACACGTTATAAATAAACATAAAAATATTACAAATTTCGCTTGTCTATAATGTCCTCAAAGATTATAATGCCAAAACGTTATGTGATTCCACTTTTTGACCTATCTTCTGTATTTATATTGACTATATATATAAAACTTAACCTCTAATAATTAATTATTGTATCTGGGTTTCGTCTGTATTGCTTACGAACCACTTTCCACTAAAAATGTAGATAATCATATTGAAATCTAATACTTTCTATATCCTTTTATTCATTATAAGTTTGAGCGAAATATTTGATTATTACTGATAAGTTATTATTTTTTATATAATTATTACTTTTTCCATTAGGTGTGCTCGACCATTCAGAATCGGATATGTGGATAGACGTACAGTACAACACTGAACAAGGGAAATACCTTTGGGGTGACGGAGAGGAGATTCTTCCCGATGAAACTATGTGGAAGGATAAACATCCCAAGGATTTTGAGGACGGGCAATGTGGAATGTGGAAATTCAAAAACAATAGACACTTTCAGATTGAGGAGAAGGAATGTTGTGATGAGAAACGAATTTTGTGTGAGATGTAGACTCGTTAATTGAAGAGGCAGCAATATCTCTCACAAGTGTCTTTTTTTCTAAATAAAATTGTAGTTATTTATCAACTGTATACATATGACTGTTTATTCATCTAAAATATTAATTTTTGAGGAAATGATTCAAATTATATGTACGGAGTTCTCATCACCGCCACTGGATCCACTGTAGCACCATATTATATTGTCACGTATATATTTGAACAGCTTATTATTATAAAGCTATATATCTTAAAATTCACATGCAAAACAGTTTATGAAGAGTTTAAAATATATTTACAGTTCGAAATTCAATATTTATTATTCAATATATGCAAGTTAACTTATAATATAATGTAACTTATAATAGTTATAACTAATAATAAGTTTTAGCACATGCCCACTCAATCTTAATCTCATAATGAAGGTGCCACTTTGTATTTTATATTTTAAAGAAATATTCACAAAGAGTACAGACTAAATTATTATTACATAATTAAATATCCAAAATAGGTTATGAACCAATTTGGCGAAAGTTTATTCTTGACTGTGCTACCCCTTTTAGGTGACACATTAAATAATGAAAGAATGATCAAAAAAATAGTACCTTGGTTTTTATAATATTAAATAATAAACTCATTTTTCCCCTGAGCCTGGAGAGGACCTTTAATGTATGAATATCTATATTATGTCTTTAACATATGGAATTGTCAGTCTGCTACGAAAAGATGTTATGGTTAGGTCATATAAGATCAATACGGAAACCCAATTAATCTTCGTTGGTCATATCATAGTGTTCTTTATATATGAAGATATAAGTCACGATTACCAAGCATACTATGGATGAATTCACTAAAACTATTGTACACTATATATGCTGTAATAACTTTATCTCTATTTCATTTTATCTCTATATCTATCTCATATAAAAGTTATGATATCTCATAGAATGATGTTTCTAAACTTGACTTCAATCACATATACCTAATTATTAATTTATATGATAAACAGAATCTGAATAACAAGTTGGATGAAACCAAATATAAAGGTGATTATAAACAAATCTTTTGAAGATATCAATACATAATTGTATATCAAAATGGGCCATGGTTAATAATAATAATAAATAAATAGTTTATTTAAACAAACACATAGTACAAGGAAATATTACAGGTTTTACAATAAATTTGTTTAAAACCCCATTGTAACATGGAAAGTTAATTGGGGTAATTTAAAACCTATGTACATGACATAGTAGGCGCATAGTTCCATGTCAAACTCCTCCCACATCCACAGTGATGGCTTAGGTACATAAAGTCCACGCCCATCAACTCAGAGAGAAGGAGAAGAACACGGAAAAATGAACATACATAATATATATGCATACACAGCAACGAAATTGAATTAAAGGAACAAAACTATCTCAACTAAAAATATAAAATAAACAATGTTTATAGAGTACACAAATGGCTAATTAAGTAGAAACATTAGGCCTCAAATATTTTTTAATTTCTCTCTTGAATTTATTAAAGGAGATACAATTACGGAGATATAGTGGTAAGTCATTCCAAATGGAAACAGATTGGTATAAGAAGCTATTTTGACAAACAGTTTTATGCATATTAGGAAAATTGAGCTGGTTGCTATAAACAAACCTAGTATGATGATGATGATGAGTGGGGATGAGGATAGCGATTTTATTAGAAAAATATTTAGATGATTTCAGAACACTATAGCTATACATTTTCATTGAAACAAAATGTCTACATATATGGACTTGAAGTGCATGATGTTATCGGAATTAGGATTGAACATCTTAAAAAATGTAATCACTCGATTTTGAACAGTTTCAATCTTTTTTACATTTCCAAGGCTACTATTACCCCACACAGGAACAAATTCAAAATAAAATTTTGAAATTGACAAATGTCAAAAAATATGTACCCTATAGTTTGAGTGTTGTGTGATAAATGAGCAAATATTTCTTTAAAAAAAATATTTAATTAATACTTTCTATATGCATTAAATATTCAACTTTTTAATCGTGAAAGAAATTTAGGAAGCTGGTATAGCAACACTACCAAAAACTAGCTTCTCATGTTCATTTTACGATGAATTAATAAAATAAAATGGTACAATAACAAATAAATTGAGTTTCAATATATACCTGTCGTTAGTTTAGAGAAGAATCAAACGAGATCCAAATGATGGAAAACGGTGGCAGTGAAACTTAATTGTTCAATTTTACTTTTTAAACTATATTATTAATTAAATTTGTTCTTTATTAAACTATTTAGATGATATAATCTAAACTTATTTACAAAATACCATCAGGATTTTATTTCGTACGTTCGCCATAGCTCATCCCGAAAGCCTTGACTTGAAAAATCTTCTTTTCATAATTTCAGAACTTTTAAATTTATAAAATGTTGTCCGGTTAACATCAAAACACATATGTTTATAAATTAGTTTTTATTTAATAGTATACTTCATGTAAATGAAATACACTGTTATATATGATGGTATTTTCCATTATGGAATTTTCCAGTGGAAAAACTTTTGGTGACACAACAATAACCCACCGTGCAAAAAAAAACCCCGCAGTCAAAAACCCCCCGTGCAATGTACCCTCCGGACAAAAACTCCCCCGTGCAATAAACCCCCCGGACAAGAACCCCCCAAGCAAAAAACCCCCGGTGCAAAAAACCCCCGGTCGATATAGATAGCCTAATTCAATTTTATTAATTTTCATTAATTGTTTATTAATTAAATTACTATATGTTATAAATAAAAAGAGATATAAGGCAGGTTAGGTTAGTGGTCCGATTGGAGGGGGGTTGCCCCCCCCCCCCCGCGGCCAGGTTTGATAGTGACAAAATGTATACTGTACTTATTTTTACTATAAAATAGGTAATTGGGTATACCTTATTTTGCAAATTGCAGTGTCATATTTTCGAAGCAAATGTAATAATTATTGGTTCGCATAGAATAATGTTTAATATATTAATAAAAATGAATTATGCTATTTATATAGACCGGAGTTTTTTTGCACCGGGGGTGTTTTGCTTGTTTTGTTTTTTGTCCGGGGGGTATTTTGCACGGGGGGTTCAGTCGATTACAATTCACTGACAGATTTACTGGAGAAGAAAGAAACAATTCACAGCATTTATAGCGAACTACAAGCAGTACCTTGATTAGGTGCTGCTTCAGGCAATGTCCTACTGCATTATGTTCCTTCCGTACAAAATGTTGTTAGTATCCTTACAAAGCGTCTTTTGCGAATTTACAAGTTTTTTCTGTCAATATATCCATTCTCATTTAATTAGTGGCCATATATTTATCATAAATTATCAAGAGTGCGCCAACACAACAGCACAATGAATAAATTTATGAAAAATAGAGAAGAGAGGACCTTTGAAGGCTAGTGTCCCTTTTAACCATAAGTAGTTTCATATCATATTAACTCAATGAATAGATAAATATTTTATATTTTAATCAATTCAAAACTTTAAATTCACTAGAAAATGAGGACAAACAAAAAATAGAATACAAATGTAGTCTCATTGCTCAAACCATTCCAATTATTAACTCAGTTTTAGTGACTTATAAGATATAGATATTTTACTAACGAAAAATGTAAGCAATTGCAGAGTTGACTTGATAAAATATGTGATACTAAATATAATATGGTAGAAATGGTGATAAATATTAATTGAAAATATAAGCAGATACCTGAACCACAGAACAAACGATTTAAGACCATCATAAGGTTCATGTGGAATAGCTACAAGGTGAACATTATTTAGCTTGAACTGATGATAAATGTCTGTATAAATATGACAAAATATGTAAGAGTGACGAATTTAGAATCAACAACGGTAAAATTATATAAAAAACATCTGAAAGAGTACACTCGATAAATGTGCAACGAGTGAAAATGTGAAGAAAATTGGAGAGAAATATTTTAATAATTTTTGTAAATAAACCTAGAGCTCATCTATATATTATGGTACTAGGACCAGTGATGGGATTCAAAGGTTCGCACCGGTTCGCGCGAACCGGTTCCTAAAAATATAGAAGTTCGCAGAACCGCCTGAACCAATTCCTTGATTATCTTTTCCGAATGAAACAAACATATATCTCTGGATAAAAAAAAACATTATTTTTTAAATTGTTGAATGAACATGTTACAGACAGTACAATGTGCATATTTTGTTCTCAAAGAGCTTATTGAACGTGTGTTGAATTGGTGTAGAAGGAAGACGTACATAGGACAGCGTAGTTATGATGGAACTACACTGTGTTCCATCAGAAAGGTCATTTTTTAATTGCCAATTGGAAGAACTTTAAATTCTTCCAAGTCGTACTATATTTGTGCTATTTTTTTATCACTCTATAAAAATTCGCAGTGATGTTCAACCATGTTCAACCTGAAAAATGTTTTCTGTTCTGCAGTTTGCCAAAACACCTGTATGCCGAGAATGCATTCTTAACTTCAAGGATGGTTAAATCTTACCACCTGAAAAAGTTCACTAGAGTTCGTTTTCTTTTCAATGAAACTGATTCCATTCACAAGAAACAGCAAATGAGAACAAAATCAAACAGAACAGAAGCAGTGATTCAGGAGGTGAAGAGTTTCTTTGAAGAAACCCTCCAGTTGCTCTCTCAGAAAAGTCTCTCAGCAGATTTCACCCACCTAAATCACATTGAAAAGGATCGTCACACATGAACTTCGTTTACGTTTCTATCATTACACTTCAGTTCAACCATTAATTGATATCCACAAAACCAGGCGGCTAACATTCTGTTTTTATGTGTCGGCAGTCCAGTCCACTGCTCATCCATGCATATTCACGGACTCCCAGTATATAGAATATAGTAGTGACAATTGAGACGGTTAGTGCACGTGACGTCATCACAGCAACGATCTAAAATTAAATTTAAGGCAATCGAAGAATGTTTATTTATAAAAAAAAAAACGTTTATTTATTGCCAATTTGAGAAAAGAGAGATGATGTATTCAGTTATTCAAACTACTTAACCATAATTTTCGATTAAGTCTGTTGCCTTAATGACGTCACGATAACAAGTCACTCTATTGTCACTACTACGTATATAGCAGTGGACTGAAAAACAGACATAATAATGTAGCAGAGAGACGTTGTTATAGTTCCAGTACTATATCTTCCTTGCACAAAACACAGAGAAGACAGTTTTCTCATTAATTGGATTTGCAGAAACCATCCAGGAGAAGTTCTTTTGTCTCCATCAAAAACTACATCGAAAAAACGAAAGAGTGAGTGGAAAAATAAAAATCCTCGAAATGTCTGCGAAACAACGGTCATGTATGATCTTCGTTGCCATTATGAATGGAATGGTTCCAATCGTTTATGTATTCATTGACGACGATGGCTACTTGTAATCGGTTAATGTATGCTTGTAAGAATGTTCTGTCTTAAGGCTGGAGGGGGTAATTTTCAACAATTTTGTAGGGCCTCAGGATATGTGCCTCATACGATATAAAACAATAAATGTTTAATAATCATAAAAATCCATTATTTCCCTTTAAAGTTATGATTTTATCATCAGGAACATTTCAAGTTCTTCTAATTTGCAATTTAATAATGACGATTCTAATAGAAGACAGTGTATATGTTCTGCGCAACTTGCCGATTTTGCACAATCTCGAGAATGCGCTGCAGCGCTTTCTCGCATGTAGTAACATTAATTTTATGGAAAACTTCTTTTAATATTTTCATTTAATTCAGAGGACTATATTTTTACGTGAAAAAAAGGAAAACTAATGAGGTTAATTCCAAACGTTTGGTAGAATGTTTGATATTTCAGTAAAATGAAAATACAGGTTATTTAGTTCAAGTAAATAACTCAAGCTTAATTACCAATATATTACCAAGATATTGTGTATGAATCTAACCATGTAGTCAGTATATCATGGCTCTAACTATCTTATTTTGATGAAATGGACCAATTAGTTACATAAATAATTGATTTTTTACTCCATTACTGTCGGTCCTGCTTCATACCCTTTACCTGCCTAGCACAATCTCGAGATTGTCGCGCATTTTCATTATCCAAAAAAACCCGCAGCGCATTCTTGAGATTGTGCAAATCGGCAAATTGTGCAAAACATGTATATGGGGCTTTGTATAGCTCTGAATAGTAAATTAACCATTTCGAATCTTCTGAGACACATTATGTCCCAATAGACGTATTTGTTCCCAGGTCAGTACTCAGTAGAAGGATGTACGGAGTTCGTAATGCTCGGGCGAACCGGTTGCTAGACAGTTTGAATCCCACCACTGACTAGGACAGAATGGCTACGGACAAAATGCCTACAGACAAAATGCCTACAGAAAAATGCTTAACGGACAGAATGCCTAACGGACAAAATGCCTAAAAGACAAAATGCCTAACGGACAAAATGCCTAACGGACAAAATGCCTAACGGACAAAATGCCTAATGTACAAAATATATGGATAAAGAAAATAGAAATTGTAAAATAATGTCGTAAAAGGATGTTGCAAAGTGAATAAAAGAATTAACTTCATATTTAAATAAAAGGACAGAATAGAAAATATTGAAGTGTTATATATAATGGATTGATTATTGGTAAATAAAGAACAGAATACATCATATTGTAATATAACTTATCATGAAAAATGTATACTACGTCCCAGTTACATTTCATAAAGAATAGTGTATTTTTTTTTCATTTGAACTTCTAATACTATAAAGGTAGTTGAATAAAACAAATATCGGCGGCATTTTTTATAGCCAGAGTAGTTAATTGCTTGTCAGTTCTAACTTATATAAACATTGTAATTACTTAACTTGCTTTAGAACTTCAAAAGCAACTATAAACATCACTAAACATTCAAGATGATTATAGCTATCTAAATCAAAATAGAATAAGATGATTATAGATATCGTTAAAAACAATGAAAATAGCAGAAGATGATTATAGATATCTAATAAAACTGGCAAAATGTAAGGAGATTAATTTTTTAGAGCGATTTGATAAATAGAGCAAACACTTTAGTGATAAATCACAAACACAGTGAAATGAAATAAGAGTGTTTAAACTAAGCACGCTGAATTACAAATGTTCATATTCAATGTGAAAGTAATTTAATAAACTATCTCTGACACAAAACTCTTCGTTTCCACTTGGTCTAACTTATTTTAAATTTTTGTCCACAACTTCAATCTTTGAAATAAGTATAAATGCATTTTAGGCATTTTGTTCATTAGGCATTTTGCCCTTTAGGCAATTTGACCGTCAGGCATTTCGTCCGTAGGCATATTGTCCGTAGGCATTTGGTCCGCAGGCATGGTACCTAGAACTGCTCTCTACTATTACAGAACATAATAACTTTATGGTACCTCGAACTGCTCTCTATATAATACAGAGCGATAATATTATATCTTTAGTGTATAGATTTGTAGAAAATTGTTCTTGATGAGAATGGAATTAGAGAATTATAATCAATACATTTTTTTTTAATTTCAGATACCCAACATTATACATCAGCTAAAATTAGTTAAAATAAATGAGATAATGGAAATGACAACAACAAAATGAACATCAATTTTTCTTTCAACTTGGACTTTAATTATCAATTCAATTTGTCATTGCATAGAAAGATATATTCATTTTTAATTCTGTCCACATCTGGTCGTCAATTTTGTTTCAACTGCAATGATGAGTGTTACACTTAAATTTCATTTGCCAATTTTTAAGAATATTTTTAATAAATCAATATGTAGCAGTAAAGTTATTACGTTAGCCGTTATTATTGTGCCGCAGTAGTGGTGTTATCAATAGTTAACAAAAGAAGGAATTATTACAGAAAATGTATGGGAGATTATTACGACATTTCAACATTTAACATTTTTCAAATCCTGAACGAGGTCAAACAAGATGAACGCGACTTTTCAAAATTTCACCTAGAGTCAGAATAAAATTTCTTGGACTTATTGGAAATAGTGAGACCATCGATTACAAGAAAAGATATGTTTTTTGCAAGTATAGTCAATTGATTATGAAAATATATTCAGGTTAGTATTTGAAATTAAAAAAAAACGAAAGTACGGGTGATTAAAAAAAAAGGCAACCGGGTTTTTCGATGATAATATTTTCCGAACAATACGAGCCACTTTTTAATGTTTTATTGCATCTTGAAGATAATCTTCATTTATTTCAATTCATTTCAATTTGTGACATCGAACAATGGTGTGACATCAATTACAATAGAGTTGGTCAGAAATTAAATCCCGCAGAAAAAAAGTTTATAAAATAGAACAAATCTCCTTTCAATATTCTTTTCACTCCACAATAAAATACATGACCATAAAAGTAAAATTTATACAGTTAACAAGTTTTAAAAAATTTAATTCAATTGTTGATTTTAATCTCTATGTCCGTCCATGTACCCTCCATTTCTCTCGGAGCAAATTTCTGCTCGTGTTCTCCTTGCTTGCACAGACCTGCTGATAATCTTTCGATTTTTTCTTAGTTCTTCAAAGTCAGTAATTATGTTGCTCTTCAATTCACGAATATTTTGTGGAGCTTTGGAAAATAAATTATTTTTTATGTAACCCCAAAATAAAGAATTAACATGGGATTAAATTTGGGGGTCACTCAATATCCTGTCCATTTTTTTTCAATCGTTGATGGAACACCTCACTGAGCGATCACGAACATTAATGCGGCGATGGATAGGAGCTCCATCTTGGATCACATATAGTCTGTTGAATATTTCACCAAATTCCTCTCTTAGATGTGGAACAATCAAATCAGTATCATTCATCAACATGTTGCGTAACTGAATTATAATGATACTGAGTGTAAGAAATTTTGGACATGTGAATAACCTAATCGACGATAATGGTAACGATGTTAGGCATCAATATAAGTTACACCAATGAGGGGGTGAGAGGGGATACGCGGTGTTTCACAACAACCCCCCTATCTTTGATAGATTCCTCGTCCAGAAAAACAGAAAATAATAAAAAAATTATCGAGAAAATCATTATTTTTTTTAATATTTTTTCTCTGCCAGTAGGTTTGTTACTAGTTTATTAAAAGTTTATTAATTTATATTAAATTTTAAGTTAAAAAAGCCCCCATCTATCTCCCATTACCATAGTTTCTTTGCTATGCAGATCTAATATAGTTCTGTTTCATATATTTAAACAGAGGTAATATTCATTATTTTATGTATGATAGATTTATTTATCCCCATTTCAATCACCCCGTGATGGTGGAAGAAAAAAATTAGTCTGTGATGATTTTTTATTGTATGATATTTGAATAATATTTGAAAAAAAAAATAGTTCTACCATATACCTCTTTGATCTCGATTACTTTCTGCGATGGGGGTAAGTGATGAAGTATCGGACGGTTTTACATCTTTGATTTTACAAGAAAAAGTATATAATTAAAGTTAAATAATTTGTACTATATACTTATTTTTATTTTGATCGAAGAATTGGAACCGTCCAATAATTTGTAACTTGTCCATGCAAGTAGGTTACATCCACCATCTATTAACCCTAGTAACCTAGGAACTGGTCCATGCGCACCAGTCCTCATGAAAATATATTAATAATTTTATTTTTAAACCGATTTGGAAGCTGTCTTTTTATGACTTTTATTTTTCAACATAAATACATACGATTATACGAAAAAGAAGTTGATAAATGGTAAAATACTCATATTATGAGCATTCATTCAAATATACAGGGTGTATCGGGAAACCTGAACAAAAATTTAAGTAAGTATATTTCAGAAACTATTAAACGTACATGTACATTTTTGGTATCTTTTTCATTTTTGAACTCTTCTCCATCCACAATTCAATTTTCATTAAGTTTTATTCATTTTTGCAAATGTTAAAAGGATTTTATTGATGGGTAGTGAAAATGGCTTTTGAGCAAATAGTAAGAAAACCTAAGAAATATTTGTTTCTAATATTTGCTTGTTGATTTTATTTTAAATAAAAAATTATTTTTTGGTGTTTACCAATAGATGTCTAACTAACAAATGAACTTTTTTATGAATAAAAAATACCGATAAGTCAATTTGTTAAGATTTTAAAACAGTTTTAGTAAGGACTGGTGCGAACGGACCAGTCCCTAGGTTACTGAGCAAACTTTTAATGGCTAGGTTACTAGGGTTAACGAGGAAGTTACAGAAATGATTAGCTAACATATAACCGATTGTATCCAAGTATTCCTAACTCTGTAATCAAATTACACTTTTCAACTGTAATTAATATAAAATCAAATGTTATAAGCAGCACAGTTTACCTTTAAAAAAATGAATGGGGGGCTCAATCGTATTGAGCCCCTATCACGGCCGGATCTTATAAGGTTCACCTAGAACTAGATGCTAGCTATTTCAATTTATATTAATTTCAGTAAATAAAAACTTATCAGAAATTAGGGTTATATAACCTCTGCTTGGAATAAAAGACCATATCGCTGACGTCAATGGAAAGGAACTCGAAGAAGCAGTCAGAAAAGAAAATGGCTCACTGAACATTGAACAAAGTCACCTACCACCTGTCGGTACAAATGCTAAGAGATGCAGAAAAACTACTCCGTGAATATGCAGTCATTTACCAAGAAATGTGTAGTTATAAGACACAAGCACCAGTATCTGCATTCACAGACGGAAGACTAAAATGGAAGGGTTAGGGAAAATTAATCCTACACATATGAAAATATAAAACTTTTTAGTTGAAGAGCATGACTCTAGCGCTATTCTCTAAAACTGCAACTAGTGTTAAAAAAATGATAAGCAGGATATATAAATAAAAGATAATCCATATTAAAACAGTTCAGAGCCCAAAGACGCCACATCTTTCTTTAACACTCACCACAGACAATTCAGGATTGAGCCCCTGAGGGAAAATATTTATTTATCACCATCAAAAATTTAATTATCGATTATGGGTAAAAACTAATTTTCTAATGAATTATATATATAAACATTGTGCATAGCCTCCTTCTGCCTTAAGCCTAGGTTATACCGCCCGAACTTTGTTGGGGCGTTCCTTGAGCGGTAGAAAAAATTCATCATCGTTCGTTAGCCGTTACCATTCACGGAAGTTGGTCCCCCGTTAAAGCAACGCCATATACGCTCGGTCACCGCTTTTGTTCCGTCACTGCTCTAAAGGGTTTGTTTTTTTCAAAATGTTGCAAGCGTTGAGGAGCGGTAGTATTCCTTTCTACAAAGTTCACAACCTCAATAACACCGCCTAGCTAAAGTTTGGCACAAGTAGACGCAAGTTCGTGTACGTTTTATTCCGCTTGTCCAATGCAGAAATCCTGAACGGTGCTTCGCCAGCTTTGCCTGGGCGGTGATTAAACGTTGCACAAGCTTTGGCAGAGCGTTGTTATTTTTTTATGAGTTTGTGTGAAGAAATTATGCATCAAAATATAAAATACGGGCGGTGCCATAGCGGTGCACCGCTAAATCCGTCGTTGCTATACAGTTGACTTCATCGTAGAAAGAGGCAACGAGCGTTGGTTTGGCAGTATGGAGCTATGCGACCTCCATACCAACGTCAAGCCAGAGTTCATCACAGCAATGAATCACTGCTTCATTTTTTGAGGACGTTTCAGCAAAATCGTGTCCGTGATTCAAACGCTTTCAACCGCCATATCAAAGTTTATGCAACATTTAATCACCACCCGGGTAATGCTGGCGAAGCAGCGGTGATCCAGCATTCACGTTTTACGTATTTGCTTCTATAATGGTGCCAAAATTTGTCTGGGTCTTGTTGCTGTGGAGAACTTTGTGGAGCGGAAAGCTACTGCTTCTCAACGCTCGTAATATATTATGCAGTTCAAAACTTTTGGATCGGTAGGTGTGAATATAAGCGGTAGTCGAGCGTATACGGCGTTGCCTGAACTGGGGCAAACTTCTGGTGAGTGTTTAAAAATTTTTTGTTCTCGCTTCAGGAACGCTCTAGCAAAGCTCCTTCGGTGTGTCAGGCCTTCAAATGATAAGCCTCAACTATCGATTTATATCAGAAATCTATCAGAATTTTTTGATAGATTTCATCCACTCAGCTCCGTAATCGAAAGCAGTATACCGCTATACCAACTTTAAAACCCCGCCGAGCCAACGCCCACAATCGTAGAAAACCGCTCTATGAACGCTCGGGTTACCATGATCGGTTTTTCCTTGTGTAAGCGGTAAAGAGCGTTGTCGAAATTCGGTTTATTTTCCCTCCGTTCAAAGAAGACTCCAACAAAATTCTGGCGGTGTGATCTAGGATTTAGATATCCTTCTCTATATATCGAAGCAAGCCTTACGATAAAAAAATCAGAAAATTTGCAATTCCTCATGCTATACCACATACTGAAAAGATTTTGTTCCATATATTCAGATATTTTCTATTTGATTAAGATCAACAATTAGTCTTGTTAATCAGCCCCCATAGAAAGTTTCATGAAGGTTTCGACAGCTGCTGCATGTTCTTCAATGAGGAGTGCATTATTATGCACCCAAGTAATAGAATAAAAGATTGAAAGAAAATGGGAAAGAAACAACTGTCGAGGCGCATGGCTCATCCATGATTAGTTTGGGTGACTGAATATCATTACATGACCAACAAGATGACGTGCACCAGTACAGCGAATACCTTCGCCGCCACTTACAACCTTGACCATCCAATAATATGCCTTGAGTTTGAAATGAACTTTACCTTTTCTCGTTCACTCTCAAAATATGATCAAATGGTTCCTGGTTATTGACAAATCGTGTCACCGATTATCGGACAATTTGGTTGAATACTAATTGAGATATAAATGACCTTGACATTTAACCTGGTCGCTCTCGATATTTAATAAACTGATTCCTTGATAAGGACCAATTGTCCCTCCAAATATCAGACAATTTTGTTGAATACTTTTTGAGTTATAAATGACCTTCATCTGACCGTTTCCAGAAAATTATCAAGTCTTTCCTGGATATTGACCAATCGTCCAACTAAATGTTAGGCAATTTGATTGAAATCTTTTTTATTTATACAGTTATAAATAGTGAGAGTGGTTATAATAGTGAACGTAATTCATGGTACAGAAGGGACCGAGGCTATAGGGAGACTACAATTTGATCAAATTCAACAGAAATCTAGTTCACGGAAAAAATGGTTTATCAATTAAATTAATAAATGACAAAAAAATTGTAAAAATAAGACAAAAAATGAAGGAAGCGGCAAGTTATAGCGTCAACGCGAGTAATTCCCCCGAACCGGGAATGCGCGGGCATTTCCCCGCACCCCCCTTATCTCCAAAACTATTTGGAAATTTAAATTTCTGTTTACAGCATTGGAAAGAACAGATTTTCAACCCTTAGGACAAATAATATTTTCCATGTTAGGTTTCGCTAAGTATTTTAAAATATTTTTTAAATAGGACACTATAAAATTATGCACCAAACATTTGCATTCGTAAAATCAGTTAATTTTGCAATATTTGCTGCAGAATCCACAATTCTCAATCAAATTTGATCACGTTTGTGAAATATTATAGGTTAGTTATCGTACTTTAATATGCTACCAACTTTTTTTATTTCAGGTCAGCCAAAAATTGACTACATAGCAACAAACTAGTGTGGGGATTTGCCCGGTATGAAAAAAATATGCAGGGCATTATCCCACACTTTTACAGTACTATTAAATTTTGAATTTTCACCATGATAAGATATAATAACCATGGATATTTGAGTAGCGTATATACATACAGTGTGTAGTGTGTATACATACAGTGTGTAGGGTGTGTACATACAGTGTGTAGTGTATGTGCGAAAATATGCCTGCCTAAACTTTTATTATGCAGGAGTATTTATGCACCAACAGAAAACATAATATAAAATAATCTCTTGTCTGTATGGTGAATCTGACTTCACAGAAAACTATTTTCTGATGTTTGTGCAACATTTAAAGTATATTTTAACTTATAACTTTTTCGTAATAGTAGATTATGCGCGATTTATATTTTCAGGTGGCTCAATATTATATTTTCAGCTGACTCAATATTGAGCCTCTTAACTTTCATAGGTGTTACTTGTTCAAACACATGACGCTATTTCAAAGTGTTGTATTAGCGTACTTACATTGTTTCTAAGAGTTTAGAAGCTGCTCTTTACGATAGTGTAATCCAAATTTGTATTGATCTATTAGTTTCTAAGTTAATAGGGCTGCAAGCCATTAACCTACAATGCAGGTTATTGCCAGAAGTGGTGCAGGGCATTATTCCGCAGTGCAAGATAATGCCCTGAATGTGCGGGATTATTGCCCAGTTTGCTAGGGTAGCAATTTTTTTAGAAATAGTTGAAAAACTATTAACCTATCGGTCATAGCGCTAAGCCCTTTTGTAAGTATAAAATAAGTGACTACCTCTTTCTTTTGCATCTTACAGATCTTTTCTATCTGTAATAGTTTTAGAGATAATTGAACTTGTTCACTAAGTGCGGGGCAATGCCCGCGTTGACGCTACTTGTTAAGTTTTCATAAAAAAATTATCTACAACTTTTCAAAATAGTTTATTTTAATTTCTTTTACTATGTAAAATTGAAAACTCTATAAAAGCTATCTTGAAAAGAGAGGTGTAAGATTGAGATCGAACTGTAGATACGTTCTCTAGGTTCCAAACTCCAGCAATCAAATTAAAGTATTTATCAATAGCCTCTTCTCCTTTCTACCACGTAAAAATATTAATATTGCCAACACTACTTCCCATTGAAGAAGATGGTGCTATATAGGGATATACTGTTCAATGCAAGGTTTTAGATCTAGTTTACAAGTTTAACTTTTACACAGTTCATGCAAATGAATGTGTTTTAAGCAATGAATATGCAAGCTAATTTTAATAGTTTGAAGAAATCTCTTTGGCAATGCAACGGTAGCCTAGGTGGGGCTTTACTTATACCCATAGTATATATTCTACTTTTAATCTTTATTTTTCGTTATAGCAATTATTAAATTATTTAAACAAAAGCCAATTTACCAAAATCAGCCATTATATTAATCGAGGATATTATAAACATTGCATAATTAACAAACTATAGACATTAAAAATTGAACTAAGGTAAATACGCAACAGCTGATGTGACACAGCAGCCGATAGCTAATTACAAAAAGATGTTCCATCATAGATATGAAGTTTGAACTCCTATAGTCGAACATTGAGTATCTTTTCCTACTAGCTATCAGCTACTGTGTCATATTGGCTATGCGAATTTATCTTGGTTCTTGCCCATAAAAAAAAATCAAATTATTCAAACTCTCTTAGATACGACTGTTGCAAATAATATTTCAATGATGGTTTTACTAACTGATAGTATGGAACGGGTAGTTATTGCGTCAATAATTTAGTGCATGAATTTATGAAAAAATTTGATCGGTATTATGTCAAATGATACCTAACAGTTTTTCGTGTTGTGCTACGCAATGTAGTTATCATTTCATTAGAATTTGACATACGATGAAATCTGTGGTTAAACCACTATTACAAAATTGTTAAATAACTGTTCCTGTAGTTACTCACTCATGAAAAAAATTACAAGAAATACACGACTAGTGTTATAGTTTAGCGCAATAGTTTCTATAAATATAGTTATTTCGTCGAATGCCAGATAGTTCAAATAACCTTTAATCGAAATGTAATTTTTTATTAATACGATATAGTTTGATTCGTGCTGTCTTTCAATATTCAAAGATAATTCACTAATTGGCCTCTAAGTAGTCATAAACTTTTTAATATTTGGCATCTTTTCCCAATACTACAAGAAGGCGGAGCTTATCCTATGCAACGTTGTCAAATCTCAAAATTTTGACTGAAAACTCCACGGTTTTTGCATCTAAAATTTAAAGTGACCTCGTTTATTGTTTCCCTGATAATACATTAATTTATTTCAAGTGATGCTGCATGACATGAACTACAACCTGATTATAAGTGTTGTAGATAGAGTTGTTCATAGATTGAAGGTATGAACAACACTCTTATCTAAACCGCCACCAAAGACGGGAACTAAGACTAGATTTATTGGTCTATTTGTGGCATAGACCCTTTCATGCAGTATAGGACACTGGTTGGCATCCTCAGTGGTCAGACTGACAGTTTCTCCTTCCTGAATGCAAAGGCTGTTAAATTGAGGGGGTGAGCTAGGAGCCATGCCACCAATCTTTCCTATTGTCACTATTATTCCTATCGAGCCACGATATCTAAAAGATATTCAATACAAATTTTGTTAACCTATAAAAGCATATTTACAGTACAGGCAGACCTCGCTTAAAGTACAACTCACTTTAATAAAAGTGGTCCTTATTTCGAGTCATGTTGAAATGAGGACCGTTCGTAGACATAGAAAACGGAGACAATTTCTTGCGATTATTTCACGGTAACTAATAACCAGATGAGAATATTAGAAGCAATTGGTTCTGAAATTCAACATCTCCCATTTTAGATTAAGTTCCGTGTTATCGCATGGTTCCATATTTTCGAACACTTAAAAATCTATATATATTAATCATTATTCAACTTTTGTTTCAATTGGTATTCATGATACCAATTTGAATAGAAGTTGAATAATTATAATTATTATATTTTCTTTTCGGACGTATCCGAAAATGTAGAACGTACCAATAACTTGAAACTTTTTACCCTTCTTCCAAAAATATTACATAGAGCATAAAATTGCTGTTTGTTAAATGTAACACAATAATTAGAGAAATCCAAGTATCTATTAATTACTCATCTGTACTGAGTGAGAGTTAAGCTATGGTTGTATTTTAAAACCTTTAATAAATTCACTACTTTAAACTTTCATCACAGTCACAAACACTGTTTGTTAATAGGCTTATATAGTACTGTTTTTATAGAATAGGGACTATAAACTGTGAATCTAATTCTAAAACAAATTTTCTTTCATCATAATTCATAGAAAATGAGATATATAATCAAGGAGTGACAATTATAAATTTCTTGTTAATTTACCTCGCTATAGTTACCGTTTGGTAATTAAACTGAGTTGTGATTTGGTAACTAAAGCGGGGGATGCCTGTATACACTATATATCCTTTGCAGGTCACAGTTGCTATCCTGTCACACGGAGTTCTCTGGCAACAGATCCACATTGATGCCTCTATCTACATATTTTGAATTCTAAACACTTTCCACTGAGAAAAGCAAAATGAAAGCGTGAAAATTGTTCGATCATTTATTGGTTAGTTTCAACATTTTTCAATCAAATTCATCTAGCAAAATATATATGGTAGTATATTTTAGAGTGTATTTGTAAATATATAAGGTGTTATATTCTTTAAGATGTTGATTCCAAACTTTCCAAATCACCAATGTCCAAAGTTACTTTGTCTTCATTGGAAACTGGTGACTTGGTATCGAACTCCTCAGGAAGATCTGAAGAAAAATAGAAAAAAGTGTTAATAAATTAGCAGACATTGAATGAAGTAAGTCATGAAGTAAGTTTTCACTCTTCTGTTTCGTCTACAGAAGAGTGCCAGACTTTGGTGTCTTCTTCAATATTTTTTAGTCCACATCAACTACTATTACACAATTACATCTAGTGAAAGTAAAGTAACAGATTTTGAAATGAAAGGTATACTTCTCTTTCGTGAACCGACAATTAGGATAATCAACAATTGGACGCAAGACTATTTGGCAATTGGTCCTAGGACAATAGGGCCCAGTACAATTGGGTCCATGGCAATGGGCTCCTGAACAATTGGGTCCCACGAAAATAGTTTTTGCGAACAAAAAATTGTTTTATGCGGGCAAATCAGGCTATTTCGGCAAGTGTTGATGAGTGTCATAAAAATTTCTTATATACTACATTATGAGTCAATATATATCTTAGCATTTGACTTTGCTAAAATGAAAGCATTTTTTTATTTTAGATCAGAAATTTGGCGATCATGCAGATTGCTATTTTTTTAGCTATGATGTTTTTTTTTACAAGGATTATATCTTGAACCTCACTTTTATGGGTATAAAAATTATTTAAAAATTATGTTTTAAATTTTCTCTCTGCTATTGTCTATTCCTCCTGAAGCTATACTGAGAAGGGAGATGACGTCTTTTCGGTCTTGAACTGTTGTAATTTGATTTTTGAAATGTCTATCATCATTTCCACCGTGTTTCTCATTTTTTTTATCGGTACTTGCAGTTTCAGAGGATAATGATATGGTTTTAAACTATCATGTCTTAGATTTTTGTGTTCGTTAGCTTCGTAGGCTTCATTTATTATACTTTTTTATATTATATCTCTTCTATCCATGATTTCATCTACCGGTGCTTGTGAATAGCCACATTCTTTGGTGGATAAATTAACTGAATTCACAGTCCACACAGTAGCTTTTCGGCATCCTTGAGCTTGTCACCTACTGTTGGTAGGTAACTTTGCTCATGAAGCCACTTTCCTTTCTTACAGCTTTTTCCAGTCTCGTGTAGCTACTTAAATTCTTTCTGACATCAGTTATATGGTCTCTGATTCCGAAACAGACGTTGAACTTCCTACTTAATTAAGTATTAACTATTCTACTTGGGGTTAGAAGAGAGGTACTAATGATATGAGCCTTAATAAAGCACTAAGTAAAAGTTAAATATTATATTCGCATTTTCTTTCATACAAAGGTAAATCTGAAAACTGGTTCAATAAAAGTTAAATATTATTATTGCATTTATATCAGAATTTACTAAATTAACTGCATTGAATACCATTGCTACTGTAATAACTAAGTAACACTTTTTTATTGTGTTTAGTGTCTTTATTGTTCTGGGGGTCAATTGTCTTTGGGTGCAATTGTCTTGGGGCCCAATTGTCCTGCACCAAACTATCCCTGGCATAATTGTCTTGGAACTTAATTGTCCTGGGCCAAATTGTCTTGTGCCCAATTATCGACGGGCCCAATTGTCGGGGCCCAATTATCTATTAATAGGCCTCCGTAATTTATCTAACATAATATTTTTTCTCCTATGTATTTTCTTGTTTCCTATGAAAAATGGTAAAACATTTTGATGTACTGAATGTAAAACTTTTTTCTCTCTAAAACGAGAACATCAATTCTTACTTTAATATTACATCAATTAATGTTATTACTTTGAGGATATGCATCGTTGTCGAATCCAGTACTGGGGGTTGAAGATGCAACTTTAGGTGAAGTGGCTCGTGCTTTTAAACTGTTCAACTGTGACTCCAATTGAGTTCTTTTGGAGAAGCCTAGGAGACCCACTGCAGTGAGAAGCACCAGACACGCAATGATTATACCAGCTATAGCACCACCACCCAAACCTCCAGTCAAACCATTACCTTAGGAATTAGAAAGAATGAAAAGGTTACAATTAGAATATAGAAATAATGAATGACTGAATGAATGAGAGTAGGTACTCACTAGGCGTTGTTGTTATGATGTTAGACTCAGTTGTGATTTTCTGACCATCTCCACCAACTAGTTGATAGAAATGATTAGTAAAGAGTTACTTGAATATGACCAGAGTATTATTACTTCTCGTTACTCTACCTTTCGCTGCCTTGCAGACATAACCAAATTTAGCGGAACAGTCATTATCATTCCATTTCCTGGAGTCGGGATACATCTCTACACACTCCTCCTCCTGTCCACTAGGTTGTTCATCGGCCCAATAGAAGAAGTCAATAGCAGATCCATCAGCCCATCCGTAATCTGAGAATAAATTTTTCTCTGGATTAAACAGTCACTGACAGGAATTTAGACAGTATTGTCATTACGGTTACCATCGACTCTTTGTACAAGTCCTGTCCAGAGACTGTAAGGGTAATATTCAGCTGCTTTTTTCAACAAGCTCATTTCATCTTCAGAATGAATAGAAACCAAATTGCCTCCAAGTTGAATACAACTGAAATAAATACGGTTTATCAAAAATCTTTCACACTTAGTGATGTCCAACACGAATGTTTGTACAGGGTGGGGCGTAAGTTTGGAAGCAAATGAAATTGCATATTAAAATCCAAAGAAAAATATATTTAATAATTTACAGTTATGTATTATTACATAAGGGTTTTAAGAATTCAAAAATCATAAATTTATTCAAAATGCTCTCCTTTGTTTTTAATAACAGCCTCAAATCTCCTCCGAACTCCTCCTACTGCGGCACGCAACTGTTCTTGTGAAATTTCCTTTCAAGATCTCTGGAGCGAACGCTTTAAATCATCCACACTGCGATGGAATTTACCACAGGCCTTTGATTCAAGAATGGACCATACCGAAAAGTCCATAGGATTAACATCTGGGGATCAGGGAGGCCACATTTCTTTGGACCAAAACCGTGGAAGATGGTCATGGCACCAGTTTTGAGTGACATTTGCTGTATGTGAAGTCGCGCCGTCTTGCTGAAATGTCCATAGAGTGTCATTACCGAAGTGATCATTAGCTGACTCCAACATTGGCGTCAAAGTATTCTCAATATAACATTTAGCATTGATTTTGGCGCCTTGTTCCACAAAAATTAAAGGAGATCTCCAAGTTTCTGAAACGGCGGCCCAGACCATTACTGAAGCAGGTTTCATGGTTCTGTGGACAGTTTTTTGGTCGTATGGGATGTCTTTTGCACTTTTACCAATTATTCTAACATTCCTCCGGTTGTGAGCCATTTCCACTGTGAAAATTTATTCGTCAGACCAAACAATTTCACCAGCCGTGCCAGACTTCAATTCTCTCAGAAGTGCTTTGCTTCTCTCCAATCTCTTTTTCTTTACAGCTTCTGACAGAGTCTGTCTCTTTTGGAGGGTGAAAGAGGACATCTTTAGGTCTTCTTTGACAACTCTTCTCATTGTTCTGGGACTCACATCAGCTGTTTTGGCTAACAATCGTATTGACCTTTTCGGATTCCTCCTGATCTTCACTCATGCACATTTTATCAGTTGTTTGGTGCGTTGTGAGCGTGGTCTACCACTTCTTGGACGATCAGTCAAGTCTCCTTTCTCATTAAAACGCTTCACACACTTCCAAACAGTTGATCTCGCTATTGAGAGAGTCTTTGAAATGACGGAATCTGACTTCCCGGCACGATGTAGAGCAATAATGGCTTCTCTTTTGTCTGACATTTTTGAATTGACTAAATTTTGTAAAAAATAACACTGCCACGTCATAATGTAGTGTCTCTACTATAGTTCAAACCCTATCACCTACTTAGGAACTTATTTTTAAGAATTATATTAATGTTTGAAAAATTGCTTCCAAACTTACGCCCCACCCTGTAGATTTTCTTTTGTATTTAAATTTTTTACTCACGCAAGATTAGCGTCATTCCAAGATTTTCTCACTGACGTTTCTATGAGATAGCAATAACTTGATCCAAAATTCAGCCAACTGTTATCTGGACACTTTCCGTCAACAGCAGGACCCGCTGACGGGAGCGAACCTGCAATGGAAGTCATTCCTTTATTTTCCAATATAAGTAGACCTAACGAAATATTTTGTATTCTTGCTAGAGCATACACAACAGTTTCAATAAGTCATATGAAAAGGTAAGTGTGAAGTTCCAATGGTTGGTACTGATCGAAACATAGTGACCATACCTTCATAATGTTTGCACACGAATGGCTTAGAGTGGCTGCAATCACTGCTGAACCAAGTTCCAGCTTCTCCAGGACTCAGTTGTACACACCTCTCGTTGGTGTTGGTTAGGTTAGGTTGATTTTCCCCCCAGTTGGTGTAAACCACAGGGAAGTTGTTGACCCACGTGTACTGGTCTGGATTCTTTGTAAGAAAAATAAAGTCTAATGGACAGAATTTACAAAAAAAATTAACTTGATCAGTGGACTAAACCCTTATGATATTATACCTAATTTATATATTTACTATATTGTTACATTCATTTTCTTATTTAACCTTTTCCCAGTTGCGTGAATATATATTCGAATTCATTTGCAATGTGTTTTAAGCATTTCAATTTTGTACTCAATTCGTATAATCAATTGTAGTCATTGTCTTGTAAGGATTAAGATTCTACCGATTCTAATTACCTGAAGAGAATTCAGTCCTATCCACATGTCAGACAAAGAGGAGTCGACATCTAGAACATACACAAAGTTATTCTCGATGATCCCTTCGATGGAAATGAGACTCGAACCCTCTGTCTCGCAATACTCTTTGGCTTCCTACAGAAAAATAATTAGTGTATTTGAAAAGATGATATAAAAGTCAGATGACATTGGAGAATATTTCTCACCTGCCAAGTTTTTGGTTCATTAACAGCTTTGTAGCAGTTGCCAGAGTAATTGGTGTAAGCTGAATATGGCTCAGGACAACTTGGTAGTGGGTGGTGAGTTGAAAGACTTGCATCTGTAAATTTTGGTCACTTTTATAGAATTCAACAAAAAGATAAGATAGGAATATCCTCATTTCAGTACATGTGTCTCACCGACGTTCTGCATACACACTGAGCTTATTTGTTTATCACAAACGTAATCGTCCCAAGTTCCATCTCGATGCAACATTTTAACACACTTCTGGTTCTTTGAGGAAGAGCATAGAAAAGTTAGCATGTTACATAAAAGAGGCTGATAATTATAATCTGCTACTCGAGTTACATACTCCTCCGCTATTATTTGGCTCTCCAGGTGACCAATTGGTGTACTGCACATCAGACCCATCTACCCAGAAAAACTCATCATTCAGCCTCATTCCAATCCATGCTGAGGAGTTGTGGAGATTCAGTGCTGCTGAAACAGCGGCTAAGAGGGAACCAAAAATGCAGACAGTTAGTTCAATGTTATCAAGAAGATAAATCAAATGATATAAGATTACTCACCTTGCATTTCCGGACCATGAATGCTCACTAAATCAGAGTTGACACCTGCAGACTTGCAAGTCGATCTCCCTTCGTCATAAGTGTACTGTTCCGATATTATTTTTATGCATTTATCGGCTGTAAATAAATGAAAAATTAGCTCCTGATAATTAATAATAATAAGTTTGCGAGTTGTTGAACATGATAATTACCAGCGTGAAACCATCCATCTGGACAGTGACCAGAGGGAGATGCAGTGGTGAGGCGGGGAGGAACTGTGTTCGAAACAGGTCTTTTGCAAATGAAACCGAAGAGATCTCCGCAGTTAACATCGTTCCAGTACGCCGAACGATGTGGAAGAGTTGCTATGCATGACTCCATATCTGTTGGTTCAATAAGTGACTCAATTTCTTCGCAATATATCATCAAAAGTCATGATAGAGAATTTCAATCACCATTCCAGTTGTTAGGCTCTCCTATCTTCCAGTTAATAAATTCAAAGGGTGCCTCATCAGCCCAATTATATTGACTATTGAGATCTGCAGACCCGCCTAACCACAGCATTTCATCTGATTTGAGGTGAATCTGTCGAGAAGAAAATATTAGTTTGGAGAGTCTTTATCATTGAGAAGATGTCAGCTCACATTAAACACTATATCACCTTTGACAAAATGAAACTGTTTTCTTCATTGCTCAGCACTGATGTCAACTCTGAACCTTTTTCTCGACAGAATTTGCTGGCTTCACTCCAAGACAGAGCTTCAGTTTCTGTTTCGGAATAGACTCTGTAGCAGTTGCCGTCGTGCTCCAACCATCCATCAGAGCCCAAAGAATCGACAGAACAAGGAACATCGGGTGTGTTTGTAATTGGATTATGAGTGGATCCAGACATTCCTAGAATATATAGTCAGTTATTTCAAAAAGATTCATCTCAAAATTTCATGAATAAACTCAAATTTTGGTTAATATCTATATATGATGCATCGGCGATTATCATCAAGAGCTAGTAAATTATTGAATTATAGAAAAGTATGGTAAATATCAATTCTTAAAATTTGATTTCATCATAATTATTCTTAACAAACTTCTGTTTATAAAAACTTAAGCGCATTGCACATATAATCGAATATTCTATCTAAGTAAGTGTCTGATTATTGCAAATTCTTCTTACAGGTAGTAATGCAGCCATACCTTGTGGTGCCTTGCACATATAACCGAATATTCCATCACAGTAAGTGTCAGATAGTTGCATAGTGTTTTTATAGGCAGTAACGCAGTCTTCACGATCGTGGTGACTGTCTGGTTGGCCCGAGGCCCAATGCTGGAATTCGAAAGGTGATCCATCCAACCATTCGTAACCTGAGGAATATTACGCACATTAATGATCAAATCATTTCTTATATTTGGGTGAGCTATATTTAAATTTTAACTCTGAAAATTGTGTCTCAAGAGCTTTACCATCATCTCCTTTAACCAGTCCAGTCCAAAATGTTGTGTAGTTGAATTTATCGAGATCATCCATTCTGTGAATTAAATCATACTTTCTCTATATTCAACTCATTAAATAAGTGAATAATTTTTTTCTATCTATATATTTAATTGTCTGGCTCACCCTAAAATAAATTGTTCTTCCAATTCATTTGTTATACTGACAAGGTGACCACCATATTGCACACAGTCTTCTTCAGCGAAACCTTGCGTTAAACCCCCTTGTAGCATTAACTGTGGAACAAATAACACTTTTAGATAAGTATTATCATGTAGAAAATGAAAGGGAAATAGTAACAAACCTTGTAGCAAGAGTCAGTTAAGCTATTCAATGTCCACCCGTCAGTACAGTAAGCTGGACCTGCAGTAGTTTTTGGGAAATCTACTGTAGTATATCCTTCTCGGGGGTATTCGCCTGTTTGAAATATTAAATATTACACATCTTTTCTGTAGAAGGTATATGAATACAAATCTCCTCTGAAGAAAAAATGTAAAATATGCGGATGTCAATCAAACATATATTATTCCTCACGCTTATCACCCCATACCACCGAATATATTATATAATATCAAAACTTATAGCTAAAACAAACTGAACATTATGCGCGCCCTCAGTCTCACAACTTACGGTAGCTACTCAAAGGAAGACACCACAACATTGTACAATGTACAAACAGTTTATTAAACCCATTCTCACCGTCACACACACAGCCTTATCAGTGGTTCAGAAAAACACAAAACATAGCATTTAGAATTACGACTGGATAGGATACACTATGACTATAACCTCACATCAACTTAGCTGTCACACCCATTACAATACATGCAAACCGAGTGAAAGACAACACGAAATATTCACTTTACAAGTGCCACACACCACAGAAAGCTTAAAGCACAAACACATTCATAGACAGAGCTCCTTTTTCTTTCCCAGAGCTCTTTTTTTCACACAATGTCCAACAATGCACCGACACAGGCCCACACACAACACACACTTACTGGAACACAAATGGACATAGGATCACCTAGGCCAAATTCCTACACATGTCTAGGGTGCACAAAAATGGACATGCTCGGTTATATCCCGCCCCACAGAGTCAAAACAACAACCACATCACACAACCAATTTCTTATATGAGATTGGCGACTTACAGAAGAAGGGATACTGCTTTTCGGTGCAACTGGTGACATACCAAAGTCCTGGTGTTTCAGCTTCTCCTGAAGCAGCGACGCACGCACCTCTGTTTGGATCTGAAGGAGGAGAAATATTCTGAAATGTTTTTATAAATAAATATTGGTAAAAGACACACATTGAAAGAATATGTCCATAAAACCACATACATGGGACTCTTCTATCTGCATAAATACTGACTCATATTATTTAAGATACTTTTGACTTTAACTGTGTAGTATATTAGAGGCCATTAACTAGATATTTACAAGGCTCATATTGTCCCCAAGCATCAAATGTGAAAGGTGTGCTGTCAATCCACTTATAGTCTGTAGATCCATCGTCATTGAAACTTGCTTCCAAACCAATCCAAGAACGATCTCCTAATGTGTCGAAATATGCCGAGAGGTAGGCACTTTCGTGACTGAAAAGAGAAAGAGTATGAACACTATTAACACTATCAATCGTATGCTCATGAATAACAAACACCACTGTCCAATGCCCATACTATTATGATAACGCTCATCAATGACAAACAGTGTCCACACTATCAATTTTATGCTCATGAATAGCGAACACTAACCAGGAAATCAATTTTATGCCCATGAATAACAAATCCTGTTCACACTATCAATCTTATGCTTATGAATGATAAACACTGTCCACAATATCAATCGTATGCTCATGAATGACAAACACTGTCCAAACTATCAGTCCTCTGTTCGTAGCCCATGAATGAGTATCACTGCTCAGTGCCCAATCCCCAGGTAGTCGTACAATTTTCAAACTTTCAAAGTCATCAAAAGAAATCATTCTTGGTATTTAGTTCATTCATAGCTTCTTGTTGATGTTTTTATTCAGGTGTTTTATGTACTTTGTAGCCTTATCTATGAAATAGGAGGTGTTTAAGTTACAATACTCAAATTCATAGATGCAGTAAATTTGTTCCATCGTTTTTTTTTCAAATTAGTGAAGGTTTGTCTTTGTTTGTGTGGCTTGAATGGTGCGTGTAGTACATGGTATAATAATGTGTAACTAAGTTCCTGCAATGTTCAATTGTTCATGATGTCAGGGGTGGTTTGCTATGTTGTACGTTCGTTTGTGTATTTCTATTTGTATAGATTACATTTCAAGTGTGGGGTATATTGGCATTCGTGACTGTTTCGGCCTTGGTGTTTGTGAAGGATAAATGTTTTGTCTCTTCGCCTAGTGTCGGTCGGTCGTGTCTGAATGTTGTGTGTCCATGAGACTTTAATGTGGTCTTTTTATGGGTTAGTTTATTTTCGTTTATAAAGACTATATGTATATTTTTATTTGATCTTGTAGTAGTATTTTGAGTCGCATGTGCTTGTTTTGAGTGTCATTTATGTAGCGATGTAAGATTTTAAGTGTGATACAGTAGAAACAGGAAGGGATGTTAGAGAGACATAATTAGATTGAGGATTAGGAAGAACAGGAAGGCCAATTACCGGAACAGGTTGAGCGATAGGAGGAGATGGGGATTGAAGAGGAGCAGGAGTGACAGTAGAAGGATCAAGAGTGTGATTATGAGTGCTGGATGGAGTTTTTGATGTCGTTCTGGGAGAGCGATGACAGTTATTACACCACAATCTCAGTATGATGCGTGTGTGTTGGCGGACCTAAGATCATCGTATATTGTAGTGATATCCAACTTCTATATCTCACACACTGGATTCCACCAGTTCGACGGTGTTCTGGATGCTCCATGTGTGTGCAATAGATGAAAGAGCCCGAGTGACACTTTGGCCGCGTCCCCACAAGTGAAAGCCACACCTCCACCACATGACGTTATATGGGAAACACCACCCACATTGTCACTTAATGTCACTTGTGTAACATTTCTACTCACTAATATAACATTGCAACTCACTTGTGTAACATTGTAACAAACTAGTGAAACATTGTAACTAACTAGTGTAACATTGTAACTCACTTGTGAAACATTGTAACGCATGTGTATAAACACTTCTACTCACTAGTGAATCGTTGTAAGTTTGTAACTCACTTGTGTAACATTGTAACTAACTTGTGTAAAATTATAACTCACTTGTACAACATTGTAACTCACTTGTGTAACATTGTAACAAACTAGTGTAACATTGTAACTAACTTGTGTAAAATTATAACTCACTTGTGTAACATTGTAACCAAGTGTCCCCCATCAACAACAATGGAGCAGTTTGCCTTTGCCTCTGCATACGGAAGAGGAGTTGTTACTGATCTGTAGCAGGAAGCCTCGTGAACCAAATCTCCGTCCTGTGATAGAAAGAATAAAATGGACAATCAAATTTGAATTATTACATACCTATATAGATCAAAAGATGTTAATTGGTGCATATCTATTGTCTAAAAATAGTAGATACCTGTATGCAGCCATTGTCAGGCTTCAATAAAGAAGTGATGGTTGGGGGCTTCTCACAAAAATAAAATGATACGAATGAGTCGCAACCATTGCTAACCCATAGATATCTTCCGTCATAATATGGGTTCATGATAGCAAAACATATCGCAGTGTAGTAGCTATCTGTTGATTAATAAGTTTGTTATAACAGCTAGTAAGAGAAATATATAGATAGATAATAATATATAATATAGAGTTAAACTGATGGGAAATAACACTTACTTGTATATTGACCAAAGTTGGTGTAAGTAAGTGGGTCGCCGTTACTCCACAGGATTGCACCGTTTGATTCCGATTCGTATAAACCTATCCAACCTTCTTCGTAATAAGAGCCTAAGGGAATTAGAAATTTGATTTTAGGGTATATTAGTCTCTATCCAAACACATACATTATATTTCAATATATATGATTGCGATGATACATCTTGAGTAGTACCTGACTGAGTGATGAGACTTCCTAAAAATAGATTAGTTTCACTAGAATCAACAGAGGCCAAGTCAGATCCTTTCTCTTGGCACTTCTCTTTCGATTCATAATAGTTGTAAAAACCAGCTCCGGACTCCAAACCACTGTAGTAGTAACATCTACCCTTGTAGTAGTGCCAGTCTGGGTCGCAGCCAATTGTATGAGCTGTCAAATAAGCAATTAGAATAAAGAATTTCCCAATTAACCTTAGTGACCTAGCGACTGATTCAGGCGGACCAGTCCTAATGTGAAAATATTAATAATTTTATTTTTATACCGATTTGGAAGCTGTAATTCCAAGAACTTTTACTTTTCAATATAAATACATAGGGATTATACATAAAAGAAGGTGATAAATGGCAAGATACTCACAGTATGAGAATTTATTCAATTATACACTTTGGCAATCAAAACACTTGGGCAATCAAAAAAAAACCTTTTAAGTTGGTATAATTCAAAAACTATCAAAGGTGCATGTTTCTTTCTTGTACCTTTTTATTACTGTTGAAGCTTTCTCTATCGAAAGTTGAATTTTCATTAACCTTTATACATTTTTGTGAATGTTATAAAGATTTTATTAATGGGTGGTGGAAATGGCGTTTGCAAAAATAGTTAGAAAACCTAAGAATTATTAGTCTCATATCTTTGCTCGTTAATTTTTTTTTAAATAGATAACTATTCTATGGCACTTACCAATGGATGTGTAAATATCAATTGAAGGTTTTTATAAAGACAAATGTCGAAAAGTCAATTTGTTGAGATTTCATAACTGCTGTAGTTGGGAATGGTCCGCCTGGACCAGTGCTTAGGTTACTGAGCAAACTTTAAAAGGCTAGGCTACTAGAGTTAAGATTTTATCGTTGAAAGTTTTCTCTTCACTTTGCTTCTTTAACTCACTTGGAAAAGATTCGCAAGCGTAAGTGTAAGAGTCTTCACATGGGTAATCTTCCACTGTTCCGTCAGTATTAGCCCTGCCACAAAACTCTGTATTGTTTTGGGGCTGACCAGGTGACCATGTGGGGTAATCAAGATCAGTTCCATCAGTCCACTGCCACTCCAGAGTGTTTTGGTCCTGGTACAGACCTATCCAAAACCCTGTGCTAGAGTCTCCTGCAACATCTGTGTGGGTCAAAATGCGAATTATTCGAATTTTTAAAGTTTTGCGTTATATCGAAGATTTCATGCACTTTGGGTTTATATTAGGTGGATGAAAGCCATTTGGTTAGTCAGAAACACTAAGACTGCAGCCTTCTGAACGATTATAAAATATTTCAAAAATTCCTTCGTATACAGCCAAATATGAATTACAGAACAGATGAAAAGACATTTTATCTTTAAGTAAGAGGATCTAACAAAAAAAATCACGTGAAAATAACTTAGTCCCAACCTCCGTTATCTTTTCACCTCACCTGTCACATAGTTGACCTCTTCCTGAGAGTGCCAGCTGACTAGAGTAGCTCCTCCATCAGCATCTTTGCATTTATCAATAGCTATGTCCCATGTTTGGGACTCTTCACTCACGTGGTAACATTTGCCATTCCAATATTGCCAAGTTTCAGGACATGTCTCTGTGAAGCGATGAGTAGTCAAAAATTCAATGTCAATACTTTTGATGATATTTAATTGAGTCTTAAAATTGCAAAGATTTATTTATTTTAAAATTAGCACAAATATCTTAAGCCATTAAATAAAATGAGTTTAATATAACTCACTATATAGAGTTTTACAAGCGTATGCATGATAGTCAGAACAGGAGACATCATCCCATTTGCCAGCTACTCCAGTCTCGTAATAGTCACTCAATATCTGGGGTAGAAGATGTAGATATACAAAACATCAAAACAGATATAATTCAAGAATGACTTATTTAGGGACGCTTATTTACAGTAACACATTTATTCTCGTCGGTTGAATCAGGCTGATCAGTGTTCCAATTGGTGTATCTCAGTTCAGAGCCGTCAGACCAGCTAAAAGTAGAATTATAGCCGAAACTTCGCAGTCCGGTCCACACGTCATTGTAACTATCAGTCATGTGTGCTTAAAAGAGCAAGAAGGTTAAAATTTTTCCTTAAACAGACCTACTGTCACATGTCTATAATCTGATTGGAGATATTTAAACTCATTGGAATTTCATTTTTTGAAAAGGAATTAAAACTCAGGAATTAAAAATTAGAACATCAGGACCAACAAAGAGAATTAAAACTCAACATTTTATGGAGGTTTTTAAGATCTAATTTAAGCTCAAAGTTGAACGTTATTTTATAGTTCCAGCTTATGAAGAATAAGAAGACTATTCATAATCTGTCTGAAGGAAAAAGAGAAAAACATGGAATAAGCAATGAATTTCATGACTAACTGCCGTATGTGGGTCATAAATTCATCGATGATGAATGATCATGAATCTTATTCTTCGAATGCTAGAATTCGAAAATAACGTTCAACTTTGAGCTTAAATTATATCTTGAAAAATATATCTTCCTGCTTTCATATGTCGAACTCATTGCAAATATCAAACTCCTTACAATAAAAGAAGTCATTCTCGTCAGCGCTGTTAATGGACACTAGAGTGCTGTTGTACATAGCGGCGCAATTTTCCAACGCGTCTGAGTAGGTGTATGTACTGTACAAGTTGAAGAAGTAACAATGTTGATTGAAGAGAACCCAGTCATCAGGACACAAAGCTGAAATGTAACCACTGAGTCAGTATCAATTAGAGTATTAGACCAATTTCAGTGACTAGACTCGTAACTCAGGACATGTTCGCTATGTTTAGGGTGACTTGAATTTTTTCCCATAAGAATTCTCCAATGGATTTCACATTTCCATGTGTAAATTGGTAAATAGTAAATTATAAGCGTAAACTATGAAATGTAATTTATTGTGAAGGCAAAATTTATAATGTAACTTTTACATATTGCACTTTAACAAGTTTTATATAACAAATTTGGCACAGGATCGGTACTTTTTTTGATTATTCAAATTATAATACGTTATACAATATACACGGGACCGATTTTATTTTATATATATTCGTACTTATTTATTCTAAAATACGTGCAGTATCTCGGTAAGATCGAACTTCAGGAGTTCGTTGAGTCAGGTTCAGAGTTTTTGTATAAATCAATTATTTTATTATATTCTTCATAAACACTGATTCTGTGTGCAAATAATGCGGGGTTCAGTTTGTACTCCAAAAAATTATAGTTATATACAAATTTTCTCATTTTGAAGAAGAAAAAAATATTTTATTTTCCTGGCTAAGAAGGGTTCGATAGATGGCATGAATAGAACAATAATTGGTGTTCAGAACATCCGATAATGGATTCGAAGTATATTCCACCCCGGTAAAATACATCCTGGTATATCCCACCCTAGGTATATTTCACCCCAGTAAATTCCACCCCTGTGACAATGCTCATTTGGGTGAAAATAAAAAGTCAAAGATTTTACTGTTTGATAGCAATTTGTTAAGTATTGCGTAACCATGAAGTAATAATTCAGATGATGTCCTGAGTCATTTGGACAATATTTAGAGGTAGCTTAAATCTATTCAAATGTTTTCCTTATAGACATAAATACAACTCAACTATTCATAATATGGTAGTATATTTCAAAGTTTACATGATGGGCAAGTTAATATTAATTACTTCTTAACCTGAAACTGCATTATATTCTCTTACAACAATGGTTGGAAGAGGTGTGGATGGGTTCGGCTGGCAGAGACGGGCCCAATCAAAGTTTTTGTTTTTGCATTTAAGTTGCTGTTTTGGATTCTAAGAAAAAAAACTCCCGTTGTCAAAATCTCTTCAAGTAAAAACAGTCAATAATCTCCCCAGTATTCAAACCCTGTGCAATAATCCCCGCCTCACTATCAAAACCTCCTGGTCGAAAAACAAACATATAAATTACCCCCGGTGTAATAAAACAACCTTCGGTAAAAAAACATATTACACCACATTTACTTGAGGTCAAAATACCAATTTCATAATAAAATATTAATAACAAGAAGTAGTGAATGACATCATTTCACAGTTAATATCGCTGATGTGTTGGCGATAGTGAAGAAAATCAGCTAGTGATTGCAAATTAAAATATCTCAACTGAAAAAGGGCATTCACACAACTTTTCCTTTTGCTGTTCAATCAAATGTGTAGTGAAGAGTAAACAGCTTGTGATTGATCAACAAATTTTGCAATTTGTTACAACTAAAATGCAAATTACCAACAGGGTGGAATATACCTAGGGTGGATTATACCGGGATAGAATTTGCCGGAGTGGAATATACCGGTCACCCCAATAATGTTAAGAACTACTGCTCTAAGCTAGTATTATATCAATTAATTAACAATTGGGTTTACGTCTAATAAATATTTGAATTTAAGTTTCATTTTATATCTCTTTTTATCTCACACACAAAAATAAAATGCTGAATTTGAAATATCTATAGTGATAGTATATTTTGGTGGTATAAATACTTTATATTTTGCTCCGAGTTATAATCGACCGTTTCCATCTATTGGATTTTATAAGCAGAATATATATATATATATGTAATCAATATTTTAACTAATTATTTCATACTTTACTTTTTATATTTACCGTTTTCCAATTTAATCATAGAAAATCCGCCTGAGGAAATACCATACTAGAAAAATTCCGCCAGACATAATTATGCTTAGAAAAATTCGCAAAACCTATAGTTATAGTTTGCATAGGAAAAATTTCAATTCAGTTATCTAGTGCATCATCACTTGGCATTATAGTTAATACCTCTTTATTTGTATAAAAAAACTAGATACCAAAATAATTCCTTACTTAATGGATATGAAATTTCATAACTAGTGTCAACTTAGTCCCTATGTAGTATGTAAGGATGTTCTAGGTAGCTACAGTCAACACAGCACCAATGTACGGCTTTACTAGGTAACTAGTATCAACACAGTCCTTATGTACTGCTGTACTAGGAAACTAGTATCAACACAGCCCTTATGTACGTCTGTACTAGGTAACTAGTATCAACACAGTCCATATGTACGGCGGCTCTACTAGGTAACTAGTATCAACACAGCCCTTATGTACGTCTGTACTAGGTAACTAGTATCAGCACAGTCCATATGTACGGCTGTACTAGGTAACTAGTATCAACACAATCTCTATGTAAAGCTCTACTAGGTAACTAGTGTCAGCACAGTCCTTATGTACGCTGTACAGCTATACTAGGCAACTAGTCTTTTTTACTAATTTGTGTCTTTACTCACACACTGGAGCTGGAGTAGTCGGAGCCACATAGTTTATACCTGAAAGGAGTTAAAGCTAAATTACGTATATGCAGTCAACAAATGAAATGATAGTAAGGTAAAATTATCAATCAAGATTTAGGCAAAAAAAATCATTTCTCCAGACCTTTCTTTTCGCAGATAAAAGTGTTTCTGTTAGTACAATAAGCGTCATTCCAATGATAACCGTTATATAAGAGCATTTCTGAAATTCAAACGTTATGATGTTAGTACAGTGGCCATAGACTAAAAACAAAACCTTCAAGAGTTTTCACCCACCAATACATTCCTCAGCATAGGGACTATTTGGTTCACCATCATTGAAGTCTAGGTAGGAGATAGGTGTTCCATCTAGCCAATATATCCCATCATTATAATTATTCTTCATACCTATGAATACAGAGTCGTAGCCAAGATTTGCTGACACAATCAAACCTAAACAAAAACAAATGTTATTCATACCAACAGAATTATGCAAAACATTTGGTTTATGCGATGATGACTTTTGCTAAGGCAAATCTTTCTCTTTACAACCTTTTATTCAATATTCATATTTTAGTACATTGAAATTTTGTAAAAACTACATATTCCTCATAGAAAACGAGATTTGGATGGAAATGTGATTTAAGTAGGAGATGCAAGAAATGTTTATTATCTTTTGTCATTTTTTGACCTTTAGTGATAGTATGGGATCATTGGAGGCAAAAAGACTTGGGAAACGAAATGTAGTTCATTTTTTTTTCAAAACTCGTACTCTTGATTTCAAACCTAGTAACCTAGCCGTTGTCTTTCATGATTTTTAATTTTTCACATTTTTACATATGATTAGACAAAAACGAAGTTGATCAATTAAAATATACTAATATTATTAGCATATATTAAAATATATTAGCATTATCTCCAGTCATGAGATGCACGAGTGTGTTTCAGAACATCAAATGTGAATGTCTCACTATAATCAATTAATTAAAACTTTTTGCGGCGTAGTGAGAGTGATGAGACGTTAGACATTTGTAATTCACCAAGCTCCGTGCAAATTGTCAAGCTTCGCCAATAAAATAAAACCTTAGAAATATTCATTTCTTATCTTTGCTTAATAATTTCATTTCTAATGAAAAATAAGTCTTTGGCGTTCCCCAATGGATGTGTTGTGTAAAATATAAAATGAAGATTTTGATGCATAAAAATATTGATATGTCAATTCGTTAAGATTTTATTAAAGTTTTAGCGAGAGCTGGTATTGGCACGCCAGAGGTTAGGTTACTAGGGTTGAAAAAAAATCTTTTTTTTTTCGAAAATTTCGCAGTTGTGACATTATAAATTTTGATCGAAGCTGAATTTCAAAACGAAATGAACATCCTTTTGTTGCATAAGTCTTTCCGTATCCAACGATATTCATATCATGATCATCCATTAATACCCATTTTTGAAAATCATGGTGACCGATCACCTGAAAAAGGTATAAAATTATTTACTTTCAACAAATATCTGCTCTTGAACATTGCTGAATGAGACCAGCGAAGGGCGAGACTCTCCATCTGAGTAGTAGAGTTCTTCGCAGTGCAACTGCGCGTCAGCAAATGCCAGAAGCATGTTCTCTACTCTGTAGCATGTTCCCGTAGAAGTATCTTCTACCCACCCCTCTCCACAGTCATAGGAGTAAGGAGGTTCAGTAGTTGTTACAACATCAGGCTGACTGTCCAAGTACTGGGCTTTACATACAAAAGTTCGTAGGTCGGAGCACGGATTGTCGTTCCAATAACCATTATCTTCGTACATCTCTACGCAATTCTCTTCACCTCCAGATGGTTCACCTACGAATATATACAAAGAGTGTTTTCAAGCTGATTATTACATTTGCTGAAACTAATATGCGTAATTGAAGTGTATCACTAAATTAAAGTTCCAAAGTTAGTCTCACCATAATTCCAGTTTTCGATGAGGAGAGGACTGTCATCAGTGAAAGTGTATACTCCATCCGTTATTCTGTCATTCAAACCAATCCAACTCTTCGCCTGCATTGTATCTGAATGGAGTCAAATATCAAATGAATGAACCCTCAAATAATTTTTAAAAATCCAACTAGTTTATATATAATAATAAAATGAGAACCATTTTATTACCAACCGTGAGAGGTTCTTTGTCAATCACATGAGTATTTGTGTTTGTAATGCTTGAATTCTATTTTTTAAGACCATAACTCCAAGTAACATCTTGAATAATTTTGAAGAATTCCATCCAAATTTATAATTTTTCCATCTTATTTACATATAAGAAAAAGGTTTACTTACTCATTAAAAAGTCGTTTTCCGTAAATGACGTCACAGAAGATAGATGTCCATCAAAAGTTTTACAGTAATTTTCAGAGTTGGACCAAGTTTTCTCTTCAGCTGAGAAGTAATAGCAAAAGTTTCCTTCCAAAGTCCATCCGACGTGACAAAATTTATCCCCTGAGAAAGATAGGAAAGATTTCCAGTCGATGTCTTTTTAAATTTAAATGTATTAAATTTTATGACTTTTACCTGAGGGAACTGGTAAATGGACAGTTGAGCCTTTTGGAATCTCGCATAAGAATTTGTGATTATCTGTACAAGTTACAGGCACCCATTGACTAGTAGCGTTTGCTGTTCCTGGATCTGAAAAAAATACTTAGTTAATACAAAGTACCAATAAAATATAGGTAAAAGTACCTTTTTATTTGGGATGTTTTAAGACCTGCAAGTGAAATGAAGTCACAAGTGTCACTACTTAGAGCTAGAGCACTCTGCTCATCAGCTGAAGACATCTTTGTAAAACCAGAACTATTGTAAAGTGTCCCGTCAATCCAGGAAAAGGCAGACTCTCCTTGTTTATCTGAAAGTAGTTAATTAGAGGTTTAGAAAAATCTCTCATTTCAAATTATCATTTGTTCATTACACAACTTACGACTGAGTCCTATCCAGATGTGATCGTCATCTTGCAGTTTCTTAAATATGAACTCATCTTCATCTTTAGTTTCAATGGTGACCAAATGGGCCCCTGTACTGTTGCAAATTTCTTTACCTCCTTGCCAGGCATACTTCTCGTCAGTGGGTGAGAAGTAATAACAGGAGTCACCATTCAACTCCCATCCAGTTACACAAGCTCCTACGGTAAAACATTACTATGTTAGATGGACAGCAATGGTCAACATGCATTTCCATTCCAGCTATACAAGCTCCTACAGCAAATCATTAGTACGTAGTTAGATGTAATATCAAATCATCATGCAAATCCTACGGTAAAACAATGCTATATTCTTAACATTTTTAATAGGACTTTTTGATGATAATATAAATGGAATTGTCTAAGCTAACTATCTATTATCAAATACATTTCAAAAATTTGAATAGTGAATGTTAATTAAAAAATAATTCTTTCAAACATTGCTTCATGCATATCTTTAAAATAACTTTTGCTCACATTGGACATATTTGTACATACGAAATAGTATCAATTAAATAGTCCATGTGTTTTCAATATATATTTTGTATGGCTCTTTATTTGTATCCAATTCTAAGTTTGAAATTATTTTCGACAATCCAAAGAAGTTTGAACCCAAACCTCAAAATCTGCAGTGACAGACATAGTTTATTGGAGTCTTTTTTTATTTTGGTTTCCTATATATAGTTTAATAAAGTCATTTGTTATTGTACAGCAACCAGTACAACTTTGAGGTATATTGCACCATCTTCTAGTAGATAAGACTTAGTGCAACTAAAACACTATGCCTGAACATACGAAACGATTGAGTGTTGATTTCATGTAACAGTGTATCTTGATATAAATTTTACCTCGACTAATTAGGTAAAAACATCACTGACTTCATTTATAGCTAAGTAAGGATTATCTCTTTTTTACTTACCAATAGGTTTCTCACAGATGTAATGGTGTTCATTGTTGGCAAATTCAGTGTACCATTTTCCATCGACCTCATTCACAGATATAACTGCAGCTCCAAAGCCATTTAGTGATCTGTCAACATGGAGGTCATATCTTAATCCATACCACCAAAAATAATTGCCTTGATAAAACATGTACAAAATAAAAATAATGAAACATCAAATCTCATACAATAAATTGATAGCGTACGATAATTGAATATTTGAACTACACCAAGATTCAAAAAGAATAGGATTTTACATGTAACATGACCCAGTTTGTCTTAAAAATTATACTTTTACGATAATAAATTGATCCTTAGAATCTCTCTATTCACATTTTTAACATTAAATAACTTTAAAAAAGTTCCAACAAAAATATAGACAATGGAAGATCAAAGATAAAGATTAGATAGTTATTTTTTTTTGTCTTACTGTGGCATTCCATCTGCCCAAAACAGATAAGAAGAATTTGCACCAGCCCATGTCCAGGTATTAGCATGATTCTGAAAAAAAAGAGCATTCCTTGTATGATTTCATCACTGCTGAGCCAATGGAAGGCGAGTGCTGCAAGGAAAATGGGGGTAAATGGAGGATTTATATTGTTAAGTCACATCTGCTTAGTCAATGGGAGGCGACAGTTTCATAGGGAGTGGGGTAAATTTATGGGCTATATTATGACATCATCACTGCTTAGTCAAAGGGAGGTGATAGATGCATGGAAATTCAGGGTCATTAACTTTACTCACCAATTCACTGATCCAACACTACTCACCAAATCATTGAGTCCCTCTACTCACCAATTCATTGAGTCCCTCTACTCACCAATTCATTGAGTCCCTCTACTCACCAATTCATTGAGTCCCTCTACTCACCAATTCATTGATTTCCTCTACTCACCAATTCATTGAGTCCCTCTACTCACCAATTCATTGAGTCCCTCTACTCACCAATTCATTGAGTCCCTCTACTCACCAATTCATTGAGTCCCTCTACTCACCAATTCATTGAGTCCCTCTATTCACCAATTCATTGAGTCCCTCTATTCACCAATTCATTGAGTCCCTCTATTCACCAATTCATTGAGTCCCTCTATTCACCAATTCATTGAGTCCCTCTATTCACCAATTCATTGAATCCCTATATTCACCAATTCATTGAGTCCCTCTATTCACCAATTCATTGAGTCCCTCTACTCACCAATTCATTGAGACCCTCTACTCACCAATTCATTGAGTCCCTCTACTCACCAATTCATTGAGTCCCTCTACCCACCAATTCATTGAGTCCCTCTACCTACCAATTCATTGAGTCCCTCTACTCACCAATTCATTGAGTCCCTCTACTCACCAATTCATTGAGTCCCTCTACTCACCAATTCATTGAGTCCCTCTACTCACCAATTCATTGAGTCCCTCTACTCACCAATTCATTGAGTCCCTCTACTCACCAATTCATTGAGTCCCTCTACTCACCAATTCATTGAGTCCTATCCAAATACTGTCTCCGTGTCTCTCCGCTTCATCATAGGCGAAATAGTTTTCTTGTTGTCCGTCAATGGAGATGATATCTCCTCCTAGTTGTGCGCACTCTATTACTGCGTTAGTGAAAGAGGTCTTGGAGGATGGCCTCTGGTAAAAAATTAAAATATTAGTATTATCAAGAGAACTGCTTTAGGAACTTACGAGAGAGACATCGCATAAGGATGGATAACTTATGAGCTAGGTATCTCGCAAGGAAGGGTAATTTGCGAGTGAGGATTCTCGTAAGGAGGAGTAAGTTAGCAGCGAAGCATATTGAAAGGAGAAGTTAGGTTCCTTGAAGGGGGTAATCTAATGGAGGCATTTATTCACTAGACACTGGCATTGCACACTGTTTAGTTTCGAAATCATTATTCTGTTTTACATTATGTTTAATTATGAATATTATAAACGTATCTCTACTGTGAACCTCAAAGCTAGACTCCCTATTTATATCTGAAATAAAGTTTAACTCCTAGTTTAGTTGACCCATGGATAGGGTCAACTAACCTGGGAAGCGGGTATATAAATCCTATATAAAAAATATAAGTTCAAATTATTTTATATTATGACAGTTGTAAAATAAATATTATGATTTTTACAATTTAAATTTAAATGAAAATAAAATATTATTTGAATGTAATATGTATCTATAATACTGATCAACTATTCAAGAGAATGTCTTATGGAAGTACTTCCATTGGAAACACATTGGGAAAATGACAACTGAAGGTATATTTACCAAATTTTCTAAATAAGAATAGTCTTTTTAACGGATCCTCTATCTCAATAAATATATGTAAAATATGATTTAAATATTAATATCCCATTATATTATATACCCGCTTCCTAGTTTAGTTGACCCTATCCAAGGGTCAACTAAACTAGAAGTTTACCGAAATATGTATCAATATATTCGTACAATAATGGTTAAGGAATAGAAGGAATTAGACTGGAAGGATCACAGTACTCACAATTTCAATTACATGGCACGGTACCACGACAGGTGGACCTTATAAATATTAATATTTTCATATTATTTACCAAAGGTGGAATATACTCACATTGTAACATCTATTGTTTGACATGTGCCACCCTTCTTCGTAATCACAGTAAATAGGTTCATCTGCAATATTTTAGGAATCAGTTAAAACTTGAAAGTAGCAATGATTGCAGTTTATTTATGAAAATGTACTAGAAAACTAGTATAATATTCAGAAACGACTCCTGTTGAGGGCCATCACTTTTCAGGTCTTATAGTGTAGGAGGCACCAACCAATAACAGTGTAGATTAAAGAGAATGATATGTGAACAAAGTTTGAAGGGTGAAATAATCATGAGTAATTTTTTCCATGCAGTAGCACTCTAATTCACTTGTTAAAGATTTTATAACGGTTGAGAAATACCACATACAGTCAGAGGGATATAATCATAATATCGAAATAGCTTTTGGTTTTAATATTTCCAAAATGCGAAATAGTTGTTGGTCTTCTGTGGTTTGACAATTGATGTGGACTGTCAGGGGTGAAGTGTTTGTTTAAATCTGAAAATATTAAGTTACAAGAGGTTGAAGAGGATAGGTTACCTGTTTGGGAAACGGAGAAACTATTCTTCGATAATTGAGGTTGAAAAATATTTGCTCTTATTGGAGATGATCAATAATTATTGAGAGTTAGAACTATATCTTTTGAACTAGATTCAGAAAGAGGATCCTAGAGAAGTTCCTAAGTGAGAATCTTTATTAACAATCTATCTAATTAAAATAATTAATCAATTATTATAACGCTGAAAAACTTTAACTTTATATAACTTTGACTTTATATAACTTTAAACTTTATAATTCAGAATAATAACTCTTTAATATTTTCAATAATAATATCATAATCAAGGAAGGGATTTTAGGAATTGCCACTAAATTTACGACTTGTTATTCAAGTGTTAAAATCGTGTATGAGCACAAATTCGATTATAAATCCAGCTTTTAATCTTGCCGTCTTTAAATTATAGAAGACACTTTTCCGGGTCATTTGGCCTTCAACCGACCTTATAAAACCCCGTTCAGTTCAGTCCCTGATCGATAAAGTTTAACGCGTGTGTCTGAGAGAGTCGATCCGCAAACACTTATTCTCGTTCAGTTTAGCTCAGAAATCAAAGTGTGCGTTCAGCTCTAAATGTCCTAAGACAATTATTGATCAGTTAACACTTGGATATATTTTCAAAAATTAAATATGTGTTTTTATTAGATATGTGCTGATAGATAAGAACTTATGATAATTGTGCTTCAACTAACTCTTGTTCAACTAGAAAAAGAGATTAAATCGTGTGTTTACAAAAAGACATATAATTTGTTCAAGTGTAATAAACTGATTGAATTGTAAGAAAAACCTAGTTATTATTTATCCTATGAACTGACAAATCTAAGACTAGAAAGTACCCGCAAAATTAACCAAGAACTTATTTAATTATTAGCATTTGATAAGAAAATAATTATATATAAAATAATATATTTCCATTAATTCTATTTTATTGAACATTGCAATTTTACACATTACTTTATTCTTACTAAGCAATAGTTTGACATTAAAATTGGTGAAACAAAAAAGGACTGAACTGCCCCTTTAAGTGTTGAACTGGAAACTGGAACTAACTGATGAGTGAAATCCCCTAAATTGTATCATGTACTGTATACTGAGTTAACCCTTCTCGTTGTACTTTTATTGAGAGTGATGATATTCAGATTATTCTAATTCTAATTGCAGAAAGTATTATTTCATCACTTGAGTGTAGGACCACGATCTTGAATTTTCATTCATTTTTTTTAAATGTAATTACAGTTACCCTATATTAAATTAATGTGCCTTCGGTCAATATAATTTTACTATGTATTTTAATATCAGGAAATTCAAATTAAAAATGAAATAAAATTTCCTTCAATTGTAAATCTCATTTTCGAAAAAGATGAACTTATGCTTTGTGGTAGCCGATAAATTGGTCGAAAAACAGTTTCTCGAATGAACATTTGCTCGAAATACAATTCCTAGAAAAAAACAATTGCTCGAACGAACAATTAAACGAGTGGACAATTTCTCGAATGATAAATTGCTCGTATGATCAATCGCTCAGATAACATAATAAAGATATATAGGTAATAATGATTACTAATTAGAATAAAGGACAGTTATGTGCAGCTAATTGAAGAGATTCCGCTTCATGATTAACTGACTTTTGAAAATAAATCGAATGAATAATGACCGAAAAAGAAAGGTCAATTACTCAAATAATCAAATTTCGAATGATCGATTGCTTATATAAAATAAGAGTAAGGATTTGGAGAGATAAGAACTACACAAGACAAGAGGACTAACGAAAATGGAAAATATAAAAAAGCAAGTGGCATGAATACCAGAAGATATGCTAAATGTCTCGGCATCGGCAGTTTTCATAGCCATAAGAACACCTCTGATGAAAATTGTAGTACCCAAACTTGCTGCACTAATTTCTGTTCTATAAAAATTGAAAATAAATAAAATACACTTTTTATTAATTACTAATTAGAAACCAGGACGGTTTATAGGTTAACATAATCAAAGTGATTCAACATCATGATTAAACTGTATTTTATTAGTTCGAATACTGTGAGCAATTTATCATTCTTGCAATTGTTCATTCGATCAATGGTTCGTTCATTTGAGCAATTTTTTTTCGTGCAATTGTTTTCAAGCAGTTTACCTAGAACCATGTTTTGTAGTTTGGTGGTTTTTCAACTAGAAACATTAAATAATTTTAAAAAATAAGTGAAGAAAACATACAAGCTAAATAGATTCGTAAATAGTTTATGTGATCTATAGAAAAATATTTATGAAGGAAGTATCTTTTTAATCATTTATGCCCGAAGGTGACATATATACTATATTGGTGAGTCCCCTTTCAAGTGATTTATTTTGCGCGTTTTTTTTTCTGTTGACCATTTTTCTGCTGAGGATTGCAAAACTTGAGATGGATGAGTAAGGATGAGTAAATGAAAGTCATTAAATCCCGTGGTATTCTTCAACCATATGTACCCTCTGTAGTTAGAACTGAATTGATTTTCCTGAAATAATACTAAGAAGTTCATGAAGAGAAAATAAGAGTTAAGAGATTTGACATTAGTTTTAGGGTACAATTATTAGGGACACCTACAGGTGGTTTATGGCCAACAGTACTTGAAGAAAAGAGAAGAGGTGGAGCTTTGGTGAATGGTTTCACGAGTTTGAACTGAAGAAAATACTAGTCAAATTGACTCAAAATTTGAGTTTTCAGTTCGTCCCAAAACCAGCTCAAAATGTGAGTCAAAAGAATTGACCCATCCTGATATACATATTACTCAAAACCAAGAGTCATATGGACTCCAAATCCTCATTCAGATTGACTCAAGTAGAGTTGAGAAAAATTGTTTCTCAGTGCATTTGATTAGATTATTGCCAAACTGATATTAACTCTTTCTTGAGCTGCCTGACCTACCCTCCAGTTCTCGTACAATTTATTCACGTGATTTACGCTGATGAACGCCGATACGTAAATATTTTTAAACTTCTAAAAACACAAAGATATTTGGAATTTATGTAGGAACAAAGTCAAGAAAGGCTAGCAAATTTAAATGAGTGACATGAAAGATATAAAGTAATTTAAAAAGATGTGCCCATGAAACTCACTTCAAACTCATTTGGGTTTAACCCTCTGTAATCGGATGGGTCGATTTTCGTGCGGAAGGGTCTTACATTAGATATGTGTTTTATTTTATTTTACTTTTTTTGTAGGATACTTATATTACTTAATATGAGGCTAATTTAAGTGAATTGAATATATGATTATTATTTGACCAGTAATGTAAACAGTAAAGCACAAAAAATCATTATTTTCTTTGGGAAAAATCGTAACCTACGAAATCAAATGGCCGCTCGGCATTATTAAATTACCACGCTACTAACTTAGTGAAAAGAGCTTAAAACTATTGAATGTATTGGAAATGATAAATTAAATTAGGTTAAGGTCCTTAGGAACCACTGGTCCCAGTCATACACATGATCGGATTAATTCAGGGTTTAAAGGGTTCTCTACGAAATCGACGTTTTTCTTACCTATACTGCGTACACAAATCAAGTGGTACTCTTCAGCACCCGGTTTGCCTCTGAGAGTAGCGTCTGTGCCAATGGTTCCTCTGTTACCCTCTTTGGTGTCGTCAATGGCTCTGAAGGAAAAAATTTAAACATTTTTAACTTACACAAAATACATTCATGACTAATTTTTAATGCATATTTTTATTCTTCAATTTGAAAAAACAAGAAAATTATATAACGTTGAAGTTAAACTTACCCTTTAAAATACAGTATATAGGTGATTGAAAAGATTATAGAAACTTAATTCAAAATAATTCCATTTTTTGTAGTTGATGAAGACTTACAAAATAAAAACTTACAAACTAAAGACTTACAACTGAAGATTAACAAACAGATGACTTACATGTAATCTGAATTGACTGTAGAATTGTCCGAGTCCCACAGCCAACCTGAACCATTGACATATTTAGCACCCAACCAGTGATAAGAAGCGTCTGCAGTGTAGCCTTGCCTTACTACCTCTATAGACAACCATTCCTGTGGAGAGAGAATTGTGTGATGGTGCCATATGGGGTGGGATTTCAATTGATTTTATCTCCGCTTTGAATTAACATTTTGTAATTTTCCTTTTCTTTTTGGTGTAATAAATTTTTTTTTCAAATTTCCGAATAATAATAGTTTTTGAAAATTGGTTCAATTTCACCGATTGAATTACTGAAAAGGGGTGGAAAACTATCTTTTCAGAAGAAAGTTTTGGAAAAGAAAAGTGGTGTTCTTCTTCATTCCTCAAACCCTACTGTTAAAAAACTAGTGTACAACTAATGAACAAACAAAAAACTTATCTACTACCTGTGATAGAAAAACTGCGTGATAGTGCTATACAATTAATAAACAAAAAACAGCTTAGCTACTTCCTGTAGTGCTTTTCATGTTAAGTTGTTAATTTCCCTGATTATATATCGTCATGATCTAAAAAATATTTTTTGATCTATTTCAGTTAGAATTTCTAACTGAAATATTGGCGACTGTATTCACTCAATATATTGCTGAGTCATCTTCTTACCGCCAGGGTGTCATCCTTCACTTCCACCAAACTAGAGCCACTCTCTCTATTACAGTATGTCTTGGCGTCAGTGTAACTCCTAGTGCCGTAAGTGAAAAGGTAGCATTCTGTCGTACCAACTCGATGTACGTAACTAGGGGGACATTTCGCCTCCAACTTCCCCTCTGATAAAAATAACAGAAATGTAGTTAATTGGGTCCCTACATCACCATCATGGAATATTAACATTAATGTTGACTAATGTGAATATGTGATCAATTGTGTAAGCGACACAATAATGTTATTTTTTTCAAATAGGAAAAGTTACCAGTTATGAGACAGCTAAAATAAAAATACACTGAAAAAAAAGAATATAATAGAGCATTTAAACTATTATTTTGATTGGTATTCAAGATACCTGTTGTTATCATGGATATTTATTCAATCCATAGCAACTTCAGATATCACGGATACCAATGAAAATAACACGTTAAAATGTTAAAATATTCAATTTTTCTTAAATGAAAGTAAATATGGAACTGTTCTTTAATTCGTAACTTACTCTAGACCACTATTGCTATGTTATATTTACCTCCATAACCAGTATACAAGACAGAAGAAATAAAGTGCGTAAATTAGTCATGTTGACTGGTGTGTAGCGTAGTCACCGACTAACTGCATTCTGCGTAACCCTGCATTGGTCGGTAACAGCGAGATAAGCAAAGCAATGCATCTCATTGTTACCACACTATCTACACACGCCTTCCTAGAATGACCTAGTCGATATTAATCTCATTCTTTAGTAATGCTACCCGTTAGTATTGCTACCCATTATTATTGCTACCCGTTATTAATCTCATTCATTATTATTGCTACCCATTATTAATCTCATTCGTTATTATTGCTACCCGTTATTAATAGCATTCGTTATTATTGTTACCCGTTATTAATAGCATTCGTTATTATTGTTACCCGTTATTAATCTCATTCATTATTATTGCTACCCGTTATTAATAGCATTCGTGGTATTGTTACCCGTTATTAATAGCATTCGTTGTTATTGCTACCCGTTATTAATCTCATTCATTATTATTGCTACCCGTTATTAATAGCATTCGTTGGTATTGTTACCCGTTATTAATAGCATTCGTTGTTATTGCTACCCGTTATTAATCTCATTCATTATTATTGCTACCCGTTATTAATAGCATTTGTTGGTATTGTTACCCGTTATTAATCTCATTCATTATTATTGCTACCCGTTATTAATAGCATTCGTCGGTATTGCTACCCGTTATTAATAGCATTCGTTGTTATTGCTACCCGTTACTAATCTCATTCATTATTATTGTTACCTGTTATTAATAGCATTCGTTGGTATTGCTACCCGTTATTAATAGCATTCGTTGTTATTGCTACCCGTTATTAATAGCATTCGTTGTTATTGCTACCCGCTATTAATAGCATTCGTTGTTATTGCTACCCGTTATTAATAGCATTCGTTATTATTGCTACCCATTACTAATCTCATTCGTTATTATTGCTACCCGTTATTAATAGCATTCGTTATTATTGCAACCCGTTATTAATAGCATTCGTTATTATTGCTACCCGTTATTAATAGCATTCGTTATTATTGCTACCCGTTATTAATAGCATTCGTTATTATTGATACCCATTACTAATCTCATTCGTTATTATTGCTACCCGTTATTAATAGCATTCGTTATTATTGCAACCCGTTATTAATAGCATTCGTTATTATTGCTACCCGTTATTAATAGCATTCGTTATTATTGCTACCCGTTATTAATAGCATTCGTTATTATTGCTACCCATTATTAATCTCATTCGTTATTATTGCTACCCGTTATTAATAGCATTCGTTATTAATGCTACCCGTTATTAACAGCATTCGTTATTATTGCTACCCGTTATTAATAGCATTCGTTATTATTGCTACCCATTATTAATCTCATTCGTTATTATTGCTACCCGTTATTAATCTCATTCGTTATTATTGTTACCCGTTATTAATAGCATTCGTTGTTATTGCTACCCGTTATTAATCTCATTCGTTATTATTGTTACCCGTTATTAATAGCATTCGTTATTATTGCTACCCGTTATTAATAGTATTCGTTATTATTGCTACCCGTTTTTAATAGCATTCGTTATTATTGTTACCCGTTATTAATAGCATTCGTTATTATTGCTACCCGTTAATAATAGCATTCGTTATTATTGCTACCCGTTATTAATAGCATTCGTTGGTATTGTTACCCGTTATTAATCTCATTCATTATTATTGCTACCCGTTATTAATAGCATTCGTTGGTATTGTTACCCGTTATTAATAGCATTCGTTGTTATTGCTACCCGTTATTAATCTCATTCATTATTATTGCTACCCGTTATTAATAGCATTCGTTGGTATTGTTACCCGTTATTAATCTCATTCATTATTATTGCTACCCGTTATTAATAGCATTCATTGGTATTGCTACCCATTATTAATAGCATTCGTTGTTATTGCTACCCGTTATTAATCTCATTCATTATTATTGTTACCCGTTATTAATAGCATTCGTTGGTATTGCTACCCGTTATTAATAGCATTCGTTGTTATTGCTACCCGTTATTAATAGCATTCGTTGTTATTGCTACCCGCTATTAATAGCATTCGTTGTTATTGCTACCCGTTATTAATAGCATTCGTTATTATTGCTACCCATTACTAATCTCATTCGTTATTATTGCTACCCGTTATTAATAGCATTCGTTATTATTGCTACCCGTTATTAATAGCATTCGTTATTATTGCTAAAAGTTATTAATAGCATTCGTTATTATTGCTACCCGTTATTAATAGCATTCGTTATTATTGCTACCCATTATTAATCTCATTCGTTATTATTGCTACCCGTTATTAATAGAATTCGTTATTATTGCTACCCGTTATTAATAGCATTCATTATTATTGCTACCCGTTATTAATAGCATTCGTTATTATTGCTACCCGTTATTAATAGCATTCGTTATTATTGCTACCCGTTATTAATAGCATTCGTTATTATTGCTACCCATTATTAATCTCATTCGTTATTATTGCTACCCGTTATTAATCTCATTCGTTATTATTGCTACCCGTTATTAATCTCAATCGTTATTATTGTTACCCGTTATTAATAACATTCGTTGTTATTGCTACCCGTTATTAATCTCATTCGTTATTATTGTTACCCGTTATTAATAGCATTCGTTGTTATTGCTACCCGTTATTTATCTCATTCGTTATTATTGTTACCCGTTATTAATAGCATTCGTTGTTATTGCTACCCGTTATTAATCTGATTCGTTATTATTGCTACCCGTTATAAATAGTATTCGTTGTTATTGCTACCCGTTATTAATCTCATCCGTTATCATTGCCACCCGTTATTTTCATTCATTATTATTGCTACCCGTTATTAATATCAGCTGTTATTAATACCATACATTATTAATCTTATACGTTATTAATATTGAGCTGTAATTTATCTCAGATTTTATTAATCCCATCCGTTATTATTGCTACCCGTTATTAATCTCATTCGTTTTTAATCTTAGCCGTTATTAATATCTCTTCAGCTTTCCTTTGTATCTTTCCTCGGTGTCTAAAATATTTAATTTCCATGGAGAGCAAATTCGAAATTAGCAGTTTGGCATTATTTACCATGTTCGTAAAAGTTAAATCATTAAAATACTCACCACTGCTTTCAATTTGCTCTCCACATGAATGCTCTAATCCCTGTCTCAAGTCTATTATCAGTTAGCTTTCATCACTCACTGAGACAACAGGTGTGAAGTGAACACTACAGTGACAGTCGATTTTACAAAATTATCACCAAATATGAAGTGCACTGTCATTTCCAACGAAAACTAAACTTCCAAATCAGTAGTGTACACTACCCTATAGTCTTGATTCGGATATGATGACCATTATAGCGTTACCTAGCACCAACACCGAAATGATGAGACACAAAGATGTGTGAAATCCTGGACCCTCGAAGTATTGAGTCGACTCCCCTGTCAGATGTCTGGAGCATTTTGTAGAAGTTTAAAAGTGTGTATTAGAGGTAATTTGACTGGTGCAATTAATGTAATGCCTAATCTTTTTTCTAATTTGCTTTCTCGGATATACCCGTCCCTTTTAACTGCAAATTACAATACTTTACCGTAGTAAAATTGATTACCATTAAAATTTCACTTAGAGTAAACTCCCAAATACCGTTATGAACCTAAACTGCGTTCGGAGATCTTTTGCAGAACGGTTTTTGATTGATTTTTTAGTATTTACAATTAAATATCGCGTTTATTTTAAAAATAATTCACACTTGACCATGTACAAGGATAAATCATACACATTTACATTCACAACAAGTATTTAATATCAAATAATATGTTTTTTAATAGGATTTGAGAAGAATTTAGTGTTCGGAGTTATTTTGCAACATCATAAATTATGATTTTTATAAGAAATAAATAGCAAAATAACAAAACAAATTATAAGTAACTGAACAATAACAATCAAAATTATCATTTGGTTGAAAACCAACCAAATTTACAACAGAAAAATATTAAATATTGATTTAATAATTTACATTAATTAACTCTTCCTCCATTCGTCTGCAAAATCTTTATTAGTCGGTTGTCAACAGATTTTGTCTACCACTTCAGGTTTAACCCTAGCAGCAGCAGTCTGGATAGCTTCCCAAAGTTCAGATTTTGAGGTGTACTGCTTTCCATCTCTGTAAATTGCAGCTTTCAAAATACTCCAGTAATGCTCAATCGGATTCAGATCGGGGCTATTGGCTGGCCAATCCATCATGAGTCATTAATGAAGCCTCATTCCCCAACCATGTTTTTGAGTATCTTGAGGCATGGCTCGGAGCATTATCTTGCATAAAAATCAACTTCTCCTTTCGGTCCTCATTTTGTGCCAGTAGCCAGGGTTTGAAATTTTGGGCAAGAAAGGCACAGTAATTGACAGAGTTCAATTTTACTCCTTCTTCTACCTTGAATGGCCAATAACTTCATTACCAATAGTTCCTGCCTATATCATCACCCCACCACCCCCTTCTGGCGTCGAATCCGGTACAAACTCTGTCTGTCATGAGCACCCATCCTGGGGTCCACCCATCTGGTCCATCTAACGTAACCTACTCTCATCGTGAAGATTACGCCTGTGAAATCGGTTTTGACGTACTTTTTTGACCATGTCAACCTTGCTTCTTTGTGTTTATTTGATAGAAACTGGCCAATAACTCGATATTTTACCTTAGCGAATTTTTTAAGGACCTCGCACCTTGTTGTTCGCGGAACATTTTCAATTCCACAGTCATCAAAATGCTTTTACTGGATACATTGGGCCTTTTTAGCAACTTGGCGCTTGATTCTGGAAAATCTCTTGTGGTCAATTTCCTAAATTCACTCTGCTTTCGTTTTTTTTTGGTTGGATGCCGAATTCCGCAATTTTCTTTATTGTGCGGTAATCTCGTCGTAATTCTTTTGAAATTTCAAGTGTTGTCATTCTTGAGCTAATTTTTGTATAATTTCGTTCTTTTCTTCCATGTTTAGTTCTTTTTTTCTTGCCATTTTTTAATACCTAAATTTTACAAAAGAAGTGCGAACGCTTAAATAATACTCTGTTAACTAAATTCTTTAAAAAATAGATGAAAGATTAAAATATATATGGTAAAATGGCAACAGGAAACATGCTATTCATTTTAAAACTAGTTTTGATGGTTTAAATTAGCAGTTTTGCGAATTTATTTATGTTTTAAGCAAATTCGGGTGGCTGCAAAAGATCTCCGAACGCAGTTTATACTGTTCTTTGATATTAAACTATTCGCAATATTAAGATTTCATATTTTTTCATTAGCATTTCTTTACTATTTAATCATTTAAACTTTAACATTTATTTTCACTTTAATATTTATTTTCACTTCAATGCAACTTTAATTTAATTACTAAGATACTTAAACCTTTACCATTACTTAGATACTTACTTTTACCATTACTTAGATTGAAAAAAAAAATTAAAATAAGGATTTTATTTTGCATTTTTGATATTTCGAAAAATAATCAGAAATATGAACGAAAACGCTCCACAGATTCTAGGTAACTTCCTGGAGAATCGAATGCAAGAAACCACAATGCCGTAGCTTCAACCAAACCGAAGCCTTAGGCTTTACGAAAAAGGGTCGAAATCCGTTCGAAATTCGAATAACTCGTTCTCTATGGGTTGAATCGAAAAAATGCCATGAACAAAATCGAAAGAGAATTCAATTTTAATTATGGATACCAAATTTCAGACCCGTACCTTCGTTAATAAAAGAGTTCGGTCCTCTTAAGAGGGGGGGGGGGGTTGCGTCTAATTTTCATATCAAGTATCTTATCATATGATAAATAAACTATGATTAGTAACGGATATGAAATATTCCGTCTCAAATCACTGTATTTTCAGATAAAATAAGTTTTTATTGGTTAACATAAGCTTATGCGACCATCTCATAGATGGCGCTGCGCTGTTCACATTGTTTCCAGAACAATTTAGGAACGTTTATAAAATGTATGTTTATCTTCGGAAATAAGCTATAAATATCTGAATTGGTGATTAATATACAATTAACTAACAAATAAAGTATTTATAGAGTTTAAATTAATAATACTACTCGCAGATATACTAAAGTTTTTTGTACAAAGTTTGTGGAATAAACCAAAATGGCGTCGAGGACTCGTACGAAGCTTGTACTAGATGGCGCTTTTTCAAAATAAATTAAATTTTCTTTTCTTAAATTAGTATTATTTAGATGAACAGAGTATGTCTGATAAAACATAGGTTAAATGAACAGTGGTTTTTACAAGTTAAAAAGTATAAGTTTATTATAAGTGATTAATATAGGTGATCGCTCTGCGATGCACTGCAGACAACTGACAACTAAAGAGATTTACACATTCTTTTATATAATGATAAACAGGAAACAATTAGGTATACAACATGAGTCATAGCTAGAACCAGGAAATGTTATCATAAGACAATTCTGCTGAGTAGGTAAATACATTAGCTAAATGCAAATAACAAAGTGTGACTATATTAATACAACATATGTCATCATACATAACTAAATATGCTGATTCCATTAAAACACATATTAACAAATGTTTGATTTCACCCGCACCCCTCCATTTAGACATTAACATTGCATCTGTTGCCTAAATATTCATCAATTAATCTTCTTACATCAATTAAATACCAAAAGATAAAACATTATTAAGCAAAATGTTCAGATTCCTAAATAATTTTGCAGAGTACTGTGCATGTACACATCAGCTGTTTACTATTACAAGCATGAGTTTTCAAAGAATAGAAACTCTAAATTTATTTAATAAATGAATATTATTTTTACTTTGTAATTCAGATTACCTCCTTGAAAAAATATTTTTATTTGTAAAGAGTTAAATAAACATTATTAAATTAATACTCCTCAAAAGTATTTGATGTAATATTGTACGCCAAGGAAGCTCTTTTAAACTGACGCGCAGAGAGCCAAAGAAGCTCTCTTGACTGACGCGCATAGAGCCAAGGAAGTTCTCTAGACTGATGCGCAGAATGATGTAATATGACGGCACCCGTGACGTCACTAGGTTGCAAACGGGATGGCAACGCATATAATAGTTACTCGCCTTCCACCTACTAGTACCTACTTTCATGGCACTGGCACATATCATTGAATATATGATTAGGAAGATGTCCCACTACAGTATTTTAAATTTTCTAGCGACACTTGGCATCGGAAGTGTCCGTACCGTGACGTATCCTTGGAGTTGCCTACGATTGTTTTATTACTTATTTTTAATTATTCAAAAGACGACAATAAGAGAATAATACTCAATTTAGATATGCTACTTAAAATTAAAATATTTATTTATGATACTAAGCTGATAATAAAAATTATATATTGATGAGTAATATAATTATTTCTGTTCTGTACGAGTTTTGTATGGGTGTTCCAAACTTATGAAGCGTCGCTTCATTTATGATGCAATATCGTGAGAGATGTGCTTGCGTTGTATTCTGTCACTAAATTTACGAATTTTCTTATCTTTCATTTGATTAAACGAGCAAGAAAAAAAAGATAACAATCTTTTTTTTACAATAAGAATGCGTTAAAATATAAGAATTTCATTAACCTGTTTTTCCTGTAAATTAAAATTTCCATCTCTGCTATAGTACTCATTTTTGAAAGTAAAAGAAAATATAGCTCTGGCCGTTATTTATATATACATATACCCGTTTCTATGTACGTTTGTAATTGGTGACGTCACAGTACCCCTTCTCGCTGATACGCTCTTACTTAAATAATTATTTCTAATATAGCTCTGGCCGTTATTTATATATACATATACCCGTTTCTATGTACGTTTGTAATTGGTGACGTCACAGTACCCCTTCTCTCTGATTGGCTGATACGCTCTTACTTAAATAATTATTTCTAATTAGCGTCCACGTAGCAGTGAAACATCTTCCCATATTCAATGATCTGTGGCACTGACCATTGTGCCCCATTGCACTGAGTGGCAGGGATGCATTTGTGGATCCTTGCAAGGCATGCTACCTCAATTCCTATATATACTCAGTCGCTATAAGTGTACTAAAGATTAAATAATATTGATACAATAAATAATCTAAACTTGTTAACATAAATGGCGATACAATACACATACAAAAAGAAATATGTTATATAACTTGATGAGGAAATATGGGTTATTGCCTTAATACAAGCACTAGTCGCTTGAAGCGTCTATAGTGCCTAGTTTGCGTAAATTCAAAAATTTTGGGTTTACTGAAGTTACCAAAGAGTGCAAAACGCAATAATAACATTCAGCTCCTCTATTTGTCTGTGGGACACCATTCATCAAAGTTTTTTGTACATTTAAAATCTCTACGATTAAGAAAAATGGGTCTCAGTCCCCTTCTTCGTGCAATACCTATATGCATATAGGTAGTTTGAAAGGTTCTAGGAAAATTCCACTGCGGAATATTCCACTAAGGAAAGTTCCACTGGGAACATTCCACAGCGGAAAATTCCACCAAAGAAAAAAAAAATATTGTAATGCATATTTTTTATAGCGTAATTGGTTTAATAAGATGTTAAGTGAATGTCTTTATATAAATTAAAGTTTACATTGTTAAGCTACTCATACTTTAGTGGCAGATTTAATGGCAGAGTTATGATTTAATTGAAAAAAACTATACATAGTATAAAATAATATTCATAGTTTCTAGATGTCTTTACCCTCCATTTTTTTTTATATATCAGTCGTCATTAAATTTTCGATAAACACAGAGCTATTGAAATGTTGAGTCAACGCTTCACGGGTCTAGTAATAAAAGGAGTTGGTTTAGAAAGAAACTACTGAACTGAGTTTCTTACTAAACCAAGACAACTTGGAACGTAACTCTGGTCTACTATATACGAGGCATTGCTATAATAATAAAAATTACAAATATATTTACAAAAACACAGTTGAAATAATGTAAGAATAGAAGTTGGTTCACCAAAATACAACTCGAATTACCATAGCCCTATTGGTTAAAAAAAATTAAAACATTAGCACAAAAAATTATCCTACACACTCTTAGATTAACATTGAACAGACCTAGATATTTCCATGAATGAAGTTAACGTTTCCTAGCTATCAAGCTACAGGAACAGTATCTATCGCTTATTCAGGTGAAATAATTTATAAAAATATATTTTGGACTGTCATTTGGCCATTTGGGCGGAATAGTATTGTCCTGTTAAATACAGTGACAAATTAATACAATAATCACAAATCAATACAATAATTACAAATAAATACAGAGTAATACAATAATTACAGAGTAATACAATAATTACAAACTAATACAGAGTAATACAATAATTACAGAGTAATACAATAATTACAAAGTAATACAATTATTACAAACAAATACTGTATTTACAAATAAATACAGTATTACAGTAAATACAGTATTACAGTAAATACAGTATTTACAAATAAATACAGTATTTACTAGTAAATACATTATTTACAAATAAATACAGTATTTACAAATAAATACAGTATTTACAAATAAATACAGTATTTACAAATAAATACAGTATTTACATATAAATACAGTATTTACATATAAATACAGTATTTACAAATAAATACAGTATTTACAAATAAATACAGTACTTACAAATAAATACAGTATTTACAAATAAATACAGTATTTACAAATAAACACAATAATTACAAATCAATACAATAATTACAAATGAATACAATAATTACAAATGAATACAATTACAAATAAATACAAATTCCAATATAATTATATTTTATGTTATAAAAAATAATAAATACTGTAAAATTACTAAACCATTACCTTTGTCTGGTTTCAAAATTATAATGCTCTCATCCCGTCTTAAATTTTGTAACGTTTCATAGAATTTATTATGAAGAAAGTTAATAGATGGTTTGTACCCGTAGAAATATTTAAATGCAATGGATTTTAATCCACTTCTTACCATGTTTAATCCATCACCAGTACAGTCGAAAATAGGTAAGTTCTTTAATCTGTAGCTAAGCTTTTCGAAAGACAGAAACCAGTTGTAATAATTAATTTTCTTAGGTGGAAGAGCAAATTTCAATCCATGGCAGAGGCAATCAATTTCGTCAGTAGTTAAAATCTTGTCCGAATAGTTGAAGATGAGTTTTTTGGGATCAAGTCTGTTGACTCTATGAAGCAATTCTAGGTTGAACAGTTTTTTGTAGTGGGTGTCCTCAGCCTTCTTCAGTTTCTTCTCGCAGTTGCTATTTATTAAGCTAATAAAGTGGTTGAAGTCTAGCCAAGATGTTGATTGGCGTAACAAATACATACTGTTATTTCTATTGTTCTGAAGTGTATCATTTGAAGATAGTTTTGATTCAATTTCTCTTTCCAAAAGTAGCTGTTGAAATTTTTCATATTGCTCGGTGCTACGGATGTCCTCCCTGTATAACTTAAAATTGAGAAATTTTGGAGTTAATTTATTTTCTTTACAGGTTTCCAAAAAGGTGATATCAATCTTATTTTTCTTGAATTTCCAGTCATCTTTTTCTAAGTTCCGAAATAGTTTTAAAGTTTCGAGTCCATATCTTGATATTATAATTTGACTAATTGGTCTCCTTCTGGGAAATCTTACTAAATTTATGAAGTGAAGCACAAGAGAAACGACGAAAAAGTTGTACATCCTTTATTTTTAGAGCTTTCGAATAATAGAATATTCATTATCAATAAAATTATAAATGACCAGGTTATTGATAATGAATATTCTATTATTCGAAAGCTCTAACTATTAACTTTCTTCATAATAAATTCTATGAAACGTAACAAAATTTAAGACGGGATTAGAGCATTATAATTTTGAAACCAGACAAAGGTAATGGTTTAGTAATTTTGAATAAAACGGACTACAACAAGAAGATGCATGAGATTTTAGAATACTGTAAAATTTAATATCGAATTTTATTGGTTTAGTGGAATTTTCCAAGTGGAATATTCCGCAGTGGAATTTTCCTCATGGAACTTTCCGCAGTGGAATTTTCCTTAGTGGAATCTTCCGCGCACCAGTTTCAAAATTTATTTTATAAATTCAACCAAAATATCAGCATCATCTGATAAATTTTCGAAGTAGATATAGTCACATCGTCGATTGGCAAAAGTGTCAAAGTTGTAAATCACCTTATATTAGGATTGGTTAAAAAATAACACAAGGCACTATCTTATTATCTGATATAGCTTATAACATAGAACAAAGGTTAATAATTATTTGAACGAACTAAACGTTTTCTAGCAATCTACTTACTGGAAAATTATCAACTGTTCAAGAAAAATAATTTATAAAAAATATATGTTGGACTACTTTTGGATGGAACAGTATTGTTTTTTTTAATAATAAATACCTTTTATTTAATAGTTTTTCAAGTGAACTCCTTGGAAAAAGTTCCTGATTTATTTATAAATATTTTATTTTGTTTAGGCGATGTTTTTCAGTGGGATTTTTCTCCGTGGAATATTCCGTGCACCAAATTTGCAGTGAAATTACCAGTGAAATATAAATAATTAACAAAACAGAACAGTTAGATATGTGTAATTATTGACAGATGATTAGAATATTTTAAATTTTTATGTGTTCTAATTTGAGATTAATAGCTAGAAGGAAATGGATTAATATATCTCTCCACTCTTCCCTCTGGTTTTGCTTCTTTCTGTTGATAGGATATGGCAATATTAATTACTCGGCCATCAAATACTTAGTCAGTTATATAAAATTTAGTAATAATCACAAAAATATGAATTGATTTCTACAATGATGGTAAATTAATACAATGCTACAGTTTCAACTAACACAAATTAGAATTAAATATAATGGCAATTATCAAACACAATAGTCTAGAAATATCAATCAATTTGTTTCTAATCCATTCAAAGAAATGATTTAACTTTTCCCACTCACCAAATAAAACAGCAAGTCTCTCGATTTGTCCTGATGCACCCTGTGAGTAAATAAATGTTATATTGGATAGGTTAGTAGCATTAATTAGGGTTAGCACCTAAGAAAAGTAATAATAGACTGATAATTTATTTTAGTAGGGGTTTAACGTCGTGCTTCAATCATATCGTGACTATTTCACTGACGTCGGAAGGATATTAAATACAAGGGACTAGAAGAAGCAGTCAGAAAGGAAAGTGGCTTCATGAACAAAATCACTTACCACCCTCGGTGACAATGCTCATGGATGCAGAAAAGCTACTCCGTGAATGCAGTCACTTACAAAGGAATGTGACGGAACGGGACACAAGCACCGGTGGCTGCACTCACGGATGGGAGAGGAAAATGAAGAGGTGATACTAAATGAAGTCTACGAGCCTACCTAACCCAAAAATCTAAGACCTCGTAGTTGAAGAGCATAACCCTAGCGCTATCCTCTAAAATTGCAAATAGCGTTAAAAAAATGATGAACATGGTAAAAATGAAAAAAGACAATCCATAATCCCAATTACAACAGGTCGGGGCGCAAGGGACGCCACCCCTCTTCTCTTCCATTCACCAAAGACAGTTTCAGGATAGAGCCCATGTGGGCAATAGACTGATAAATAACATTATTTAGTGTTAGAACCAGCTGGTAAAACTGAGAAAACTGGATGTAATAACACATGTAGAGGGTGAGAAGAAGTAGCATGAATGTATGCATGCATGTGGTTCAACTCCTTTTACAGAATGTTAAACAATTAACCGTGATTGTAGAACATCAAAAAAGGAAAATCAACCTCAGCCAACCCGTGGTTGTAGAACATCATAGAAGGAAAATCAACTTCAAACAACCCGTGCTTGTGGAATATCCGAGTAGGAAAATCAAACTCAACCTACCTCAAAAAAAAAAAATAATAACGTCAACTAACTCGTGGCTGTAGATCATCAATGAAAGAAAATTAACCTCAACCAACCTGTGGCTGCAGAAAACCATAAAAGGAGAATCAACCTCACCCAACCCATGGTTGTTGAATATCAAAGAAAATAAATCAACCTCAACGAACCAGTGGTTGTAGAGTATCGAAGAAGGTATATCAACTTCAACCATTCTGTGGTTGTGGAATATCACTGAAGGAAAATCAACCTCAATATTTTACTACTATTCCTCACTTTTTATCAAAATCAAATTTGAGTTAAGAAAGTCATTCCCAGGCGAATATTACCTCCATTAAGGATTCTTCACACATGTCAGGGATTCGTCTCCTCTTCCATCTTCTCACAGAGATAAAAAATCACTGATCGGAGACGTCAGTCATCCCGGACGGATCCCTGACATGTGTGAAGATACTTTAATTGATATTGTGGCGGTGAATCCGTTTTCGCCGACGAAAAATAGTTTGATTGTTAAAGAGAAAATTATAGAAATTCATCATACAAAAAAAGAAAAATGTAAGTCATTTTCACACTGATGTGCTTAAATAATGTCATTATTTGACCCTCAATTCAAATTGAATAACTTCTATTGACCTCTCATTATAAAATGTGGCTTCAGGAGAAATTCTACCGGACACTTTAAGTTTTTGAAGTTAAGAATTTCTGAGAAAAGATATAATGTTTTTCTAGTTTAAAATAATTTAAAGTGAGGTTTATTTAATCCATGAATAGTCGTTCTTTGGTTCAAATTGAATGGTTAGTCTTAAAGGTCCTCTCCACTCTAAAATTAAAAAAATTATGGTATTGCTTTAAATTTGTAGAGCTAAGGTTATATAACATATCGCAGTAAACAGAATTTAAATTGATCAAGTATTCTGTTCACAATTAATTATATAATAAATATTCGCATTTCGTCTTTTCTCATTCTGAGATTCATAATTTCATTAAAAGAAAAAGCCCCCCATACTTGAGTAGGATGTTCGTTCGTATATACATAGCGCATACCTATTCAAAATTTCAAATCACAGATCTGCATTCAAATAGAAAGTGTATAAAAAATTAACAGTTCTCAATATCGGAAAATGTTATGATATATGAAAACGATTGGTAAGAAATACTTAATTAGGTAGTTGAATTCTTTATACGGATCCATTGTCTTAGAACTACACTATTACGATAAATATTAAAGTGAATCTTAGAATACCTACCGTAACTTAAGCGGATAAGGCGGATTATATATACGCTAAGACCGGCTTAGCTATGCTAGAGCCTATGTACCTATAATATTAAAGTCAGGTAACAGGAAATCTGAGTAAGGCAGGGTTTGCACCATAGTTTGAGTCAGCTTTAATTGGTCCATACCTTACTTTATATCTGTGTCTCAGTGTCTGCATGATATGTTGTTAAGAAATAGGTCATAGGAATTAGCATAAGCCCTAATGCATGCTGAATGATGGGAAATTGAACATCGGTCAAAAATAAAGTCATATAGATACAAAGTATAATATTAGACCAAAGCTCAATTCTCCAAATTATAGTACATTTTAAGTCAATGTACGAATACCTAATATGAGTGCTGTGGTATCACGCTGAAATGGAAACTCAATCAAATTAATCAAAAAACAAAAAGGTGTCTTTGTCAAGCATTTTTACTTTGTTACAAATTAACTCGATTAACACAAATAACATCTTGAGTGACAATACGGTATCAGTAGCAATGATATCTATTGATATCTATCAATCAGCTTTGTTATTGTTTTGATTTTGTCGGATAGTGTTAGCCTATCCTTTTCTTTGTTTGAAATTCAGAGGTGTAGTAGAAAGAACGAGAAAAAAATCTTAAATTACATATTATAATAAAACTATAGAACCAAATTTGAAATGGTTTGCAGTTTTATTATCAGTAACATTAGTTCTAATGCATAGAGATATAAAAAAATTAGAGTGGAGGGGACCTTTAACCACATTTTTCAATTATTGGTTCATTTCACGGTGATAGGACAATTCGTCCAGGAGAATTCGTATTATTTCATATTATTAAAAATGTAATATTTCATTTTGCCAAGAAATCCGCCACATTTCCAGAATCTTTCAATAATATATGATAGCTACAATATGCACAAAAATTGGTACCTTCAATACAAAAGATATATCTGATGAATTTCTTATATTCCATTATTTTGAAATAAATTATTCCACATTTTGAAATAAACTACTGAACAATTGAAATAAATAAAATAATGACCTAATAAAATGATATACCGATTGGTATCTACAATACGAGAAATTTATACAAACCCATACACCTCTGACCAAACCATCTCAAAAGTCTACAAAGATAATATGAATTTTTATTTTTAATTGTCTGTTACGAATTGTCTGAACACTACATTCTACATGGATGAGAATAAGACACAATAATTATTTGAAAAGAAGATAGAAAAAATCACAACTTTTTGGTTAGGAATATTAGTAACAAAAGTTTGTAAAAATTGTGGAAGTATTGTATTTACACTCACCAGCCTCACACTCACTCACCTATGCTCCATCACTTTTGTTCTTCCGCCCCATTCTCTTTCTCTTATTTTCTCTCCATGTAACTTCTTCAGCAGCTCATTGGCATCTGTGTCCGTCAGTTGACAATAACTCAAGAATAACTTACCGAATCTGAAAAGATGAAGTAATTAGGGAGGGTAAAAGACCAGCAATCAGCCCCAATGTTAGAGGTCAATGTTTGAATGTAATATACTTATGGTTTTTAACTTTTTATGCAGAAATTTTAAGTATCGATGATTTGAACTAACAACATTAGTTAAGGAATCATAAATTAGTTCCGTATTATTTATACTCTCGCGGGGAATAATGAGTTTTTAAATTGTAAATAGAAGTCTAATTGATTAATTACATATATTAATGTTTTCATAATATTTAACAATTATATTTACAGTGTATTTCATGCAACTATAATATTGTTGAAGCTTGAGACTGAACTTATAAAGTTAGGGTAGGTAATAAAATTTATAATGTGATAAAATTAAGTTTTGTTATAGTGAAATTATATTAACGTATTTCATTTGTGTTACATATTGGCTTATTCTATTCCGATAATATATATATATCTCCTATACTTTTCTTTCTTCATTGAATTATTTTTTATTTCAAGATTGCACTGAGTCGAATAGGTCCCACAGTTAATATGTCATTCAAGCACCATACGCCTCCCACTTAATATGCGGCTCCCTTCACGGGAGGTTGTCGCTCAGACTCATCTTAAACCAACACTTAAATTTTCGTACCAGAGATTAGATTGGTTCATAAATGTTAAAAGAGAAAATTAGGTTGATATGTCATTATCCTCTTGCAATTTTTTTAAAGACTTATTGCTATCTATCTTTATGAAGTCATTATTTGCACCTTTTCTTCATTGAACTGTATATTTTTTTTTTATTTGTAGGTCACTGATCCATATTTTACCGAACCAAGAAGTACATTTTAACACATAAGAAGCGTACTTGCCCTTCCTTGGGGTTAACGTAATATATTCTATCATTCTCTTTTCATATCTATATTGATTAAGTTTTAAGTTAAATATCACTCACTCTTTTGATTTAGGACAAATGTACTTGATCAGATTATACAGATTGTCTTTGCCATCAGCAGGTATGTGTTCTATCCTCAGGTTGGTTCTCCCTCTAACAGGATTACTCCCAGTGAGGGAGAAGTCTTCGGAGTATTTGACCTTCAGATCTGAAAAGTGAATAAAATTGTAGTCATAGTAGTCAACTAAAGTAACAATTTATTATTTCTTCATTTCTCTTCATAGTCATTAAAATAAAGCGAGATCTTTAATACCTTTCTTTAAAATCAGTTATTTGTACAAATTAGTACCTATAAATTTCAAAACTGAAAAATCTAGAAATATTATTAAATTTAACCATTACTAATGTAAATAAAAACAATAGCATTAACATTGTCAACAAATAAACGGTTTATTTGTGAGAGCCCACCGAACCCTAAAAACTGCTATAATTGCAAGAAAACAAAACTAGCTTGACGCACTTCATGTTGTCATGCTTGGCTTTCGTAGCTTACCAAAGGAATCAGGATACTGACCCTTTGCCGCTCTAACTGGAAATCACCTTTTGATACCGTGACCTATGACCAACGAACAAGACGTACCATTCATTCGCGGAAATAGCAAGCAACTAGGTCACGAAATGTCACTCCTCAATTTTAAACAACTTTCGGAAGAACGCATTCATTCTGACCCTAAATCGTTCGTACCTTCAGAATTGAAGATATTGCTGCTACGTGTGACTAAGAGTAGATCTCGTTCGATGTTCCCTAGAAGACCTTTACACAGGTCCCTACAAATAGAGTAAACGACACTCTAAACATTTTGTGATCGAACTCACCGATTACAGAACTCAAACTGTATCCATCGACCGATTAAAACCTGCTATATTGAAATCCAATATAAGTACAAAACCAAATAATAATCTTCCTAAGCAGGACAAAACTTCTCGTATAATACCACAAACAGCTCAAGAATCCAAAAAAACACGCGCCTCTCAACAAACTACTACATACGACGTTACAAAAACAAAATCTGTTATAACCGATAAATTTAAACGGTTTAACTATAACATTTATTTTTAGCTCTGCTAGTTGAGATGAAAGTTCTTTAGCAATACTCATTTTATATTAATCACACATTTAAAAGAACAATAAAATGTCAATAACCTTATTCGAATACTAGATTAATTTCATACTAATATTTCGACACTAATTGTTCCAATACTAGGTTCCAATAATACTTTAAACTTAGCAATCATTATGCTACCTAACTATACATTTATTCTAATAAGGTAAGTTAATTAGCATGAAATTTATCATTTACTTTTTGTGATTTATAAACCATTAGTTAAAGTAAATGTGCTCATTAGAAATGAACCATATAATATCACTGTTGAACGTAAAGTAGAGATTCTTGAATGATTTTCATTGTACGCCGTATTATTTAGTTGATTTTCCACAAAGGAGTCAACTATTTAATTTATTGATCACTAATGAATTATATCATTGCACCATTACTCATTCATGTTTAAAACTCTAAATCAGTATATTATAATAATTATTATTGCTACTATAAGTCTTAACTATTTAAAATTGTATTGTTCGCGTTAATATTGGTAGTCCCCCCAAAAGTATAAATTGTATCTCAAAATTATGTAGCACTATTTTATTTGGTATTCAAAGGGGTAGTGAACCTTTAGACAAGCTTTATCTCTAATATTGATAAATCGATTTTCAGGTAAGGTAGATTCACGGTTGAGCAAGCGGATGCCCACTTTCATTGATTCTCTTATATTTTGAAAGATATTCAAAAAAATCGTTTAAAAATCGCTACAGTTATTTCCTAATACATTAAGACAAGGGTGTAAGAAAATTTCAGCAGAAACATAAAGTCAATTTTTGATAATAGACGATTATGTATAGAATATTGTTATTACATTCAAATAAACCATTCACGCACACTCATTAAGTTTGCTGACGGCACCTGCCCCCTCCCCCAGTTAGCGTGCTAAGCTACACACACACACGCGCATTCTGCAGAGATATGTACTAATGTGAACGTATAACTACTATATTCAAGGCATGCATGTGTTAGTTTGTGTACTGTGTAATATTGTGTACTGAATCAGAGTTTTGAAACGATGAGATGTTGTATCGTGATCTAATAGTTATTATTCAATGACACATATTATCGGCAATTGTTCTATGGATGTATACGTTGAATTAGATTATTTACCTAACACTGATCTACAGAAAAGAATTGCTGACAATTGAATGGGGAATGTCCTCATTTGATATAATATTTGATTGGTCAAACTCGGTTTATGGTAATCTTCGAGCAAACAGTAGCCGATCAATCTGACACTCAGTCAACCCGCGTGGCCGAGACTTATTAATGCACACGACAACATGAAAAAAGAATCGATAGCTACTGTAGTGCCTGCACACAGTGCAGAGATGCAAACCGCTGTAACCGACGCGGTGGGCTGACTGGCTGACTTTGCCAAGCCAGAAAAACGGTGTGAATTTTAAATGCATTTTTTCTTTTGTGTTATTATTCACGATTGTAATTTCAGAGAGAAATAATCCTATATCCCTTAGAGAGAAGAGATTTTAAGGTCAAAAGTCATATACTGTAGTTTAAAACTCAATCAAACACACTGGAACGAAGTAATTAATATGCATAAGAATTTAAAGTGGGCAGCTATCAGCTCAACTGTATACGTAGTGGTTAATACTGGAATAAGATATAGAAAATTAATTTTTTAGAGTTCTATTTCAAAAAAATAATATGATTATTTCACAAATGCAGCGCCATCTACTGATGTAATCTGGAACTAAAACTCAGCAAATTCGTACATACGCACGAAGTACACTATACAATTCGTAGGTAATTAGTTTTTCATTCGTTCTACCGAAGCTGTTGCATTGAAAGTAGCTAAAATGAGCACTGCTAATAACAGACTATTGGCAATAGTAGATACTGCTAATAGTAGAATAGAGTATACTGCATCTCATTTTAACAGCTGATCAGGAATGTAAACAAAAACAATTCGCAGCGCCCTCCCTGCAGATGCGGTGAACTTAGGACTAAAACCTAAATTATTATATTTTTATATTTTACGGTTGTTAGTAATTTATAAAACGAATGAACTCTCGTGTGTATACAACTAATTACTAACAACATTTTCAATAAAAAATGACATGTTTCTATAAAGTTTACTGCCCTTTTAAGATTTGTTTATTATATATTTATTCTTATAACTGAGTTCTTTCAAAGGTGTCTATCCTGTTCTGAAGTCGAATAAAAATCTACTCGTCATTTAACTGTTTCAATCATGGCCTACTTAACTATATAGATAAGTAGGCTTAGCTATAGTTAAGTAGGCTTAACTATAGTTAAGTAGGCTTAACTATAGTTAAGTAGGCCATGTATCAATTGATTTAAGGAATTAAATTAGGCCAATAATATAGGAACCTTCATTTGGAAAGAGATGATCATCCATATTTACGAAACTCTGGACTTAAAATTCGTCTAAAGGTCTTCATTTGTGAGCGTTCTTGGTAACATGGTTATTCATTTGGTTGTTTGGACATTACTGAGATGTGTGCAACAGCTGAATTATTATCATACTAGAATTGTTCGACCCTGTTCAGATCTGTCAATTCATGTTCTCAATCTGAAAGCACTCAAATTTACGGTAATATGAAACTTTACCAAAGTGGATTAAAATTAGCCGTTGGCTTTTTAGGTGAATAGTAAAATAACTTTAAATTATGTTAGATCAGATTTTAAATTTCTCATCGAAATTGACCTCGAGTTTTCATGAAAACTCATTAAATTTCGTACATATTGGTGCACTAACTTAAAGGGCCTTTACACGAGCACTGGTCAGTGCCACTATTCACCACACTTTTTTCACCACACTGCCCACCAATTAGCTCAGTGCCTTTACACGAGTAGAATGTGATTTGGTGGGCACTGACACTTTAGTATCGTGTTTAGTATCTAATATGCTATTAAACACTAACGCTGTTAATGTTTTATCTTTATAATCTTTAGATTTTATTTTCCATAGGCAAGTGTGCTATTCAACTAGGCTAATGAAAGGGGTTGTGGATTGTCTGGCAATCGCTACTGACAGACAGTGGTACTTTGTGGTGAGCGTTCGCTCTCAGAGCGATAGCTTGGTCACCACCAAGTTTTGCCAAAAAGGGTGGGGCAAGTAGCAAAGTGGGCGTGGCATAGAGCAGTGTCACCACAAAGTGGCACTGAGCACTTACCGTGTAAAGGCCCCTTTAGGTATGATGACATCTCAAAAATAATATGCGGGTTAAAATAACTTGCTTGTCCACCATGTGTTAAATCATAGGTTTTGTAAAAACACAATATTTACTAATAATTATTTTGAATACTTTGGTAAAAACCATATTTAACTTACATTATATCAATAATATGACGGATTATAATATTCATATTATTATTATTTATTATATTTAATATAAATTAATAAGAAGTATCAAAATATTTGACAAATTGATAAGAATGATTAAGATATAAAGTCTAAAATGAAAAATTAATAAAATAATAATAGCAAAGTATAACTAAATTACTAAAAGCCGTTTGTTTTTCAGTAGCACAGGTAATATACTCACATAACCTTCCTTTGAATTCCTCTAAGGCTGCAAAGCTAAAGTTAGACACTGACGGAGTGTTGATTTCAAGTTGATCATATTTATCACCTCTGAAAGCTTTCACCACAATAGAGAGATGTTCTTCTGATGATATGCAAGCCATGAATTTAGTTACAATGCACCTGATGTTAATGTGAGAAAGAAAATAAAGCAATTACTAAAAGATAAATAAAAGTTTCAATAAGTAACCTCAGCATTCTTGTATCTCTGTTTTTATTAATGAACTAATTCGACTGAAATTGATTTATTTCATTTTGAACAACATTTTTTCACTATTATTTAATATACTGTAGTTATAATAAATTTATTCGATTGAGATAAAATATCAATTATAATTGAACAGTTAACAGAGACTTATTGATAAGTTGAAGGTTGATTAAAATTGTATATGGTAATTCTTCTCTCTGTAGTTTTAGGGGTGCAATAGAGAAACGATCTTTCCAGTAGTGTACGATTCACGCTTCAGTATTTAAAGCAACCGATCATTGCTCTTACTGATCAAGTTGACGCGGGTAGTCGGTACAAGTATGTAACGGTTTCTATTAAATGTTTCGTGTAAAGATTTAGATTCAGAATCTTACTAACAGTCAAGCAATATATGCATTCCGAGAAGCTTAACAGTTAGTAATATGATAAGTTTTCACCAAAGAACATTTAATAAATAATTTCAGTAAGCTTTTTCTAATAACTAAATATGAATTAAAATGGTTATTATCTGTTTAAAATAGATATAATAGGTTAAAAAATAGGTATTATACAAACCAGACTACACTATCAAAACTGTAGAGCATTTGGCAATTCATCACAAAGCGAGTGCACACCACATCTTGAAGAGCGCGCACACTAGTGAACTATACACTACCAGATTAAGATTCAAACTGGAGCGTGAATCGTACTGTTACTATTCGTATACTACTGGCGAAATAATCTCCCTGTTACACTCCTAAGACTACAGAAAGTGACGTTTCCTGAGTGTCTTTTTCTATTGCATAGGTATTGTTCTAGCGGTTCCGCTTACATTAAGCCATACAGTTAACCTGAATTTTGGTTAATATGGCAGCAATTGTACGTATACAAAAGTCAGAACAAAAATAAAGTATCAAATATTTAATGTGCACCGACCATGGAAAATTCTCTAAATTTTATCATTTTTTTTTATTTCATAAATAGGTACCTAGTAACCTCATAAATGATTGTACAAAAAATCAGAACTCTAGAATGTGCCTGTGTGACGCTATGCCCTTGGGGAGAGAGGGGAAGGGGGTGGGTATAGCGCTCTGTTAGTTCGAATAACTTGTTTTCTATGTATCTAATCGAAAAAATGCCTTTAACAAAAATGATACGGAATTCAATTTTATATATGGGTATGAAGTTTCAGAACCGTAATTTTATTAGTATTTTTTCTTTCAAAAAACATGGCCGTTCCCCCTTAACTTTGAATGCCATTTTGAGGCACTTCAAAGATGCTACACATTTTGGTATTCAAACATCTACTCCTTTTTTTTGGTTGAAGCTACGGCATTACGGTTTTTTGCATTCAATTTTTCAGGAAATTACCCAGAATCTAGTTGCGTTTTTGTTCGAATTTTGAATTATTTTTAGAAATATTAAATTTTAAAAAATATAAAAATAAGGATTTTTTTTCCGATATTTCGAAGAATAATTAGAAATTCGAACAAAAACGCTTAACAGATTCTAGGTAATTTTCGGAGAATCGAATGCAGGAAACCGCAATGCCGCAGCTTCAACCAAAATGAAGCCTTAGGCTATACGAAAATGGGTCGAAATCCGTTCAAAATTCGTATAACTCGTTTTCTATGGGTTGAATCGAAAAAATGTCACGAACAAAATCGAAAGAGAATTCCATTTTTCATATGAGTACCAAGTTCAGAACCGTAGCTTCATTAATAAAAGAGTTTTCATAAACCATGTTCGGTCCCCTTAAAAATAAGGTAAATTTATTTATTAAGGTGATAATTAGGATAATTACAACATTGTTACTGATTTTGATTTAAAAGTAGGAACTTCTTTATTTGTTTTTTAAATGTTGTCACATTTAATAATTTTATCATTTCCAATGGGATTCAATTCCAATAGTTTATTTTGAAATTATGTTGACTACATGAAGCTCTACAATAAATATTTGATATACTCTCATTCCTGAAATTGCTGGTGTCATATCCATGATAAACTTGTGCAAGCTCAATCCTAGAAGAAAAATGTTGGTGCAATCCATTAAGAGCGCTGAAGAATTATTTAACCAGACGAAACAATTTATAAATATTTGAAAGTTTCAACAAGCCATATCCGCTTCAAACAAATTTAGTACATTTCCCTGAAGCTTCGAAATATTAAAATCTATCACCATACTAACATTTCCCCAAACAACAAGAGCATAAGTGATATGACAGTAAAAATTAAAAAAAATACAACCTCAACCTCACACTATTGGGAACCGAACTGGATACTCTTTGAATTAGGCCAAGTGACCTAGATAATTTACTTATTATTACTTCTCTGCCGTGCTCCTATAAAGAAAGATTTTTATCTAACATAACTCCTAGGAAAGGAAGAAAATTTACAAGCTCCACCCACTATTTCATTTCCAATCATAATAATATTACTGATACCATTCTTCATATTTTTAAAGAGATAACTCTCTACTTAAATCGTTGTATTTAATTTAAATTAAAATACATGTTATATGAATAATAACGAAAGTAACTAACTTGCTATTTTTGAGCTGTGTGTAGAATTCTCCCTCCAGTGGTTGGTATTTGTAGTAACTATAACTCAAAATAAGTTCAATTTCACTGTTATCTTCCAGCACTTGCAACAATTTGATAATTGGCTGAGTATTTGTAACCTCTTCAGAACTAAATTCAATCTTAACTCCTGTTTTCATTGTCTGTACAACTTCTTTCATGGGCTTGATGTGTCTGTAGTAATTTAATTTATAGTTTCCCAAGACTTTCATGCAGTCAGACACAATGCTGATGATTTCTGAATTGTTGTCAGAGGACAGAATAAGATCGAAGTAATAGACAGGAGAAGAATAACTATTATAGAAATACTTAGGTTTATAGTATTTCTTGAGCAGTATACTGAACGTGTTGCTGTAGTTTAACATCTCTCCATTATTTAAGGTTTCCAACATAAGAAATTTGATGATATTACCGTACCTGTTGAAAGAAAAATTATAAGCTATATTTTTAGTCTGTTAATACAGTTTAAAATTTAAAATCGTTAAATAGATCCTTCCCATTTGACGACCCCCACCAAATTAAATTCAAATTATTCTTTTAATGTACTTTTGTTCATAGAATCCGAAAATAATGACTGTTTCTTCGTGACCGGAGAATTCGTCCACGGAATATTCGTCCATGGAAAATTCATCCTCGAAAAATTCGTCCATTAAACGCAAAATAATTAATTTAAATGGAACAAATGTTATGATAAATATTTTGATATAAAATACTTTAATTGTATGTAGGTGATAATAGTTAACCTACTTTGTTGTATCCACTATAAAATTTGTTGTACAGGCATCCCCCGCTTTAATTACCAAATCACGACTCAGTGTAGTTACCAAACGGTAACTTAAGCGAATAAAAGTAACAAGAAATTTATAATTGTCATTCCTCGATTATACCTCGATTATAAACAAAAGAAAATTTGTTTTATAGTTATTAGAGTACAGCAAAACCTCGCTTTAGACCAGACTCCTAGTAGACAAACCTCCTATTAGACCAAGAAATTTTTGAAATTGTACTGGAAAAAACCTCGTACTAGACAAAACACAATTTTTGTCACCTGACGGCACTCCACCACATTGCACAAATACAATTCTAGAATTTGTCAATGAAAAAATTCGAGTTCGATTCATTAGCAGAAGAACGGAAAATCCCTGGCCAGCACACAATCAAGATCTCAATCCTTCGGATTTTCACTTCTTGGCTGCTGCACAAGCTCGAGTTTATATAAGAAAAAGAAGAATATTCCATTGAGTCTCTTATACAACGTGTTCAAAGTTTTGCTGAAAGATATAACCAGGAGAATATTTTGAAGTTTGCTTCGCTCTGTCTTCAGACTGGAGGAGAATATTTTCAACAATTGTAGGGCTTCATGAGAAGTGGAAAAATAAAGGAAAATAAAGTAGGAAAATAAATGTTTAATACTAATACTTTCTTCGCAATCAAAGTGGTGTATCTATGATGACAGTTGTTGTATTACAAGTGCTTCTAATTCGCAATTTGAAAATGTGGTTTCTGATGGAACACAGTGTATGTATTTTATATTCCGTATAGTGTCTTTAAAGTGTAATAGACTGATAGTCAATAACTTAATCAGAATATTCCATCATTGGCTGCAGCAAGAATCATCAAAACAGTATTATTCATTACATATACACTGTACGTATTCCATCAGATACGTCATTATAAAATTACGAATTAGAAGCACTTAAAATAAGTTAAATACAATTATAGATACATCACTTTGTAGAAAAAGAAGGATTTTAATAATTATTAAAACATTTATAGTCCTACCTATATCATGGGTCTATGTCATTTGGGTCGTGGTCATCGACTCATTTGGGTCGCAGTCATTTGGGTCGCAGACCATTTGGGTCGCGGTCATATGGGTCGCGATCATTTGGGTCCGTGTTTATAAAAAGTATAATAAACATGCATAGTTAATTTAGCTTTCGTATAATTGAATGCTTTCTAAGTTTTAAGGGTAATTAATAAAATATTTTAATATTTAATGAAATTTTAATATATAAAAAAAGAACACTTAATGCCATTGTTTCCTGCTGAAATTTGGATCCATGGATTATTGTTGAACAATTTACATAGAAGCAACAAATACATCGAAGCTTATCATGACGCATAGCAAGGCATCTTACTTCCATCCAAACATATGAAAATTCATAGATACATTGAAAAAAGGAAGAAAGTCTAGCTGCAAGAAGAAAATGTACATCGAATGCGATGAGCCATTCCATGAGAAAAAGATGTACTGAGACTCTACGGTAAAGCTTCGAAATATTGTTAAACGATACAACTCAGACGATAAATTAGTGTTTTTAAAAAAACATTGCCCACAATATGCGGTATTATTTTTTCTATACTATGAACTAATTACTCAGAAAGCATTCAATTATACATAAACTATATTAACTATGCATGTTTATTATACGTTTTGTAAACATTAACCCAAATGATCGTGACCAAAATGACCGCGACCCTAATGGTCCGCGACCCAAATGACCACGACCCAATTGACTGCGACCCAAATAACCACGACCCAGTTGACCGGACAGCCTATATCATATGAGGCACATCTCCTGAGGTCTTACAAAAGTAGATGAAAATGACCTCCTCCAGTCTGAAGACCCAATGACGCATGCTTCAGAACATTTTTGTAAACTTTCCTGAGAGTCTTCTTGCTATATCTTTTGTGCGAAGCTTTGAACACATTGTATAAAAGACTAATTTTTTTTTTCATATAAACTCGGGTTCGTGCAGCAGCCCAGATGTGAAAGTCCAAAATAGTTGAGATCTGGACTGTGTGCTCATAGTGTATGAAATATCTATCTTTTTGTGTTTTTTCCCTTTCTTATCTTTGAGTGAAGCATGAATTCTCGGCGTCCTGTTGAAGAGAAAGGCGTTTGGCAAACTACAGGCAATGCATTTCTTCTCAAGCTAAGAAACATTTTTAAGATTGAAAATCAATGCTAATATTAATAGGGTGATAAAAATACATTCTTTATGAACAAAATGACGCATAAATAACACGATTTGAATCATTTTAAGTTCTCTTAATTCGCAATTTAAAAATGACGCTTCTGATAGAACACATTTATCAAGCACAAGTGGTGAGTCAGTGGCTAAAATAATATCGCGTCTTGCGGGACACTCAAATCCTTATTTTTTCTTAACGTGACTGGCAATCTGGCTTCAGTTCAATGGAGAATTGATAAAACTGAAACAAAATAAGGTTTAACACCGTCTTCCTTAGCGTCCTGCAATCGCTTCAACACTTCCTCTCTCTAAAGTAGTTTACCATAACTCTATGACTGAAACAAAATAAGGTTTTAAGCGTAGTGCAGTCGCTGCATAACTAGCTCTCTCTAGTATATAATATTATTACTCCATGATCAAGCATCTTCAAAGCAATTAAAAATAATTAAATAACTGCCATTTCTTCAGCTTTGAGAATTAATCCATGTATTTTTATTAATCCGTAAATTTATTTAAAAAAAATTCAGAACCCCCCCCCCCCCCCCACTTGTATACGCGCCTGAATGGCCGTCGGAATCCTGTAATCAAAGTATTGCTCGCTTCAAGATGCTCTTCGAATCTTCGTCAACATCTTAATTGTTACTACGTCACAATTTGCACCAAACAGCTTCACACACTAAATTCTATCCTATCACGAATGGATTGAGGTTTTTCCGAATACAAAATATTTTGTGTTGTAGCTCAGAAATGGAAATGAAGAGGATTGAGTTCTTATTGAGTGCTGGCCACAAGATATCAGTTTCTCTTTCTTCTGTCTACAAAACACATTTTGTATATAGCCTTTAGAAGTGATTTCAATGAGCTTCAAATAAGTTTGTATTGCATGATATGTAAGTACCAAGCCATATCTTCAAGAAAATATATTTGTTTCTTCTAAATTCATATTCCAAATATTCCTAGTGAGTGCTCGAAGTCTTGCAAAAAGAAAAAAACACTGTACTTTAAACTTACCTACCTACACAAATACTGTAAATCTAATTACCTACCTACTTAAAATCTACCTACTTATCTAATCTAAACATACCTACCTATCTTCTTTAAACTTACCTACCTATTTCATGGTTCTGTGCTTACCTACAGTTAAACGCACCGATTTATATTACTATTTGGTGAAATGTTAGTTATTCTAGGTCCAAGGGTCAAGGCTATCTATACAACTAGATGATATATGAATGGATATTTTTAGGTTATTCTCATCTAAGGATACAGTTACTATGGATGCGTATTCAAGCGATTTTCCGCACTGACGACTTCTGATGAAATAGGATAGAAATCAAATTCATACTTTCCAATAGGAGTGGTTACAGTGGCAGCGATTTAGTCATCAGAATACGTATACGAAGTCGTCAGAACAACTTTAGCGTTCAAATGAGTTTGATTTTTTCATGCGACTAGCGACAGATTTGGTAATTTTTGTATTTAATTCTCTTACTTTCGATTGTTATTACTATTTACCCATGCGTTTTGGAAATAAATCATTTGATACAATCAGGAATAATACAAATAGTATTTATAATCTATATTTGTTTATATAAAGGCTTGAGTTGGTTGTTTCTTTGTACAATTTTTTTCAATAAAAATGAATATCTTTATAATTAAATAAAAAATATTCTTATTTTCTATTTAGGTATTTAAAAATTTCGTGCAGTGAAAATAATAATCAAATTAGCGTCGCGTCTATTATTTCAGAGGCACTCAAGTTTTTTCAATTCCTCCCGAACATTACTTCAAATAAACATAGTTTAGACCTCAATATTAATTGGGCAGAAACATACTGACGATCAGAAATCGCATACAGTGTAATTACCTCGCACTGACGAACAGTTCTGACGATTTCGTCAGTGTGAAAAATCGCTCGAATATGCAATTACGCATGCATAGTGACTGATCTTAAAGATTTCGCATATTAAATGAAGATATTATTGAACTGACTTTCAATCTGTGTCTACCGAATAAACAATTCATGATGCGTCGAGTGATGACTTAAGATATAGGACATTTAAGCCCCCCCCCCCCCCATCCGCGAGCCCCTCTTTTTGTCCAATTGTAACGTATTACGCAATATCTATTACTAACTCTATTCTATTTATTTATTTTATATAATTATATATATGTACTTTATATGAAAAATAAATTGTGTTGCTTTTAGACGGATTTTCGTGAATGGAATATCAACATTCTCTAATATATGTGCACCGGGAGCGTGTCAGCCCCCAAACACCCCTGGCAACATTGAACAATCATGAAGTGTGTTTGTGCCATACAAACTAGTCAATCGTTTAAGTTGGTAGTTTAGATATTTAGTCACTTACTAGTTACTACCTAGCTTAGCTACCTAGTTAAAAAAGGTGGCTCGTTTCGTTTCTGGGGGGTGCTGCCCGGGGGGGGGGGATCTTATGTCCGTACCAAGATGACTCGGCACCCTTAAAGCAACCAGAAAAATTCGACTTTGTAGCGAATAACTGATGACCAACATTTACTTTAGAGAAAATGATGGAATATGCATGAAGCTACGTTGACGTAACTAAGTTTGGCCAGAAAGAAAAAAAACAAGAAGAAATAAACATCAGCAGGGTTAATATTTATCAGAAGTAAAAACTGTACCGACTGTGGAAATTCTCGTAATGTTTAGAGGAAAAGTCCCGCTACAGGAAAGATTTACGATTACTGTATGAAAATAAGTCATTTTGTAACGGAATGTCGGAATAAGTCAAATAATAACTGCAAGAGTAAAAGAGGGGTAAATGATTTAAAAGAGAATCAATGTGACTGTCCAGAAGCACAGAAGATGAATATAATTTTTTTGGGGAATGCAAAACAGGAAGATCAAAATAGAATATAACTATAATAATTGATAATCGTTATAATGCACATTTCAAAATGGACAGTAGTAATAATTCCAAAACTCATCAATGTCTTGATAAGAAACCCAAGATTAGAGAAATCTTATAAACTATTGATGAGTCCATCGGGAAAAGTATCTAATATCGGTGAATTTAATGTACTCTCCGTTACAAGCGTAATCACGTCTATGCAGAAATATTTGTGATGAATGATGGAAATGTCACTGAACATCTTTTGAGCAGATATGCATCGTCGTTTCTTTGTGTTTTACGATTCTCAGGTAAAATATCAATTGGAAAAGAATATTTTGGATTTGGGAAGTGGAACTAGTAAAATTCCCAATGGAACCCATATTAGAACCATCATCAAACGTTACAACAAAACAGATAGTTATTTCTTAAAACCTGTACACTGTACAGTGTACAAGAATCTTTAAAACGAATAGAAGAAGGTAAAATAATGTAAATATTAACTCATCATACTTGGTTCTAGGAATTTTCGTCGTAGGAAAATTTTGTGCCATAATTTTCGCCGTTGGAAAATTTTGCTAGTAGGTACTAGGAAAATCTGCCGTGAAGAAATAGAGGACATAACTATTGAAGCACCTATATATAGTCATAAAAAATATTGGCAATTTCAAAGAAAACCATTTTTTGAAATTAATATAGGACTGAAAATTATAGATAATTTAAAATTAAATAAAAATTTCATTTTTTTAACAATTATTGAATATTTTAAGAATTCATTACTGTGAGTATATTAAATATCTGTGATTATGTAATACTGTATATCCAAAAAAAAACTAAAATGCTTGAAATATATGTTAACTTTCAATATACGCAATTTATATTCTAATCATTACTCATTTATTTTTTTGTGTCACGATCGTCGCTGCATAAACATTTGGAGCATTTTGATTGGTTGACTGAATAGTCGAAACTAATTTCCTTCCCTTGTTAATAAATACTGTCCAGTAAGAAATAAAACGTCACTACAGTGTAGTGGTGTTCAGTTGTGTTTTGGCTAACCCTAGTCGGTTCACATCACTTACCCTCAAAAGTGTATGTGTTCCTGTGTGTTTAATATTGTGAAATTATCACAAACACATGCTTCTAAGACTCATCACTTAAATATACATATTTAACTTTAAGATTTAGAATAAACAATCAATTGCAATTAAATTTTAAAAATGTTTATTATTTAAGATATTTATAAACTAAAACTCACCTTTTCATTTCATTTTTAATTCCCCACTGTGTTTTTTTAAGTTTCAAGGCCTGAAGAAGCTCTGATAGTTTTATATCCTCCGATTGCCTATGAGAACTCCGGTCATCTTGGAAAAGTCTTGTATGTTTTTTTAACTTCAATGCAATAGACTTTTTCATATTAGAAATAAAGCTGGACTCCAACTGATTACGAGAACTCTTGTCATCTTGAAGCTCTCTAAGGTTCTCGCTTACGTATTTAGCTGCAAAGAATTCCTGTATAGTGCTGTGAAAGAACTGGTAAGATGTATCTTGGTTGTACTTGAAGGAGTGTTCTGGCGTTAAGATGCAAGAAAGGAGACTGTGTATATCCACATTGTCAGGCAAACCTTCTATTTTCTCGCATTCAGCAACCATCTTTAAGTATTCTTTCCTATTCAAGAAGTATTTACCGAGCACAATATTTACCGAGCACATTAGTTACATCTTCGGCTCTTCCTATTGCATAAGAAGAATTTCTCAACTTCCTCTCCATTTCACGTAAGAAATTAGTTCGAACTGCTTCGTAAACACTATGTTCATTCTTCATCTTAGACAGCGAATCTGGATCATGCACGAACAAGGAGATGAATAAAGCCAGAAGAATTGGGGACGAAAAAACTTCTTGAGCAGCTGTTGTTATATCAGCAAAGCTCTTCATCAGCTTGTCAGTTTCGATAGAACCATCCATCTTGCCGGCATAACTCTTCAAGAAGTTAACTTTGTCGCTCTTTTCACTAATGGGTTCGATGAACATTTTTGTGAAGTTCAAATTCCTTTCTTGCAGCTCGCTGGCGAAATTATCTCCTGCATCAACTCGAGAAGAAACAATGCAACTAGCGTTGTTGTCTCTGCAGAAAGGTATGATTCTATCGACCAGCTGTCGACAATTGTTATTAATTTCGTCGTAGCCGTCAATGAGAAACACTAATCCTTTCACTATTTTGAAAGCCTCTATTATGTCATCTTCAGGGGAAAGAAAATCTTTGAGACATTCTCTAAGAAATTTAGCAAGATTTGTCTCTTGTTCATACCTGCACTCGAGGTATATTGGGATTTTTAATTGCTCAATTTTGCCATACCTTGGTGTACTACCATTAACTGATGTCTCTAGAATATCTTGGCAGAGATTTTTCATCAGAGTTGTTTTGCCAGAACCCGGACCTCCATTTATAACAACAAACTTCTCATGTGTATTGTTATATATTTCGCTACAGGGAAAGACAGTTTTGCTAGCTTTAATATCTCTTTCTTTGTCTTCAGTAGTTACAGATAAGTTAGAGCACTGGAAGATATCAGAGGTATCTATCTTTTTAGAACTGCACGGAAGAGGAACAGAGAAGTATGGTGAATATCTATCAAGCAGCATAGCAGGGACTTCGGTTTCTATAAATTTTCCGATGTATTTCACTCTGTTTTCATATAAGTGTGTTGTGTCAAGAAGTACTTTATCAAACTCATCATCCAAGAGTTTTACCTTTTCATCAATTTCAGTCTGATCTTTGCCGTAGAGTCTGCCAGCAGAACTGATGCATTCTCTCATCGTTTGTTTTGTTTCATCAATATGAGAGTTATCCACAGCTAAAGCAAACTCGTGACTCACATCATTTCTGAATGCTTTAATTTTTTTGAGTAGGCTCTCCACAGATTTAGGATCTTTCATTCGTTCATCATACTCTTTGCCTCCTCCAGTTTGTGCAATTTTATTGCAGCAGAGAATTGGAAGAAAATCATGCAGTGCTGTTATGTCAAAGTCAGAGAAAGAATCATTATCAAGTTTGGATTTATTGTCCTTTAACCATTTTGGGAAGTTTTTCTTCGTAATTTTTTCTTCAATCTTCATATACTTGATATGATCTATAATTTTGATGCCATCAGGTTTAGCGAATCCCCAGTCAATTATTGTCCGATAGACCATAGGTCCGCAGCTGAATTTCATGAGGTCATTTCTCAGTAAATTGAGAGTCGTACGAGGCAGGATACAGTAACATAGGGTATGGTAATCAGCTGATTGAATCTATAGTTTGACGTGACCACCGGGTGACTCAAAATGGCGACTCTGACCACACTTTGAAACATGGAAAAACCTACTTAAACTTAATCACTTTTAAATTGAATTTTTTCTTATCAATTACTAACTAGGCATTGGTTAAATTGTATTTCCATTATTTTTTTCCTTATTTGTTATTCATTGGAACTACAATTTAGCAGTTAACTAGCACTAGTTTAGGCTGCTAGGTAGCATATGTTCAAGACCCTATTTTTTATAGATAAGTAAAAGAAATGAACAATTAAAACACACCTGAATTATATCTATATATTCAACTTTGAGGTTCAATCACCATTTTCGCTTTTCTTTTGTACGAAACCCTTATAAAATGACTTTAAACTTCTCGATATTAACATGCAAATACGAGGAATTATGAGCCACTCGGTCACAAACAAGGAATGTGTTGTTGTGGTGACGTCATATTTTTGTGTCGTCTGCTAGGTACTATACCTGATTATGTTCTTATACCTTGGTACGAGGTATTCCAATTTCGGTCATTACCTTTGAATGAGACATTTCTCAGGATTCCAATCTAGAGAAAGATAAAATAACAAATTAGTGAATTAATGACAACCATTTGTTTACTAATTACCTACCATCTGCCGCATTTATCAAAAGAAAATAATTCGTTTTGTAAACAATACAGAATATCTGGCACATACCAAGGGATTTATTTCGTAAATGTAATATTCTAATTGTAGATGATCTACATAATGTACTTTTGTGTGATTTTGTTCGAGGTAGGATTGGTGTAGACATACATATTGCGCAACATTCAATCAATACAAGATCTCGGACCAAACTTTTACCTAGTGACAGAAAATTAACCATGACACGTCGTTCTCCTTCCTTACTAAAGTGGTGTACTTCTATAAAATACTATTCCTCTGGAAATTGTAACAGCTACTGGTAGCGCAACTTTTAAGAAACTAATAAAGTATTATTTTATTAATAAATATAATGAACCCCAGCTAATTTTGTATTAAATGTCAAATATACTAACTTAATTATTATAATGTTATTGTGATGTAATATTTTTGTTTTTGTTGTTGCTGTAGATACTGTATATATTTTAATTAAGTGATGCTATACTGTTTGCTCGAAGAGTTCATTAGAACTCATAAAAGAGCCAGAGCAAAAAAACATACTTTATTGTAAATGACTTTTTTCTCAATAAAGAATTTGAATATAATTCATTGATAGGGAGTTCGTATACAGCCTAACTGATGGTGAATACTATAGGTAAGCAATAGGAAGACCTCACTCATCCTGATACATGCTGAGACCATTTGGTCATTACGACTACAATATCATTTACTTGATTCAAGAGCAAACTGAATTAATCTTAGATTGGTAACTCTTGATCAACAGAGTAAATATTTTGTCATTAGGGTAAATGAATAAATAAGTTACTTTACAAGTTTACAGTAACAATTGAATGAGTTAAATATTTTTATAATTTTCAAATTTGTAAAAAATGTGAAATACCACGTTTTGAAGTTTAGCAAACATTTCATTTAGAATTATTCCACTAGAGACCAAAACATCCATTTATTTTGTGAAACAGTAATATTTGAAGCATCGACTGAGACATAGTATGTTTAAATATGTATTCATTTGTGTGAAAGAAGAAACCTTGTGAATTTTTATAAGGGATTAATTTAAGAAATGACAGGGATTTTCATTTTTATTTATTTATCACGCAAATGTTCATCTCTTACTCTTAGTGGAGTTATTTTTATTTCTAATAATCAATACATTCTATCTTTATCTCTCTTTTTTTAATATTATTCATTCACATAAGACTAATGAGTAAGTGAAATGTAACTACATGACTATGTCTCTGAGGTATCTCATTAATGAGATTAGCACTCTAGTGCCAGAAGTAATGAAGTAAGTCACAGTTATGATGATAACAAATCAAAGCAACATTCCCTGTGATATCTTCATCTTATATCTCATGGTTATATAATTGACACTTATAAGAAAGTTATTTCTTAGTTTAAAAATCTTATTACCTTAAAATCTTATTACCTTGAAATCTTATTACTTTAAAATCTTATTACCTTGAAATCTTATTACCTTAAAATCTCATTACTTAAATTCTTATTACCTTAAAATCTTATTACCTTGAAATCTTATTACCTTGAAATCTTATTACCTTGAAATCTTATTTGCTTTAAATCTTATTACCTTGAAATCTTATTACTTAAAATCTTATTACATTAAAGTCTTATTACCTTGAAATCTTATTACCTTGAAATCTTATTACCTTAAAATCTTATTACCTTGAAATCTTGTTACCTTAAAATCTTATTACCTTGAAATCTTATTACCTTGAAATCTTATTACCTTAAAATCTTATTACCTTAAAATCTTATTACCTTTAAATCTTATTACCTTTAAATCTTATTACCTTAAAATCTTATTACCTTTAAATCTTATTACCTTTAAATCTTATTACCTTAAAATCTTATTACATTAAAATCTTATTACCTTGAATTCTTATTACCCTAAAATCTTATTACCTCAAATTCTTATTTCCTAAAAATCTTATTACCTTAAATTCTCATTACCTTAAAATCTTATTACCTTGAAATCATATTACCTTAAAATCTCATTACTTAAAATCTTATTACCTTGAAATCTTATTACCTTAAAATCTCATTACTTAAAATCTTATTACCTTGAATTCTTATTACCCTAAAATCTTATTACCTTGAAATCATATTACCTTAAAATCTCATTACTTAAAATCTTATTACCTTGAAATCTTATTACCTTAAAATCTCATTACTTAAAATCTTATTACCTTGAATTCTTATTACCCTAAAATCTTATTACCTTGAAATCATATTACCTTAAAATCTCATTACTTAAAATCTTATTACCTTGAATTCTTATTACCCTAAAATCTTATTACCTTAAAATCTCATTACTTAAAATCTTATTACCTTGAAATCTTATTACCTTAAAATCTCATTACTTAAAATCTTATTACCTTGAATTCTTATTACCTTTAAATCTTATTACCTTAAAATCTTATTACATTAAAATCTTATTACCTTGAAATCATATTACCTTAAAATCTCATTACTTAAAATCTTATTACCTTGAAATCTTATTACCTTAAAATCTCATTACTTGAAATCTTATTACCTTGAATTCTTATTACCCTAAAATCTTATTACCTTGAAATCATATTACCTTAAAATCTCATTACTTAAAATCTTATTACCTTGAAATCTTATTACCTTAAAATCTCATTACTTAAAATCTTATTACCTTGAATTCTTATTACCCTAAAATCTTATTACCTTGAAATCATATTACCTTAAAATCTTATTACCTTGAATTCTTATTACCCTAAAATCTTATTACCTTGAAATCATATTACCTTAAAATCTCATTACTTAAAATCTTATTACCTTGAATTCTTATTACCCTAAAATCTTATTACCTTAAAATCTCATTACTTAAAATCTTATTACCTTGAAATCTCATCACCTTAAAATCTCATTACTTAAAATCTTATTACCTTGAATTCTTATTACCTTTGAATCTTATTACCTTAAAATCTTATTACATTAAAATCTTATTACCTTGAAATCATATTACCTTAAAATCTCATTACTTAAAATCTTATTACCTTGAAATCTTATTACCTTAAAATCTCATTACTTAAAATCTTATTACCTTAAAATCTCATTACTTAAAATCTTATTACCTCAAATTCTTATTTCCTAAAAATCTTATTACCTTAAATTCTCATTACCTTAAAATCTTATTACCCTAAAATTTTATTACCATAAATTCTCATTACTTTAAAATCTTTTTACCCTAAAATCTCATTACTTTGAATTCTTATTACCCTAAAATCTCATTACCTTAAAATCTTATTACCCTAAAATTTTATTACCATAAATTCTCATTACTTTAAAATCATATTACCCTAAAATCTCATTACTTTAAAATCTCATTACCCTAAAATCTTATTACCTTAAATTCTCATTACTTTAAAATCTTATTACCTTAAAATCTTATTACCTTAAAATCTTATAACCCTAAAATCTTATTACCTTAAAATCTTATTACCCTAAAATCTTATTACCTTAAATTCTCATTACTTTAAAATCTTATTACCCTAAAATCTTGTTACCTTAAATCCTTATTACCTTAAAATAGTATTTCCTTAAAATCTTATCACCTAAAAATCTTATTACCTTATAAAGAAACTGTTTTTCATATTTGATGTTTTTTTAAATAAGAAACAATGTTTTTTTAATAAAAAAAGAAATCAGTGTTTCTTATATAAAAGTGTTTTTTTTAAGACATTAATTTCCTTTGAAAATAATACATATTGATCATATAACTCAACAGTTTTAAATAAACTCATATTTTTATGACCTATTAGTTTACTAAATATGTCCTTACTACTTTGTAAACATCATAAAACATGGTTAGAACTTAGAAGCAACACAAGGAGACAGAAACTGAAGCGGTTGCAATGCGTTTGTTACTGGATACAGCCTGTACACTGTACAGAAAAAGTAGTAAGCCAGTGTTTTCGCATTCAACTGTTTTGTAAGATGTTTTTATACTTCAAGTTTGCTATTTTATTACGGATATCTAAAAATTGTTGATTTGTGTTATCAACCTGGAGCATTGTTTATGATGGGAACAATTCTTCTTTTTGCTTCCTCATTTTATGGAGTGTGGCCAGAATACTATTTTGGTCTGTTTTTTTATCATTGTAAACATGTAAACTGTAAAGGTCAATCTAGATCAATATTTTGTAATTATATTAGATTCTGAAGTTTGATAGCATTTGCACTTTTCTAAGAAATAGATGTTAAGACTTATCTCTCCAAAAGAACTTTGCTCAAATATGTGTGTTGCTTGCGCAGATGAGGCTTCATTTATTATTTTTTTCTCATGATATTATTTCTCCCATGTTGCTGACTATAGGTAATTCTAGGATTGATTTCGATGAGAATATAAAATTCCTTGGTATACATCTGGATAACCACTTAAATTTCTCTCACCATATTCAATATATTTGTTCTAAACTTTCCAAGACAACAGGAATACTTTATAGAATATGCAGTTTCATTCCAGAGAGCGTTCTAATTGGTCTATATTATGCATTTGTTTATCCCTACCTGCTGTATGGTATTCTTATCTGGGGTGATGCTCCTGCTGTTCATCTCAACTCCCTAATTTTAATTCAGAAAAAAATTATTAGAATCATAACATCCTCTGAGTACCTGGCTGCTACTAGGCCTCTTTTTCTTAAAACTAAAATTTTACGTATTCCAGAAATTTATAAACTTGCACTAGGAATTCACATGTACTTGCAGCACAGTTCTGGAAATTTGTCTTATGCTTCTCACAACTATAGTACCAGATCTCGTAATAATGCACTCCCAACTTTCCAAAGACTATCACAATGTCAAAAATCATTAACATTCAATGGACCTAAACTCTGGAATACCATACCGCAGACCATACGCACCAGCAATTCTATTCATATTTTCAAGAAAAAATATAAGACTTATTTATTAAATGAATACGCTACGTAATCCTGTATAGTCTTTCTTTATTTTTTTTTCTCATATTTTTAATACATTTAATAGTTTCATCACTTGTCCTAAATATTTTCTCTGCTATAAATATCTGTAATAACTTTTAATCCTCCTCATATACATTTAATTTTTTTTTTAATTTTTACTTTGCCTGATAAGTTCAATTCAGAACTTCATATAGGCTTGAATGAATGTATTATTCTTTTTTTGTTCAAAAAGTTTATTGTTATTATTATTATTATTATTATTTATGTTCTTCCTGTACTGTTCTTTGTTTCAAGTAGCTATTTTGACTTTCACTTCAGAATTATTACAAAGTCTTTCATTGAATCTATTTCTTCCATTTATCTAAATTCTTTGTTTCAGTGTTAAAGACTGTAGCGAAGGTTAGCTGTTGGTGTCTTTTCAGGATGAATGACAAAGGTTCTTTTGAATATTCACTACAATTTTGCCTGCAAATAACGAGTTAGCTGGCAAATATCTGCCAAATTTACCTTTTGTCGCAGACAGCATTCTAGATTACATTAATTTTTCCCAGTGATAGCAAAACGTATTGCCAATAAATCCCACTACATTTAGAATCTGAAGTAATATTCGCAGGATATAAGCGTGAAATTTTCAAGACTGAACTTCAACTCATTTCTCTGTTTATTGTTTGTGCTTCAATTTCTAAATTATCGAAAATAGATTTAGCATTCTTTGCGAGCATGAAAAGATTAAATCAATTATTATCAACAATATCTTCTGAGCTTGATTCAATCCAACTTCAATTAAATGTTCATGTATTGATCTTTGATTGGTAAAATTGATCAAAGGTATCTTTAATTCCTGGTGAAGAAGCTTAAGATATATATAAACCAACTCCAAGATTCAAGGAAACTGAAGCACTATTTTCATGATGATAAAAAAATCATGAAATTATGGCAAGGTAGACTAACAAACTATTGAGCAAACAATCATAGATACTTTTAAGTAAATTCTGACTAAAAACACTCGGAAAATGATTGTTATCAATATATATAGAACAATATTGTTACTCTTGTATAATATTAAAACAAAAATGTTTCAAAAAACAAAAACTAGTTTCAAATCTATCCTATTCCATATCCACTTAATTAACATTTAACTAATTTAACTATTTTTCAATATAAGTTCTCCCAAGTGTTACTCTCAACCTTCTAGGCATAATCTCCAGATTGGAGAGGAGCTTTTAGCTGGTGTGATGGAGTGCTGACGCTGGGCAAAGGAGACTTGTACTTCACCATCATTTAATAGTTTCATAAATATACTACTTAAATGTTAAATCATTATTCTAAATTTCCGTCTTGCATCGTCTGAGCTATGTAGTTTGAATTGCTTAAAAACTTAAAACTATTAAAAAACTTAATAATTAAAAACTGAATTTAAAAATTACATAGAAATTATAAAATGCTGTTTTTGTTCCCTCATATTCTGGCATTGTTTAATTTAAGATTTTACATTTATCTTCATCAGGGAATGAATGTTCAGAGAAGCTAAAGCAATATATATTGCCACGTATATATCCACTATCCAGTTATGGTAAGGGATACTAAAATGATATTTGCATTGGAAAATATGAAATAATATCATTTTTATACTCCATATGGATAGAATGATAGTTGGAAAAGTTAGAAAATTTGAAATATGTATAAATTTCAGGTTAATTTTCAAATTTTGATCTGTTTTCATAAAGTTGTAGCAGAATATAGTAGACCCAAAATATTATTTATTTATTTAACGGGTCTATGTCATTTGGGTAGTGGTCATTTGGGTCGTGGTCATTTGGGTCGCGGACCATTTGAGTTGCGGTCCTATGGGTCACGGTCATATGGGTACGTGTTTATTAAAAGTATAATAAACATGCATAGTTAATTTAGTTTATGTATAATTGAAAGCTTTCTCAGTTTAAAAGTTAATTAATAAAAATGTTTTAATATTTAATGAAATTTTAATATAAAAAAACACTGAATGCGCTCCCACGCAGAATGTTTAACTGAATTCATTCTTTGTTTCAGGGTATATGATACGATTTTAAATTTAGTATATCGAAACAGAATATTTTCTCAACTGTTAATGTTATTTCAATTTTTATATTAAGCTTATCATAACGTATTACAAAGTTCTTTATCTTGCTTGCATCCAAACATATGGAAATTCATAGATACATTGAAAAAGGAAGAAAGTCTAACTGGAACAAAGAAAAAAAAAGAAGTACAGAGAAGCTACGGTAAAACTTCAAAATATTGTTAAACGGTACAACCCGACAATAAATTATTGTTTTTAATAATCATTGTCTACAAAATGCGGTATTATTTTTTTATACTATGAACTAATTTAAGCCTTCGTGTTTAAAGCTTATTTTACCATGTTAGACGTAAGCAAACCTTTGTTGTAAAAATCTTATCTTTTAGTATATGCTAAATTTTCATTGTTCATCACGTTGTGGAAGCGCATGTATGTGTTTTTCTTTTATATATTAAAATTTCATTTAATATTAAAATATTTTATTAATTAAACTTAAAAGCATTCAATTACACATAAGGTTAATTAACTATGAATGTTTTTTATACTTTTTATAAATAAGGATCCAAATGATCCGCGACCCAAATGACTGCGATCCAAATGACCACTACTCAAATGACATAGACCCGTTAAATAAATAAACAATATTTTGGGTCTACTATATACTGCTACAACCTTATGAAAACTGATCAAAATTTGAAAATTAACCTGAAATTTATTTATTTTGGGTCTACTATATACTGCTACAACCTTATGAAAACTGATCAAAATTTGAAAATTAACCTGAAATTTATACATATTTCAAATTTTCTAACTTTTCCAACCATCATTCTATCCATTTGATGAATAAAAATGATATTATTTCATATTTTCCAATGCAAATAACATTTTAGTATCCCTTACCATAACTGGATAGTGGATATATACGTGGCTATATATTGCTTTAGCTTCTCTGAACATTCATTCCCTGATGAAGATAAATGTAAAATCTTAAATTAAACTATGCCAGAATATCAGGGAACAAAAACAGCGTTTTATAATTTCTTTGTAATTTTTAAATTCAGATTTTAATTATTAAGTTTTGTAATAGTTTTAAGATTTTAAGCAATTCAAACTAGTTCAGACGATGCAAGACGGAAATTTAGAATAATTATTTAACATTTAAGTAGTATATTTATGAAACTATTAAATGATAGTGAAGTACAAGTTGACCAGACACCATTTGTACGAAAACAATACGGCATAAAGCAGTATAGTCCACCTCTTTATTCGTTATCCTTCTGTTGTGGAATTTTATAACTAAATACAATCACGTAGTAGTGTGAACCTTTTCACTAAATGTTAACAACATTAAATTGACAAAAACGTGAGTTGTACCCATCAATGCTAGTGCAACATGATTTCAACATTCTTTTCTGTCTGAGATTATAATTTTAAAAGTCACGAGTGCTGTAAATGAGCAGAGATAGGGCGACTGATTAGGTGGAACTGAGAGCAAAAAACACACACCGTCATATCCTCATGATAGACACAAAGTAATTAGAGTGAACAATGAAATTTAATTTTCAGATAAGTAGCACTGAAATTCAGAAACCCGATGGTTTTCGACACCACAATGCTGGCACTGAAATTCCGAAAACTAATGGTTTTTAGACAGGGGTAACCTGTCCTCAGGGGTAACCCTGAAGACGGAAATCACGAAGATTTCTGAAAGCTTGGGAAAATTCAAACTACTTCTTGTTGAGTTCTTCATCCTACATAATGCAGCAACCAAGGAGTCCTCTATTTTCTTCAATGTATTAAGATTGTACGGTGAAGTGATAAACTCTGTGAAATATTCATTCCCCATCAAAATGGGGAGGACGGATATATAATGAATCACGCTGCTCAGTGAGAAATTGATGGTGAATTGTAGAACATTAAAAAGGATCTCTTCATAATTTCCTATGAAACACCATAATTTCCTCTATGGAGGATCTCAATGAAACATGAAAGACTGAAAGCACTAACTTTTTGAAATGTCGAAAGATGAGAGACATAAGGAGGGGGGGGATATACGAATATTCGAATATACTTTTCATATATTCGAATATGAAAAGTATGCATAATGTAAAGGTTATACACAGTGATATATTATGAGTTTTTACTTCGATCCACCATTTCAGGGGGATCAATTTGATGATAGTAAGGAATCCCCTCCTATAACTGGAACAAAATATCCAGTTGCAAATAGTGTATAATAAGTGGTAAAACATGCACTAGTTTCATTCAGCCTCTGACTATTAAATAATTGAAGCGATACCGATAAACAATACGGTCTTATGTAAATTCCACAGTGGAAAATTCCTCAGCAAAATACTGGATTTAATTTACAGAAAATATAACATTCAATAAAACTGATTTTAAAGAAAAATGTGTTTGTGGTGCATGGTAACCAAAAACATTTCATTCATTAAAAAGTTTAGAAATTATAAGAATAGGTTATGTTAAGTCAATGCCTGTGGGATTAGCTAAGGCAAACAAACGAAATAAAAGACAAAATACGAAATAGCACACTAAATAAGGTCAATCGAACTTTAAAATGAGTCTAAATATTAATCGATTCAATTAAAAAATTAAATTTTGTGTAAATTCAACAATAAAGTTCCGTTGCTGCATTGATCAACAATTGAGATCCCATTTGAGTCTCCTCTAAACATAAATTTTAATTCATATATGTTATCTAACGCCCAGGTCCTTATATGTACCGATAAATATTTCTCAATATAAGTCAACGAAGATAAAAGGTGGAATTAAAAAAATATATTTGACTCGTACTGAAATTTAAAATAGAAAAATTACAAAGCTGAAACTTTCAAAACTGTTTAATAATCTATACTGTAAGTAATATAAATATGAAGTTTAAATATAATGCGTTTCAATTATATTTAAAACATAGGGTTTTGATGGTAGATAGCGGTATATTAACTAGCTTTGACCTAAAACCACAGGCAGGCACACGAATAAAAATCATAACTTCAAATCATAACACGTATAGAGTTTCTTTTGATATGCAACACAACATGTTAATATAAATTCGGTTCAGCAGGATTTATAGACTAAAAAGATAAATACATTGAAAACATGTTTGTCATATTACTGCTTAATAATAATACTTTCAATAATGAATACACCCAACAAAATTTATTCTTGTGACCAATATTAAAATCTGAACATTAGTGTTTCAATTACTATATTCCAGAAGCTAAATTTGGCAGTGTTGCCATTACGGCGTTATATTCTGTCACGATTAGCCAGTTGAATATTTAATGCCTATATAATGGATTAATTAATAATGTTTTATATTTAAAAGGAAGATTTCTTCATTTATAATTATAATTCACCCAGACGTAGAAATACATTATGAAATAAACTGTTTATTTATACTATTTGTTTGTTCTTTTCTCAACCAATGTATATCTATCTGTACGTATTGTATATATGTACAATATATATGTATTTAGATACTGCCTATCACTGGCACCTCATCTTCAATTTTGAGAAGTTATACTCTGTCTGCAATCATTTTATTTGACTGTGCATAACAGATAATGTCTTAGAAAGTGTATTGGAAAACTCTTAATGATTTAATTGTTAGGATTAGTTAATAGCATTGGTAATCACTTACCAGCACTCTACATCATTTACTTCACCCAACACTTTATATCACTACTGATGTATGACTTTAAAACTCAGAAATGGTGACTAGAAGAAGGGAAAAGGATATCCTGACCCGATAATGCTTATCAAGACCTTGCAAAGGCAGAATTAAATGATAACAAAATGGGACATAATCTATGAACTGAGAAATAAAATGTTATTGGATAGAAAATAAATAAAGAAATTTTTCTTCCTAATGATATTTTCATATAAATATTATTTTTATGGGATACATACTTTTTATGTTATTATTACCTTCGCAAATTGCGGAAGGTTATGTTTTGGTCTGCATATATTTATTTGTTATCTTGTTATTCGCAAAACTTGAAAAGTATTCAACAAAATTTGGTGCACGATTGGTCATTATCCAGGAATCAGTTTATTAGATTTTGGGAGAGAACAGGTCAAAGGTCAAGATCATTTCTAACTTATAATGTATACACTACACTGTACAACCAAATTGCCTGAAATTTTGTGGTTATATTTGATTAGATTTAGGGAGCGATAAGAGCAATAGTCAGGGTCATTTATAAATGACGGCGAAAGTAAACGCTTTACGAATGCCCGGTATCTAGTTTCAATTAAAATTGATAGTTGGAGTCTAAATAAACATGTTTTAACTACTACTTTAATCTTGCATTTTAATCGTTCGCAATTTACCAAGTGATGAATTCACCGTGTGGTGAATTTACCATGTGATGAATTTACCGTGTGATGAATTTACCGTGTAATGAATTTACCAAGTGATGAATTTACCATGTGATGAATTTACCGTGTAATGAATTCACCAAGTGATGAATTTACTGTGTGATGAATTCACCATGTGATGAATTTACCATGTGATAAATTTACCGTGTAATGAATTCACCAAGTGATGAATTTACCGTGTGATGAATTCACCATGTGATGAATTTACCATGTGATAAATTTACCGTGTAATGAATTCACCAAGTGATGAATTTACCGTGTAATGAATTTACCATGTGATTAATTTACACTGATCCATAATCTGAAAAAAAGGGAATATAATTTCTTCTTTGGATTTTTCATAATTAATTTGTGCTCATTTTAAAATATTAATGAAAATAATTTTTAAATAGGCAGTTTTCATCCATACTACATTTCCGATGACACTTCAATCAACTGTTTGAATTTGGTCAGAGAAATGGTACTCAATAGGTCCCTGAGTTTAGCCATAACGCATCTGTAAATGTCTCTCTGCATACCACATCCTTTGAAACAGCTACAATAAAATAAGAACAGGAAGTGTATTGACCTGATTTTGACGATTGTAAACCCTCACTTCCCGACTACTGAATGAGACCGAAAACTGTGAAGCAACCTTAGCTTATTTTTCTTCTAGTTGAATTTATTTTAATATGAATCCATGTTTTAAAACATCTTCATACTGTGGCGCCATAAATGGTTATGCTTCGATTGACAGTAGATATAGTGAATGTAGCGTCTTGCATGAGGAAGTAGCATCTATAGTGATCTAATTTTCGTTAGAATACCATAAATGGCTATTAATTCTGAAAAAAATACCCATATTTAGGCAAAATAATTAAAATTTGTTTAATATAGAGGCTACTTCCTTACTCAGGACTCTACATTCACTATACAAGATTTAATTATAGAGGAGTTGTAATGTACTTGATTTATAGTTTACTTCGTTTCGTATTTTTAAATACAAATTTTAGTTATAACTGAAATTTAGTAAAACCTCGCTTTAGACCAGCCTCTTAGTAGACAAACCTCCTATTAGACCAAGAAATTTTTGAAACTGTACTGGAAAAAACCTCGTACTTGACAAAATACGGTGTTTGTCACCTGACAGTTATTCTAGTGTAAATATTACAAGGAGTAATAATTACAATACTGTTTTAAAAATAAATCTCTAATTTTACTGATGTATTATATTTATTTATGCTGTTTTTTAGGATAAAACATATGGCAGAATCTATTTAAGATTTAATGGTAGAGTCTGTGCTAAAAAAAATTGATGTAAAAAGTTACAGAAAACTAGATACAGTGACGACTATTAAAATTTAATGAAATGATAATTTAATTGAAAAAAATATTACATTTATTTTAATTGAAACAAAAAAAAATAATACTATTTCTAAATGTGTTTCCCTTCAAAATTAGTATGTTAGTCACCATTGATTTTGCATTTAAGTTATCATAAACAAATAGATCTATCGATATATTAAAGTCACCGCTTTAATTTTAAAGAAACGATTTTGGTCTATATAGGAAACAGTTTAAGTAAGTTTCTTACTAGACAAAAAAACTTGGAACGTATCTCTGGTCTACTACGAGGTTTTGCTGTACATAAATACTTAATATTTATTTTTTCTAAAATGAATTCAAATAGTTTCCTCTGTATAGAATTATTGTATCATTGTAAATGGAAAACTTACAAATTGTATTCATTTTTCATGGAGCTTTAAAAACTGTCAGAATACTTCAGTCTGTTATCAAAAAACAAGATGATTTGTTAAATTTTCTATAGAATGATGGAAGAAAATTATCTTATTTTTATGGAAAACTGCGCAATGTTTACAAAATTAACATTCAATGTAGTTTGTGCTCTTATTTTATAGTTACTGTTAAATTAGCAAGCATAATTTAAAGAATTTTTTTTATCGCTTAAGCAATGAGTACAATGAGAAATATAAATATATAAAGAATCATCAACAAATCTTTGCGGAATAGCTGTACTATCTATCCCTTTGTTTAATTAACCATAATATAGTATCATGTTATAGGTAACTACTCAATTACCATATGCTCCCAAACACCGTACAGAGAAGCGTTAATTAACTAAAGTCAATAGCCAGTTTGAATGCCAAAAATGTTACTACCTATCATGACGTAACGTCTACTTTTTATATTTTCCTTTGAAACATTATTTGTAAGTTTTGATTTTTCTACTATTCAATAAATTGCTCTAACTTTGTTGCTGCTTATTTTTGGTGAGGTTTTCGTATGGCTTTCGAATATCTCTTCGATGATGCAAGCTTTTGAAAATAAGACTTGCATAGTAAGTAGAGATAAGTCAAGTATATGGAGCATGCTTCGTTAGAAACCAGGCAAGATTCCCATAACAAACCTGCGAGAGAAAATCATTATATTATATATTTTATCCTATTATTATTATTATATTATATTATATTATATATCCTATTCAACAGAAATCGATGTTTTTACATCAAAATAATATATTCAAATATTGAGTCACAGTAAGATATATTATCTTACTGTGTATATAAGTTTATCTTTAGTTTAGTATACAGTAATTTACGAGGAATAGTTATCTCATATTACATGATGAGTGAGATCGAACTAAGTGAGGGAATCCTACTCTAAGTCGTTAAGTCGGGTGGGAGACACAACGTTTATATTCAATTTAAGTTTGTGAACTCACATTATATATTAATAATTCAAGATAGATTTAATTTCACATGATTAAAAAATTAAAGACTGTATATTTATATAAAATTTTATTGGATTTAATTTTCAATGATGGAATCAATTTTCGATTGGCGTTGTATTGTTTCCAATAGAAAATCCAACTATACAGTATGGGCCACAAAAATATTTCCGCTTTTTCAAATACTTGTAAATCGTTAACCAATGGACGAAAAAACTGTATCTTGGTCTCTTTTACTCTGCCTCTCAATATATTATTAACAAATAAAAACATTTTTGAACTGACGATCATAGTTTAAGAACAGGTAAGCATAGAGTGATGGTGGTTATTTTTGTCATTGCGCGAAGGTCATTCTTAGAGAGTTAACTATGTGATTTTACTTGCTTAAAGGCAGTGAATAGAATAGAAAAAAAATTATAATGGTAGACTTTTTAATACAGGGTGGTTACACTTCTTCCTTGGAAATTATTTGGAAATAGATCAACTTCAGTTACATTTTGATCTCATTGAAGTTTTTACTATGAATATTCGTTCTTCGCTTGTTGATAGCATGGTTAAGGCCCGCTTCACACTTGCATTTTTAACAAAGCGGAAAAAGCTCTTCTTGAAATGTGTTTACACTTGCGTGTTTTATAGCTGAAGTAAAAATTTAATGTGATTTTTCCATCATACTTCATCCATCTAAATAATACTTATTGATTATGAAAATAAACTTATTGAATGAAAACAGCCATCTAGTTATAAATAGCCAAGGTCTTCTGCGATTCATTGCCGCCATCTCGTTGCAGTTCAATAAACTTTGTTATTTGTATTCATCTCATATAACAAGATGAGTGAGATTGGATAGGAACTGATCTAGTGATGCAGTCCAATCGATTGGGAGGAATCTTGTAGGCTTGAGACGAAGTCTTTAAATTCTATGTGAATTTAAGAAGTAAAATTTAAAAAAATAATAACCTAACCCTTTAACGACTACCGTCTTCTGGGAAGGACTTAAATAGAAAATGATTGCATATCAAAAGAATGTTAATTAAAATGAATCGTATAATGCGTAATTTGGGCAAGTGATTACCAATATGACGTTTGTGCACGTTTCAGATGTAGATAGATATCTCAGGAGTGGTCTCAAAATGGTAAACAATAATTGAACATCGAAAGATCGATGTGAATTACATAAAGAAATAAAAAGGATAACTGCATGTTAGCAATTAGGGGGAACAGGAAAAAATCGAACAATTGCTAATATGTATTTTTAATGTTATCAGCATATATAGTTATGAAATACTTCATTTTCCGTTCATCTAAATAAAAATCATTAAAGAAAATAAAGTCATCTATATGTTATAAATAGCACAAGTCTTGTAGCGGTTCAATAAACTTTGTGCAAAGAACATTTATATATTTGTATGTAATATTAATTATTATACAATAATATTCAGCAAGAAATAAATTATTAGCAAGTCATATTATAGGTATATTTTAGAAGTTTGAAGTATATTTTTATTGAAGCATATAATAGTAATATAAAATTGACTGTTTTATATCTATGTAAGATTAAGAATATATTGATTAAGAGAATTTTTCTACTATAAATATTAAGGAAGTATGAAACATATGAAGTAAAGATTATTTAATGAATGCCTAACAAAATATACTCGACTGATTTAATTTTTAAAGAAATCAAGTTATTGAATTAGTTGATATATGTAAATAGCAGAATTTATAAAATTGTAGAGTGATTCAACTAGATTAGTATATTCAAATAATAATAGATAGATCTGAATTAGAAAAGAAAGTATCCGGTACCTAATTCAATTTCACTGTGATCAGTGAAATGTTAAACTTCTGATTTTAACTGGCTTTAAAATGGATGTTGAAATGTCTGTAGATTTTATAATTATATCTATACCTACTCTACACAGAGAAAAAAGTTGTCTAACATGTAATGGGACAGAAAATTTATATATGAATCAATTTATTACGTGAGTTGGTTGGGCAATGGACAATATACATGTTTCCGTGTGTTTAAAATAGCTATGACATAGTGACTAGTGAGTCATCAAACATAGTTAATTAAATTCTTTTTAGGAATTTAATCAACTTACTATGAGAGTTAGAGTTACTTTTTGGGAGTTTTGTCAAGTATATTAAAACAACTATGACATAGTGTATTGTAGTAACTCACAAAAGACCGTTAATCCATATCTGATGTATAAATTGGTTTTACTAAGAGAGTTGTCACTACTTTCTTTCAAGTCTAGATATGAGACGAAACGAAAGTTTTGTCTTAACCAACGTCAACTTTACTCCTTTTAAATAGTACCTGCAACCTACCACGTAGGTAGTAGCAAATCAAACCATACAAATGAGTAAAAAAATGGGATTTTAAACACAGTATGAAGCTGACTCAAATGACAATATGGTTGATATTAATTAAATGTTTCAATTTATTGTAATATAAAAGTTTATGAAAAAGAGCACTACTTAGTTTCATTTTGGTGCAGTTTTGAATACAGATTTAATTGTCAATATCATGATGTTTGGAACTTCGGGTACTATGATTTCATTTTGAATTCTTACAAATTATGTACTATAAAAATATATTGCTATATTTTGTATTGAATATCTTGTACGTATATATGTTACTTTTCCTTGTTTCCATATTTTATTTCTCGACAAAATAGTATTCTGATAGAGAATCGAATAGTAGTTCAGATATATTATGAATAGTCAATAGTGCACAGCAGACATAACTCACTACTGTGAGTTACTTGCAATGTTGAAAAGGTTGTATATTTCACATTGTTACATTTTGCAAAGAAATGCGTATTCTGCTGTACAATCTACGTCATCCATGCCATAGTTGCCATTTTTGAACAACAAACGAGCGCATTTGGCCCAGTGGTTTGGTCTGGCATTATGCCAAGGTTTTTCTCCTTTTCCAGGCAGTATTTCACCGTCTCCCCACACGTAGAGATAGGTACTTCTTTTGGCGACGTTGACCCAGATGTTATCTAGGCTTTTGAAATCATCTGTAAAAATTGATATGAAAGAAAATAAATATACAAGAATGTACAATGATGAGTATACAATAATATATAAGAATGAATATTCTTAGACATACTTTAATTAGTAACAAAACAACCTGCATGTACAAATGTACATATTTAATGAAACAGGATTTTATAGTTCTTCAAATCGGAATATAAAATTTTGACTCGTGCTCCATAAATTTTTTTGTGTTTTCTTAATCAAGTCCGAAAGTTTTGATGTGCACAGGGTCCCTCAGTATAGCAAAGACCCGTAGTAAAGGTCTCCCTGCACACCACATGCTTTTAACTCTAGTAACCTAGCCTTTAAAGGTTTGTTCAGTAACCTAGGGACTGGTCCGGGAGCGCCAGTCCTCACTAAAACTGTTATAAAATCTTAATAAATTGATTTTTCGATATTTTTTCTTCATAAAAACCTTCATTAGATATTTTCACATCCATTGGTGAATGCCAAAGAATAATTGTATATATAGAATAAAATTAACAAGAAAAGATAAAAAAACAAATATTTCTTAGGTTTTCTAACTATTTGCGCAAAAGCCATTTTCGCCACTCATCAATAAAATCCTTAAAATATTCACAAAAATGAATAAAACTTAATAAAAATTTAACTGTGGATGGAGAAAGGTACAACGATGAAAAAAATACCAGAAAGAAACATGTACCTTTAATAATTTGTGATTACTAACTTGAAGTTGTTTTCCGTTTTTTTCTGGGATATTCTGTATATTTGAATAAATGCTCATAATATGAGTATCTTCCATTTATCACCTTCTTTTTGTCTAATCGTATGTAACTATGCAGAAAAGTAAAATTCATGGAAAGGCAGATTCCAAATCTGTTTTTATTTTTCATGAGGACTGGTGCGGCTTGACCAGTCCCTAGGTTACTAGGGTTAAACACACTACAATATAAAAATCGTATCACCTGTATATATTATACACGGAACATATACACGAACATATACAATATTTCCAAGATTGCCAAAGACATATGTTACCACGTGGCAGTGAACGTATTAAAGTCCAGGACTTGTATTCAATTTACATAGCCGTAAAAAAATTCCAATGAAAGCTCCTCTAAAAAATGTAGAATAGTTCATAGCTGAGGGAGTTTATTATAAATCAGAAATTCTTGACTCTGGAAGCTCATATTCCAGAAAGTTCATATCAGGGGAGTATTACTCTATTGCAGAAATCTTTAGTTCTGAATAAGTACTGTGAGAATTTATTTCATAAACTGAATGATTATATTTAAACTAATATGACTTTTTTTTGAGCATTCAACTCAATTTAAATTTGATAAATAATTCAAAAATACATGTTGAAGATTAATGAATAAATAATGGCAAAAATGAAAATATAATGGCAAACATTCACATGAGGTACTGTGTTTCTAGATTAATTTGTCATTCATAAAAATGAGAAGGATGTTAATATCAGAATAATGGTTCCTAGCCAGTATTTATTCCAATTAAGTACATAGTTATAGCAATTGTCATTCTTATTTCCAATATGCACTCACCATCGAGGATCTGCTTGATCTTGTCATAAGTCTGAGTATCAGATAGTGAGGCCAGTTTTCCTTGTAATCTTTCGCATTTTTCACCAGAACTTTTAAAATCAAGCTCGCACTCATACAATCGAAATGTGTTTGATACCTGATTACTTTCTATAACATGATAATCACATTGACTCTCTGTATCAAAAGAAGTTCCACTGTTAAAATAATAAACCTCTTTAGGAATTTCAATCGCAGTGGGTGTTGCTGTCTTTGTTGTAATCTTTTCTGTCGTGGTAGTCGTAGCTGTGATTTCATCAGAGGCTGACGCATCTGCACAACATCAATTTAGTAATTACCGTTAGGGATTTTTTATGTAAATGATTAAACTAAATTTATCATTTGTATTATGATTAGAGCCCGGATTTCTATGCTCTAACAAAATAACAGCATCGAATGCTATAAAGCATAGATGATCTATGCTTTATAGGCATTACCTATTTTGCATACAAAGCATATAAAATTCTATTTAAGGATATTTTATCTATGCTACAGCATACGAAACTCTATTTAAGAGATATTAAAGGTTACGCTACAGTTGCTCCATTTTCTATTTACGTTTTTTTTTTGTTGTTGTAATATTTTAGCAAGTCATCTAGTCCATAGCCTTTGTAGTCTTAACAACTCTTAAAATGCTTTAATTCAGTTGATGAATTTGGGTGTTATGCAATGAAGACAGTGTTTTGAAATGCAAGCCATGCAATGTGAAACTTAGTAGCTTCAAGAAATCAAATGTTGTATCAAACTTTAAAACAACTAAACATTGGCGTAAGAGTGTAAATTTTATAGATTTGAATGAGGATGATGCAAACATGATACCTGCCGTATTGTATCAAATAATTCTGGATTGCAACACATAGAATGAATACAAAGCATTATCGTGGGAGCGAAAGAGGTGCAGATTGAAAGGAATATAACACAAAATGCAATGTATTTCAAGTCAGTTGAAGTAGAGAGAAGCTTCTCAAAAATTTAAATGTTACTGAGCGTACACCGAATATCTCTAAAGACAGAAAATGTCAAAAATCAATTAATCGTATCATGTATCTCTAATTGTTAAATTATTTATATTCCAAATATAGCTGCTATTATTTTTATCTAGCTAGATGAATAAATAATTAATTTTCATTATGTACCATATATTGTTAAATAGGGACTTATTGTTCTTGTTCTGATATTTTGTTAGATATTAATGAGACTTTAGCTATCTCTTAGTAGAACTGAGAAATTGAGAAATTATCGTTTTTGATTATTTTTTGGTATACTATTTATAATTGTTATATATGAAGAAAATTTATGCCACACTCTCATTAGGAATTTGTAAACCTTCACTCCTCTGGCAAAAATTGGGTACACTTAACCCTTTGCTAATCTAATGCTCTCTATATTTCATACTCCGCCATTGAGACTTCATCACCTTACTTCATCATGGATTCATCACCTTACTTCATCACCATTGAGATTTCATCATCGCACCATTTACGCCCTGGAAGCTCTGCGGTCCCTTACAAGGCGATGCAGGATGCTAAACCACAAGGGCTGAGCAAAGTGATGATGCACTACTCTGCAAACCCAAACAGCAGAATTTACAAGCCTCCTCCTACCTAATACAATTGGCTTTTAAGCTCCACCGTAAACCATATAACGGTTGGAAGCTTCCTCTATTTAAAACGTTTAAAACTCCATTTACTTTAATATACTGCAGTATAAAATGATTAGCATTTAAAAGGCCTACTAACTTTTCAAATTTGTTCATGTATAAAATTAGGAATTAATTTGAGAACAACTGATGTCGCCCAACATAATGTAAGAGAGTGTGGTTATTTTTCTTATTAAAAACTATTATCTTTAAATTTCTTTCAACTTTTATTCTCCATTTAGTAGTTCCCTCAAAGAATTACTTTATATATCCATAATAACGTGATGCACAAAATGTGGTTTGATTTCCAATTTCATTTTTAATAATTACAAACAATGTACTTCGATAATTTTCCATTTGAAAACGGGAAACATTATCCAACCTCATAAAAACAACCTCAAAATTAAAGAAAAGTATACGTAATTAAGTCTACCATTTGATTCATACGGCTTGTTTCTAATGTTTTTGAATAAAGAAAACGTTATTTGAGGTATAACTAGTCAATTTATAACGGTATATTTAGCATAGAGTTTGGGCTATAAAGCATATCTTATGCATAGTTTTTAGTGCTATTTCGCCTAGATTGAAAGGACATAGAAATCCGGGCTCTAATTATGATAAACAAAAATCTTCAATAACTAGTAACAAACCAATTAAGGTAACGGTTCCAGTTTGCTCAACAAGTTCTGCCATGACTTCTTTGCTTTCAACTCCTGTGAAGTGACAAGTTATTCCTTCTTCAACTCCAGTGTTTGGAATGATAGACACGGCTGTACAAGTTGTATTCAGTTTACATTGAGTCCAGCACGGGCCTGTAGATAATAGAAAATCAAGAACAAGTAGAGTTAACAAAATATTTAGTTATTACGTAAGTGACTATTCTCTATATTCTATACTTATAGGGTGCTACAAAACGATTAAAACGTATGAAAAATCAATTCTAAATTTTCCCCAGTCGTTACAACAACATTGACTCACCATACGCTATAAGATAGCTGATATAACTGAACCAAAATTTAATGGAGAAATGATATAACTGAAATAAAATAAGGTTTTACACCGTCTTCATTAGCGTCCTGCAATTGCTGCAACACTTCCTCTCTCTAGAGTAGTTAATCATAACTCTATGACCGCATCTTATTCATACAGTACATTTTTCTCAATCTTCTGCAGAGATGTATCTTTGCTACTGGGGATTTTATATCTGCAGTTCAACTACTTTATTCTCTGGTTTCTAACTGATCATTTTCACCGAGGCTGTCTTGTTTTTCTTCAAGTGCCTTTTCTTTTCAAGTGGCATACTTTTAACACAGAAGAACCATTGCTATCTCCATTTTTCAATTGTCTTAGGGAGCTCACCCCAAGATCATCTCTTAGTCTATCTAATTCATCGTATCTCTCCGTGTGTCAACTTCTATCATTCTCGGTATATTCATTTCCGCTGAATGTACTTTCAATCTTCTTTGGTGATCAATGTCATAGCATCACACACATACATCAACATAATCGGTCAAAGTAGAATAAGAACAATCTTTTTCAGCACCGTGTATAACAGAGCATACATTGTATTATATTTATTTATTCTTTCTTCTATTTCTATCATCTATTCTTTTCTCTGATCTTGTAATTAAAATGTTAGATATTTTTAAAGGTATATTTACTAATTCTGCTGTTCTTGCTCTCCGCCTATAATTAGTTCACAAAGCTGCTCTCTTACTGAGACTACCATGAATTATATCTAATCTAAGCATATGTCATTCTAATTTGATTCATGTCTGTTCTGTACCACTTTCTACTTATTTGTGATCACTGCCACATCATCTGCGTAAATGATGGTATCATCTCTTGTCTCTCTTGATCCCAAAAGTGTTTTGCATTTATCAATAAGTTTTGTGAAAGGGAGACAAAACATCTCCCTGTCTCACATCACTGCTGGCATCAAACGAAGAGGCAGAATAACGGATAATTTAGTATTACTACGGGATATAATATCGTTCCATTTCTTTATATTCTGTGTAATTTTACATTTTGTTTTAAATAAGTCTTTAGGCAAATTGAACTTACGGCAAATTTATCTTTCGGCAAATCCACATTTCGGCGAATCAGTTTTCGGCAAATTTGGGGTTCGGAAAATTTGTATTCGGAGGATTCGGTTCGGCGAATTAGTTTTCGGAGAATTTGGTTTCTGTAAATTCGTTTTCGTCCAATCCCAATTGGATACCCTTCAAGTGGCAATGGAAAATTAATTGCATTAGAAGATATAATAAAATCTGATGATTATGTAACTATTTTGAATGAAAACCTCAAGACCTCGTCTCCGAGTTTGGGTCAACACGACAATGACCTGAACCATATTTTCAAATTATAATTATTATATCCACCTGGATTTAGAAAAATATGGTGTCCGTTCTATCATTACTGTTGATGAGCCCTGATTTGAACCCCATCGAAAATCTATGACAACAATTGAAAATCAGAATCAAGAGTTGAGCTCCCAAGAACCTGCATGAATTAAAACGTGTCGCCATTGATGAATGGAACAATATTGCTCCTGAAACTACATCAAATCTCGTCATAAAATTTTAGGAAAGACTGCCGAGCCGAAGTTTATCTAGATGAAAGGTCATGTTTCGATTATTAATATTATAATTATATTATCATTTTCCATCTGTAGGAAAAACTTTGTGTCACCAGATTTTGTAGTTTTTGTTTGTTACCACGTTGTTTACATATTGGTACACATTTGAACCACTATGTACATTACCAATAGAGTTAGTGGTGCACTGTCAAAATTTCAAACCCGAATTAAATTGTGACAATGTGAACTACAATTAAAACAACTGATTTTATCATACAGACAATATCAATAGGTACACACAGAGATACACTCAGCTCATCTCGCTATCATGGCACATGTGATACGAAAGCATTAACCAAAACTTGTAATTTTCGAAAAGGCAGTTAGACTAGACGGTGTTTTGAGCAAACGCGTTAAAACTCTTGAAATAAAAATTTTGTTATTAAAACTATGTATCATATTCCCTAATGCGTACTTTTCACCCCGTGAAAAACTAAGACATATACAAGCAATATATTTTGAATTATTTAAGATATTATTGGAAATAAATTTCGTCGCTAACTGTATGTGGTAACGAAATCCTTCTCTATATATTTATCATTTTTTGAACCGCTATATAGAAGATTGTAATTTTCATGCACAATTTCTTCACCCTTGTCTGTTAACACTGTTATTCTCCTCCCTTCATAATCTCTTTCACTTCCTCCTCTCAAATTCATGTAAATTTTAATATTTTCAATTTTTTTTAATCACATATTTTTTAAGTGTTTTTAACATATATTTTTAATTGACATACTTCTGTAACGAAGCTTGCCGATTTAAGGGCATCTTGGTACTAATGGCCAATAAATTTTGGAAAAGAGATAATATCCCAGCGGCTTGCTAGACTTACCTTTAATCGTTCGGGCTTGGGCCCGGCATTTGATTGAACATACAGCTAGATATACTTCTGCAATCCACAATGGATGCAATATAAAAATATTTGCACTAAAGTTAAATGAATTAAATTACATTCCAATATCATTTTTCACGTCAGAATGTTTTAGCTATTTTTTTTTTAAATTAGCGAAGAATTGTCTTGCACTAGAAATTTTTTATTTAGGTTTAGAATTTCCACCGTTCTAGGTTGACTTAATTTTGCTTTTGTAGCTTTAAATTTGAAAAAAATGCAATTTTGACTCTAATCAAGTCTAGCAAATAGTTTGTTTTCAGAGAAATGACTTTCCATCAAAATTAATAGAGAAACTTTTCATAATACATCAAATGAGTATTTCAAGCATATTTTATAACATCACCGGTTTTTTTCATGCAAAGTATATATTAGATGTAGGAAAAATATTAAATATATTAAAAATGATATCCCATCGATGAGATGTGATGATAAATCATTTGAAGCTGAGAAGTTCACAAAAAACATGTGAAAAATATTTTATGATGAATATGCGTAAAATTCATAAAGTTATAAGGGTTTTGAATATTAAACATATATTTATTTTATATATTTCATATTGATTCTACGATGTCTCTTGTATTAATTTATGTTTGTACACGAGATACATTTTAAATACTCACACAATTTTCTTGAATTAACTTTCAGTATTTTGTCGACGTGGCTCTCCATCATGACTGTACCATTAATGAATTTCATCGAAGAAACATTTGTTGTTGATACATCAATCGATTTCGCAGTTTTAATTGTTGCCAGCGTCACTGCCATCATCAGCAATATCTTCAAAATCATCGCAACTCTGGAAAATATCACTAAGATATCAGCTATACGTCAATGAATACGAAAACTCTATAGACAAGAAAGAAAACTCCTAATTCAATAGAGCAGCATAATTGCACTGAACACGAAAACCCATACATGTTACAACTACCAATTAGCTATCAAAGGCTCTAAGAGGTCAAATAACTTACTACAAGTTGCAAAACTACTAGCTGTTGTGAAAATGAGAAATGTTGAGATTTATCATACTGCCACTGATTATATACTTGCGATTTCTAAGATCGAGTAGTAGCGCATTACAGCTAGCTATTGGACAGTTACCTCTGTTTTATTCACAAAGTTTGTATATAACTTGTCTAATAATTGGCGATAATAGTCAACTAAGAGACGATTTTCCGATAATTCCTAAAATAGTTGACAAATTGTTTCAAAGTTTTATATTTGCTAGATATATTGAGTGTACAATTATTGTACATGCGATGATGCGAGACAAATAATATTTACCTTTTATAATGTTTTATAATACAACTGTACTCAAGAGAATACACTTAATTTTAGAATTAAATAAGCTTGAGATAAATAGAATTATATTTAAATAGTAGTTGGTATCTTTAAAACAAGGTTTTTATAGTATTAATTCAATTATGCAAAAACTAAATATATCATATTTCCCACTATTTATATACAAAGTTTTTCTAAATAGGATACATAAATTGATTTAAATATAAATGAATGAACTAAGTAAAATGCAACCTACTTACTTATAAAATGAAATATTTTAAAAATATATAATTCAGTAGAAGCCCCTTTTCCAAGCCCTTCGGTTTCCAAGGAACAAATCTTTTATTTATTCATTATTAAATTATTCGTCAAACATGACAGAATACAATTTACATTATTATTTTGAATTTTCCGAATGAGTTTATCAAAATTCCTAGAATATATCAATTCTATGCTATCCAGATTTTTATTTGGATTTTTATTTTCCGAATATTTTCCAATTATTCGGTTTTTGTCATCCTAACTTTATAAATAAAATTGCACATTTTCATGCATATTTTTTTATCATCATTTATTTTCAGTTAAGCAAATGAAGAACTATAATTTAAATCAAAATGAAATTATGCAGATTCACAAAAACACTGGATTTTTTTTTTATTTCATTTGTGTTTATTTTGATACCTATTTCTCTGTTTTTTTTTTCTCATATATTTTGGTCTTCCGAATTGGGATTTTTTCTGAAATCGACAAACCACTTCGAAGAATTTTGAAAATTATCTGTAGGTATATATGATACAAATGATAATTACAAAGTTATTAAAACATTTATCTATACTAATAATTTCTTTAGTGTGTTTATTTATTTATTTATTTGGTGTCCGCTTCTACATAACGGGTATTAAACATGAACAATGTAACTATGATACGCACGGGAACATATTGACTTGATATTTAAATTATTCTGTTTTTAATCAATTTTTTATATGCTTTTATCAATGAAAAAGGTATAAGATTATGCAGCAAAATGAATGTTATTTTAATTTACTAAAAATAACTTAACAACGGGTGATGAATTACTATTGGAAACCCGTTATTTTTAACTGGCAAATACACTAGTAAATTAATATATTCCATATCTCACATGCACTGAAATATCATAAACTATTATTTGAACTGAAATTATTTCATTATTGCTAAGATCTCTATAGTATATGAAGATGATTATTATGTAAAACTTAAAACGTGTTTTCTCAAACAACGTATCTCGCGACAACTTTTCTATTCACATCTCCATTAAGAAATCCTGGCAGGTTTTGTCTTCATCAGGTGATTGTTTTCACATTCTCTTGATGACGAAACTACTCGAAAATTTTGAAATGTTTTGTCTTTTTTTTTCAGCTGTTTCAAAAATTAATCTTAACAATGACATGGTTGAGACAGGCTTATAAATTCTTGGATAAAAAAAAATTATGATTAACTTATCTACATATACTCTTAACTTGGTATCATAATATATACAATTTTTTTTTTGAAGTGGTTTGTCGATTTCAGAATAAATCAAATGGTCCTGTTTTCAGATTTTCTATATTATTCCGAATTTTACAGTTTTTCCGAATTTTTGAATTATTTTTCTGATATTTCGGTTTTCCGGTTTTTTATGTTATTCGGATTTTCATATTATCCGGGATTCTTTTATTCGGATTTTTATTTAATCTAATTTTTTTTTATCCTGCCAATTAGTTGGTTGTGGAATTAAAAGTGTATGAAATATCAAAGAGTGACAGACCACAGACTGACAGAATGAAAAATAAAAACCTTGTGTTAAAGATATTATGTAAATGCAAGTATACATACTCATTAAAATTAATGGGGTGTCAACAGTAAAAGAAAAGATTTCAGTGAAAACATATATAAATACAAAATATATCGTAAAAAAAATGTATGTAATGAAAATATGTAAAAAAATTATATAAAAAATGTATTTAAAAAATATATTTGGAAATGTATGAAAAAATATTTTTTAAATATACTTATGTGATAAAAATTCATGTAAAAGAATTTGAGTGAGAAAAAGATTAATGTAAAAATATATGTATAAAAATATATACACGATAGAAATATATAAAAAATTATTATACTTTAAATATTAAAGTGTGAAATTTTACTTGCAACCAACCTGTGTATTAGTATATAGGATGGTATATTATCTACTTATAGATAAAGCTGTTATGTTATCATCCATTGAAAAACAAATTAATTAATATAATGTGTCTAAATAAATAATTATATGCAAGTAAGGATAATTAATACATATATACTTATTTAATTAACAAAAATATTTTTTACAGTCAAAAGTCAAAATAATAACATTTAATAAGTATAAGTGTATCCCTTACCAAGGATTAGTTTTTTCGTTTCAATATGCGTTTTTTATAGTAGTTTGACTCTCGGTACAGACACGCCTCTTGCTATAGTAAAAATTAATTATAGTGTGAGAAAAAATTTGAAATTTTCTGCCTATAATGATACCTGATATCAATAAATTATTGCCGGTAAATAAGTCTTTTTAAATCAAAAATAACATAAATGATTCGAAGATAGATTTGCCTACAGGATAATGCTGGTTACATTATATAAAAGTAAAATTATTGAAAGACTATTTAATTAAACATATAAATAGATAGCTGATTAATTTTAACAATTTTAACAAGAAACTTCATGTTTTTTCATTAGATCTCAATTATGATTTATTGCATGATTTACTAGTATTCTTTCAGGTGACATTTCTTCTGAATTTGGAAAAAAATATTTTGGAATATATATTTTTATAGTCACTTGTGAAATGAAAAATGATTGAATGAAGTTTGAATATACTTTTAAGTATTCAATGATAATATACAGTATGGCCACAAAAATGTTTCCGCTTTTTTCAAATACTTGTAAATCGTTAGCCAATGGACGAAAAAACTGTAACTTGGTCTCTTTTTCTTCGCCCATTATTGTACTATTAACTGGTAAAACATTTTCGAACTGAAGGACATAGTTTATGAACAGGTAAGCAAAGAGTAAGGGTGACTATTTTTGTCAATGCGCAAAGGTTATTCATAGAGCTAACTCTGTGATTTAACTTACTAAAGGGCAGTGAATAAAAGGGAGAAAAATTATAATGGTACACATTATAATAAAGGGTGCTTACACTTCTTCCTTGCAAACTTTTTGAATATTGTTTCATTGCAACAATACAAGTTCAAGACATAATCTGAATATTCCGGCAATAAATAGGCAAATTATTTTCTAATACTTTTCATATAACTTTCATCTAAGCACATATTAGCTTCAAAGTTTTTAGCATTTCATAGCAGTAATCATGGGTTGGATAATTATTCTAATTCTTCAACCTTAGGAAAGTATAGCTAGTAATTTGCGTGTTATAAAGTTTTGATGTGAGCCATCAGTTTTTATTATTTGATGTTCGAAATCAGAATTATAATAGATAAATCAATGCTGGTAAATGACGAACAGTCAGAATAATTGTACCGTAAACTTTATCGGCTTATGGAATGTTCTGCGAATCTGCATTATTTAATATTCTTGGTCTGAAATAATATACCTATTAATTTTTCCAATACCTACCAACTACCAGCTAGTTTACTTCTAAAGTCTAATGTTTATCATTAGTTACCTAGTTACCTAACAGCATTTATCAATAGTACTTACCTAGTTAGTTACCTATTAATTTTTATCAATACCTACCCACTTACCTACTACTGTTATAAAGTACTTTCTATGTTACGTACTAGTGTTAACCAATAACCAGCTTGGTATATTAACCTACTAGTGTTCATCAAAAGTCAATACCTATACCTAGTTACCTACCAGTGTTCATCAATACTACCTAGATATATGATAAGTTATTTATTTATAAGTAAACTTATAACAACTACAATTGCCATGTGAAAGTAATTATTAATCAAAATGGATTTCGGAAAAAAATTAGGTGCCAGTACTTTTTTCAATCATTAAGTATGGCAATTCTTATTTTAAAATGTTTCATTAAAATTTTAATTAAAGATGGAAGTCATTCTGATCGTTACAACTTAGTTGTATTCATTTATTCATGCAATAATTTATCCCTTTTAAATGGGTATTACAGTCACTCAAAAGTGCATTGTGTAATTGCATAGAATTGTAGATGTATATTAATTTTATTTACTTGTTAAAATTCTCGAACATAAATTATAAATATTTTTCCAGAAATAGAAATATTTTTAGTGTCTCAATTTAGTTCATATCCGCACTGTGTGGTCACGTGTTTGTTTGAACTGCAAATTAATTATACAGGATAGGTAATTTAATTCCAATGCAAATTTTCTTCTAATTAGGTTAATGGAAAAAAT
>CANNZV010000590.1:338882-445445 GCA_947561585.1 Caprella mutica
TAGGTGAGTTCATGTGAATGACTAGAATTTTTTCAGTTGTTATGTACTAGCTATACTCAAGTAAACAACCACTATCATTCTGACCTGCCTTTCCTGCTCTCCTAATTGTCACGTTACAAAGTAAATAGTTTTACAACAGTGATTAACGCCATATGAGGGTAAATAAGAGACTTTTTGATTTTAATGATTTAAGAAGTAAAACACATTTGAAGTAACGTTAAAGATAATTAATGCTCAACTATATGGAGAAGAAAAAGTCATTTAAAAATTAATTAGTTGATATATGTATAATTCTATATAGTAGAACCTTTGATATTGTTGATTGACTTTAGGAAATATCATTAAGAATAATAAAGAATATGAGAGTTTCACATCCGATATAAAATTCAATTTCAAAGTTTGGGGGGTAGTCAGTATGTCAACATCCAACATTGCTATCCTCCCCCTTCGAATACCATCCATGATTTCACTTTGAATTCCTATTCCATGATAAATTCGAAATGTTTTTGCGTTGAATATTGTGAGTGAGTATTTATATTTCTCGTTCATTGTTTCTGTATTTTATTTCCACACATTCTCACAAAATTTAATATTAATAACTTATTTTGTTGTGCTACCTGAATATCTAAGATATTAATGTGTACTATTGAGACAGTGTAAAAGACGAGTGTTCACTATTATGTATATAAATATACTAGTTATTCAGATTAATTACGATTAATTTGAAGTGCACTATTAAACGCTATACTATAATCAATATCAGAATCTGAAGTCGTTAAATTCCCAGCTTCAATTTTGCATAGAAATGGTAATTCCTTAGCACAATTAGTGGCATCCAATCCGAATTTTTCAGTATCAAGAAAGATCATACTAGCACATTCTTCCTCGTTACTTGGTTTGCCATCATGCCAAGGTGTTCCTTCTGCAGGCAGCTCTGTGCCGTCTCCCCATTTATAGGGAAGATCGTTCTTTTTGTTGATACTAACCCAGATGTTACCTAGACTCTTGTAATTACCTGCAAAAATGAAAATGGAAGATAAAAACTATACACGAATGCATATCATTCTTGGCTAAAGTACTAACGAGTGTACAAGAATATACAATAATGAATAAGTAAGAATACAAAGGACGAATGGCAGGAGTATACAAAGACGACTATAGAAGAATATTTAAATATGAATTTACAAAAATATATGAAGACGAGTGTACAAGAATATAGAAAGTTAAATATAGAAGAATAAAATTATAATGATGATAAAACACTAATACATACTATTCTTGGCTCAAGTACAGGCACAACAAAGTGTATAATTTTAAGAATATGCTTTTTACTGATTGATTATATTGTATATTGAAAATTATTATATATATTGATTATATTGAAATCCCCCCCCCCCCCCCAAGGCTTCGATTTTTAAATTGATTTTATGCAATTCTTTTCAAATCAACTGATAGACAATGTATTCATACTTGTTTGAAATTAACAGGGTGAAAGTTTAATATGATCGAAACTTGATGTTTTTCGAATAATTTTTTTCATATTACTTAAACTACTTTCGGCTTTTTTAAAGAAAGATTAGTTGCTTCTTTATTTCTTATATAGACTATTCGGTTCTAGGTATATTGCCGCCCTGTAAATTCCACCACGGTAAGTTTTACCCCGGTAAATCCCACCCGGTATATTCCACCCCGATAAGTTCCTCACCGGTTAATTCCACCCATGATATTTTCCATCCCGGTTATTTCCACCCCAGGTATGTGTGACAATGCTAATTAGCATGACAATATCAAGTCATTTTTTTATTTTTAGATGGTAATTTATTAAATACTGTACAGATATGAAGAATTAACACAGACGGTTTCCTGTGACATTTGGACTATATTTTGAGGTAGCTCAAGTCAGTTGAAAGTAGGATAAGGATAAGGATAAGGATATTTATTGAAGAAAAGTATAAAAAAAAAATCTACAATTCAACAAGCCCCTATATAATTTCTAGGAAAGAAATTTTCGGGCAAAATTAAAAGAAAATGATTAAAATATTTAAACAGCATGGCGGTAAAAAATGATTCCTATTTACTATAATACAATAATTAAGCTATGAATTATAGCGACAAGAAAAAAAAATATATTTATCAAACTGATGAAAAAGTTAAAAAAGTAATTACACAACTACACTAGCATATTTATCTACATAATATTTTTTTAATGTTGTTTTGAAGCTACTGTACGACTTTATATGTAGATTTTATATGCGGAGGCAGAGAACGCCACAGTTTTACTGCCGAGTAGTGCACACTGTGCTCAGTTAGAGTCAATCTATGGGAACTAATTGAAGGATCATTGCCATGTCTAGTTTCATATCTCAAGTTGGAAGAGACAAATTTGCTTCTATTCTTAAACATATACAACATCAATAGAAAGTCATGGAGATCATTCAACTTCAAAATAGCAGTGCTAGAAAAAAGAGGCTCAGGATGAGCTAAATAAGTGCTACCTGTAATAATTCTCACAGCTCTCTTTTGCAGCATCTCAACTGTATGAAGGTGAGCATTATAAGTTCCGCACCATAAAATATTACCATAAATCAAGTATGGATAGAACAAGCTATAATATAAATTTGTTAAAGATTTCACAGACAAGTATTCTCTTACCCTATACATGATGCCAACCACCCTAGAAAGTTTACCACACACAGCATTAATATGGTCACCGAACTTTAGTTTGCTATCAATAGTGACACCCAAAAACAGAACACGGTCAAGGAAATTCACTCTAGCACCCCCCAAACTTATCCCGCATTCTGGATCAACATCATGGAGTCTATTAGAAAAGAGAACAGCGCCAGTTTTATCAGCATTCAGAGCCAATCTGTTTGATATGGACCATGAATTGATAGCTTCAATTTCAGTGTTTAAGGAATTACACAGTTGTCGATAATTTGGTCCAGCTGCTGACACAGTAGTATCATCTGCGAATAAAATAGTTTTGAGGTTTGGAGAGATGTAGGCTAGTTCATTTACATACAAGATAAATAAAATAGGTCCCAAAACACTCCCTTGAGGAACACCAATCGAGACAGAACTGAAACATGAATAGCAATCACCAATCTTAACGCACTGTCTACGGCCATCCAGATAGCTCCTGAACCAATCCAAAGTCAGACCTCGAACACCATAGGACTCAAGTTTGGACAGCAGGATGCCATGATTAACAGTGTCAAAGGCCTTAGAGTAGTCAATAAATAGACCTATGACATGATTCCGTTCTTCCATGTTTTTACAGATGTATTCAGAATAGTCGACAACCGCATCAATAGTAGACAATCCCTTCCTAAAACCAAACTGATTAGCACAGATAATAGAAAAACGATTCATGAAAGAAACCAAGCGCCTAGAAACACATTTCTCAAAAATTTTGCTAAACAAAGGTAATATTTATATAGGTCGATAGTTTTTGACCTCAGACTTGTCTCCTTTTTTATATATAGGGACTACACAAGCATCCTTGAAAACATCCGGAAAAACACCGCCCGCTAGAGACTTATTTATCAATAGTGACAAAGGACGATTCAAAACTGGGCTACAGAGTTTTAACATTTTCACCGATATAGTATCAAGTTTAGACTTAGTATTCTTCAATGACATGATAACTTCAGTTACTTCATTATTCGATACTGGATCAAAAAACAAAGAGTGACTATTGCGTCGAATATAGGAAAGGGGTCAGAAGGAGACACAGGTAAAGAATCATCAATCGCAGATGCAGCAGAACAGAAATAATCATTAAAACAACGAGCAACATCACTAGGATTGGAAATAGCAACACCATCAACAATCACTTCATCAATACTCTGTTTCTTAGCACCTAACGAAACAAGTTTACGCAAATAATACCATGTTTTCTTCATATCACCCATGCAACCTTCAAATCTACTTCTGTGATAATGCACCTTCGCTCTATGAACCGTACCATTTACATAATTACGCACCCTTCTATTCTCAGCCTCAGATATTAGCCCTAACTTACATTTCTTGAAACAAATAGATTTATACTTAACATGTTTTAATAATTCAGAAGTCAGCCAGGGTTTACAGAGACGTTTCCGACTAACTCTTTTCAGCTTCAAAGGAAAACATTTACAATAGATATCATTAACAGTTTCCAAGAAATAAGCAGTAGCGATATTTATATCAGTAAAATTAGCTAATACATCCCAGTTAATAGTCGAGATAATAACCCTAAATTTCTCAATATTTGCATCATTCACAAGACGAAATCTGATCTCAACCAGATCACTAGACCTATCATTCATTAAAATAGCCTTAGATAAGGTTAAAAATGTAGTGCAGTGGTCTGTAATATTGTCCAAAAGAACACCAGCACAGTTACTGTAGTCTGAGGAAAAATTTATCCAAATGTGGTCGAGAAGAGAAGCCACTTGGCTCAGGGTTGAAGACGGAAATCTAGTCGGCTTAGTGATGACTGGTACGTAGTTAAAAGCTCTCATCAAAGCTGTCAAATGTGTTACGTCAGCATTATCCACGTCCAGCAAATTTACATTGAGATCTCCCAGTAAGCAAACATCATGCTTCAAACAGTTACTAGCTAGCAATGTATGTAAAGCATTACTAAAGTTCATAATACTGTCAGAATGGGGTCTGTAGATAGCAACGACATAAAGACTTAACAGAGCCAGTGATACTTTCACCACACAGGACTCAATTGTATCATTTACAATTGAGAATTCAATCAATTTACAACATGGGAAAGATTCACTTACAAAAACAGATACTCCACCGCCTCTCCTGCCACACCTAAATGAGTGGGATGAATTATATCCCTCAACGTTCACGGGCTCACTAAGCCATGTCTCACTTAGGACAATAATATCAGGACTAATATCAGCTGATGACAAAAATGTCGAAAAAGAGTCAAAATTCTTATCAAAGCTCCTAATGTTGAGATTAAGAATAAATAATGTCATTATCACTAACTATATTTTTCATATTATTTACCGAATAATAGAGTGAGCTCCCGTCAGTAAGTCCAGGATAAACTACATTTATAAAATTATCATCAGGATCTACATCATTTAAGAAAGGCAAATTATCATTATGAGAGACTACCATGAGCGAAATAGAGTGATAATATCAATGACATACTCCGAAAACAAATTACGCATGCATATAAAGAAAATAACATTTAATAGTAAAATATTCAAAATTAATACACATGTAAGTAATACACAGCTCAGCTCTGAAATGAAACAGCTACAGAAAAGCAGACAACAATGAAAAAGTTTACACATACACACACAAACACCTAAATGAATTAGCCAATATACAAAACACATAAATATCACACACACACACCCACACAGGTGTAAGTCACCAACGGCAAGTAGGCACACTAAGCAGGTGTGCAGAGAAACTTCACTGTGAAAACGCACATCATCAAAAACACACACAGAAACCGAGAGAGTCACCAGACAGCACACAAACCAAAACTGACTATCATGAACGTTTTTGGTTCTAACAACAAAAAGATAAAAACACAGACACGAGAAATAATTTGCTCCTACACACAACATGTCCAGACAAATCAAAGTGTATACCATGGTATACACTTGTTTGTAATAGACAAGCCTTAAAAGATTGTAAAAGACAGTACTGTATACATTTCTAAACAATGTATAAGACTGCTCAAAACCGTAATTAATTGTAAAGATTCTGAATCTCATATGATAACAAAACCACACACAGCAAAGTAAGTCGCATGCAAATAGTAGTTCATCATTGTGCACATCAAATAAAACTAGTAACTCTCTACAAATAGATACAGCACAAAACAAAATAATCACATTAAGATCCATAATTTAAATAATCTTTGCTAATAACAGGTCATAAGAGAGTCAATTTCTTGAATTGTTCACTAGAAGCTCATCCGACGATATGTTAAGCTCACTGTTGCAGAATTCATCCAGTTTCCGAAGATTGTTGATGAACATCTTTTGGTCACGGCCTGATTGATTTGGTGGTTTTAAATAGACAAAAATCTTGCCATCTCGAGAACCACATCCGGATATTTTACCAGGGAATTTCTTCTTAGCCTGTCTCAATCTAAATAGTGTTGAGGATTTCATTGGAGTGAGGTCGTCGTTAGTGAATAGATCATGTGGTTTAACACTGCGACAAGATGACATTATATCGTTTTTCACATCACCGTTAACCAGTTTCACCATAACATTTCTGGTGTCATGAGCCTGAGACTTAGATTTAACACCCAAGCGATACACCGATATGAGATTCACCTGTGGCAACACGTAGTTCAAGTTACGTTTAAGCATATCAACAACAGGGAGCTTAAGATCCACATTTGCTGGTAACTTGGATATAGTTCCTTCCCCGAGAGTATGAGGTTGTAGCGCCTACCAGATGACTCAAGAGTTTCTATGCGATCTTCCAGGCTGCAGATAGTACGCTTCAGTTCAGTATTTTCACGTTCATAATAGGTAAATCTTGCTTCCATAGCATTTAATCTCTGAGCAATACCATCCAGTTTCTCCGCTAGGATAGATAAAGTAATTTTAATTTCCTTAGGCAGAGATAGAGAAGCACTATCCTCACTGGTCGACAGAGATCTCAACACAGCTTTTGCAGAATTAGCCTGATTGACAGGAGGTAGTTCAGCCTCGATAGGAGAAGAGTTTTTTCTTGCTTTCGGTGGCATGGTAGTATTTAGACAATATTACTAAAATAACACCAGCTCACACAGAGAAACAAGAGAGGTTCAGCTTATCACAAATATACACACTGATAACAATTTCAGTAGACGTTAAGCAGGAGCTACTGACACATGACAACCTCACAGTACGACCGATGAAAGTTTATCCTTAAGGACGAAAAAAATCTTAATTTGCCAAGTTACTTCCGAATTTACGTATTATTTAAGTTAATATAAATTCATATTCAACATGAAACTGCAGTATATACTCTTACAACAATGGGTTGGGAGAGATGTGGAAGGGATCGGCTGGCAGGGATAACTCATTAAATGTTTCCCCTTCTTACTCAAAGGTGATGTTTTGAATTCCAGGACAAAAACTCTCGTGATCAAAAAATCATCCGTGTAAAAAACAAGAATCAATAACCCCTAGTATTAGAATCTCCCTCCCCAATAGAAAACTTACCTACTTGTCAATAAAAAATACATAAAATATCCCCGGTGTCAAGACACAGTCAAAAACCGTATTACATCAATTTCATTTGAAGTCAAACTACCAAATTCAACATAAATTGAAATTAACATTAAGTAGAATGAAGCTTGTGAATGAAAATAAAAATACCTCAACTGATAAAGAACTTTCACACATCTTTTCTTTCTGGTGTTCTATCACATGTGTAGTGAAAAATAAACAGATTGTGATTGGCCAACAAAAGGTTTAATTTGCTAAAATGCTATTAAAAGTTCCTAGTGTAATATACAATATTAGTAAATGATTAATATTAATAACTAACCAAACCTAACCTGTATATTCTGGTGGAACTTAACTTTGTGGAATATATATACGTAGGTTGGAATATACCGTTGTGAAATATACCAGGGTGGAATTTACCAGGTGGAATATACCGTGGTGGAATATACCAAGGTGGAATTTACCGGGGTGGAATTTACCAGGGTGGAATATACCGGAGTGGAATGTACCGTTCACCAGACTATTCATATAAGAATGCACACATTAGTTTTCACGGTAATGCCAAACAAATAACGAACTATATATTTACAATGCAGGGAAATATCCGAAACCTACACTTTTGAATAATTTTTCGATCCTATAAATGATACTATATACATAGTATATTATCGAATAAAAAGATGGTAAGAGAATCTGATTAATGGATATCATCAGGAGTATAAAAAGTAAAAAAGTTTACATTACTTAATGATTGTGGTAAAATTGGAAAAAAAAATACAATAACAAACTGAATTAAAATACAAGCAATCAATGTTAAAGTGTACTGAGATAATAATTACTCTAATTTACTTCTTCATCATAGCAATCGTTATTTTCGTTTCAAACAGCACTTACCATCGAGGATTCTCTTGACCTTGGCATAAGTCTGCGTATCGGAGAGTGAGGCCAGTTCCCCATTAATTTTTGTGCATTTTTCATCAGATTTTATAAAATTGAGCTCGCACTTATACAATAGGAAAGAGTATGGGATCTCGTTATCTTCTAGTTCGTCGATGTTGCAATTGTCTGCATCAACAAAATGTTTGATGATCCAATTATGCATTTCCTGTGGAATTTCAGTAGTTGTTCTGTTAGTCGTAGCTGTAATTTTAGCAGTGGATAATGCATCTGTAAGACATCAATAAACTATCAATATAGTATTCATGGAGAGATATAATGAAAAATAATGGAATCAAAGTAACTGTTTGTGTTATGGCATAAAAGAGATTATTAAAAGGTAGCAACAAACCAATCAAAGTAACGGTTCCATTTTGTTCTAATAATCCTTCCATGACTTTTTCGCTTTCCACTCCTGTGAAGTGACAAGTTATTCCTTCCTCATCCCCAGTGTTGGGAATGATAGACACGGCTGTGCAAGATGTATTCAGTTTACATTGAGTCCAGCAAGGGCCTGTAGAAAATATATGAGAAAGTTTTTCTAATATCCACAAAAGTTATAGTTATTACAGTAAGTAACCATATAGGGTGCTATATACACGGAAAAATTTGTCAGAGAAATCCATTCTGACAATCTAAAGAATGATTAGATCCATTACCTCATCTTTTTCGCATTATCACCATTAACAATACACATATAGAATGTATATAATATTTTATGTCAATCGGTTGTCCATTTATGATGGACAACCTTCTTTTTTCATATATGTAAAACCTGTTTTTAGTTTCCAGAATAATGATTTTTAAACGTTTAAAAGGACTCCTACCCAAATAGTCAAAATTGCTTACGTTGCCTAAAAGATAGTTTTTAATGAAAAATTAAACATAACCGACCTAAGAACTAATTAAAATGTACAATAAATTAACCATCTGGGAGTCCTCATAAAAAAATATTAAGTCAGTATCTTGTCAACTATGCAGTTTTGATAATTTGGGTTTTCGTGAAACAATGTTTGTTCTATCTGAAATTCCCAATGTATGTTACAACAATTATTCTAGAACCAGTGTTTCTGTATCTGGTTAACGAAGCATTTTTGAACATTTGGGTCAGATTAAACACAATATGTTCACCACAGAGGTAAGTTCAATGTTCAAGATTCTACTAATCAGAATAGTTCATTATACAGGAGTTCATCATAGAGGATCTCTAATTAACTGAAAAAGGTTTTATTTTGGGTTTTCATGCAAACTTTCGAATTTTTTTTCCCGATTGTTTTACACCTGCCTCTGTATATATTTCACAAGATCTTATCACTGTTTTTCTTCTGTCCTTCATCTCTTTTTTCCGCTCTCCTCTATGCGAATTTTAGTGTTTTTTATCTTGACCTCTCCTCTGGAGTCGAAATTTACAGTGTCGCTGAACAAATTTTTGAGTGAACATTCTTACTCTCTGCCTAATTAAAGGCAGCTGGGAACAGTGGCCAATAATTTTTCTTCAAATATACGCCGTTTTTAAGCATAAGAGATATTATAACAGTGACATCCTAGGCCTGTATTGGAAACTATTTCTATTTATTCGAGCTTGAGACCAGCATTGAATTCAGCTGACTTGACACCAATGGCTGAGGCACTAACTTATTTAGAGTAAAAAGATGTAAAAAGTAACGAAAAATCTTCACATATCAGTCAGCTTTGAATTAGAACGAACTTTTCAACAGGTTTAAAATTAAAAGATTTTAGCATTTTCATATGTTAAATTGAAAAAAGGAAATGTTAGGTCTAATTTTAACTCGCTTTCAAATCTCCTCGTGGATGAAGAATTATTTATATTTTTGATGGCCAATTAATATATACAAATGGCTTTTCATCAAAACTTATTGCAAATATCTTTATAGAAGAACTGAAATGTTTACCCTAATGTTCAACTGATTTTAATTCAAAGAGTGATTCACTTTATCTGCGCTTAATAGTAATACTTCAAATTATAATATGTGTAAACTAAACTTCGTATAAATACTTCAAAAAGAATCCAAAGAACAAGTAACTTCATTCAGGTATTGTAATCTACAATAATTTATTCGCGCAAAATATGCATGAAATATACATTCTAGCAGAATCGAGAAAAAAAGACATCCATTATAATTTAAATACGAAAAATCTTTCATTAACTTAAGAACTAATATTTATATATTAGTGTTCAAAAAAATGTAACTTAATCTTTCTATGAAATTTGATTACAGGGCATTTAAAGCTCAAATACCTACATATATAAAAATGGTTCTAGGACTTTTGCCCGGCAGAATTTTGCCAGGCGGATTTTTGCTCGGCGGAATTTTGCCAGGCTTATTTTTGCCAGACGGAATGTTCCCCGTGTATTATATATTTCTATTTTTAGATTGGTAAATTGTGAATGACAAGTTTAAAATGTGAGATGCAATTTACATAGATGAAAATCATTTTAATGTAACTTTAACATATTGTACTACAACAAGTTTTATTTAATTAATGTTAAATAGCCACGAAATTGAAAATAAAATTAACTAGAATTTACTTCAGGGGACCGACCCAACGATTTTGTACTTTTTAATCCAATTTTTTTTTCTTCTTCTTAATGTATTCCTATAACACTAAGGTAGGTGTGAGTAAAATTTTGTAACGCTACCTACCCCCAAGACAGCGGGGGAGAGGTTAGAATAGGGGTTAATTGAAGGGAGATGTGGGTAAGGACAGTAAGTCAGGTGGCGCCTGATTATACCCGCACCCTTGAGGGCGTAATACCGGGACTTGAGAGCCCGTGGGGATTTTGTGCTAAACACAAAAAAAAAAAAAATAATAATATTATTTTTTCTTATTATTGCTCTTTGAACAGTTGCAAATGTTGCAACTTTCCTTTTCAATTTTTCAAAATCTCAAACAATTTTGAAGTTACAGATAAGCTGTTTTTTGCATTCGATGCTTCTGTAAATGGTATCCAAAATGTTGGAATAGGTTTTGATTGTGAACTTCATTTAAAAAAATAAAAAAAAAACTGTTTTTTTGTAATACGTAAAAAAATTTTTGTTTCGAAAAATTTCGGAAATAATTTTTTTTTTATAAATCTGTTGCGCCATTTTGGAGACCATTTACAGAAGCATCGAATGCAAAAAACTGCTGTACCCTAACTTAAACACTTTGGAAGAAATAGGCTTTTTTCGAAATTGGTTCAAAATAATTGAAACTATGTAACTCGTTCGAAATTCATCAAATCGAAAAAATTCTATAAACATCACCCCCAGTAGAAATCAATTTTATATATGTGTACAAAGTTGTACAATTTTATATATGTGTACGTAGCTTCAATAATAAAAAAGTGTTTCAAAAGCTGGGTTGGTCCCCTTAAAATCTTTACAAAAGATCTTTTAATTCAACTGTTATACATAAATTCTGACAGTCTTGTGGAATTCACATATGAAGGTTAACCAAACTAACAATAATTCAACATTTTCGATAATTTAAGAAACAAACTATATAATCGTTGCAATTTAACAGTTATTATAAATGGTATTCATGATAACTGCAGGTAAGTAACAATAGAAGGTATCAGTGGTTCTACAAATTGATGTTCCTTACACGACTTAAAAAAGTTGGGTGAAGCGTTTTATTTATAATCAGTTGATTCCTGAAGTTTGCTCAATTAGGACAGCTATTGTCATATCCCTTTCACAATGGTGTCGATAATATAAAGTTCACGTGGAAAAGATATCATTATTATAAAAATATACGCAAGTTTGAAAACTATGAAATTATTAATGAAATTATTAAACATATTAACTTATTAATATAAGTCATAGTTTGACACGAAATATTAGGCGAAGGAAGCCGTAAGTGAATTGCAAACACCAGTTAAGAAAATAAATTATAATATTTTGAAAATAGCAGACTGTATAGTATTTTCTAAAACTAAACCACTGCCAAAATTTATTACAGTTAAATTTATAAGGTGTTCTGTATTTATTTTCAGTAAATTCGAATTAATTTTATTTTCAATTTCGTGGCTATTTAACATTAGTTAAATAAAACTGGTTGTAGTACAATATGTTAAAGTTACATTGAAATGATTTTTTATTTATGTAAATTTTATCTCACATTTTAAACTTTCAATTTACAATTCACCAATTTAAAAATAGAAATATATAATCCACGGGGAATATTCTGCCGGGCAAAATTCCAGTCACCTATAAAAATATACCTTAGATCATGAAATATTTATAATTACAAATAAAATAAAAGATGAGTGTTAATATTTTTTCTTAAATATTGAAGGGTTTCAATATTTGCGTTCATTTAATATTTAAATACTCACATACTTTGCTTGAATTAACCTTCAGTATTTTGTCGACGTGGCTCTCCATCATGACTTTATAAGTAAATTTCCTCACCGAAACATTTGTTGTTGACCGATCATTCCCTCCCCTAGCTTTGACTGTTCCTAGCATCACCGCCATCATCAGCAATATCTTCAAAAGCATCGCAACTGTGAAGAATCCCACTGGAGTCTCAAGTTATACGTCAATGGATATGAAAAATCTGCAGGCAGGGAAGGAATATCCTAATCTCTAGTCAAGCAAAGTGGTACTGAATGCATAGCACCGAATTTGCTATCACAGATCGTAAAAGTTTGTCTTGTAAAGCAACTTACAAATTGCAAAATCATTAACTTATGTGAAAATGAGAAATGATTAAAGTTTATTATAATGTTGCTGATTATAAGGTGGAGGATTATTAAGCAGGGCACATGGAATATTAAAGCTAGTCGAACATTTTGTCTGCTCTATCATTATAATGACCATCCTATCATTACGTCTGTTCGATTAAAAGTATAAAAAAAACTATTCACAAAGTCTGTTTTTCAGACAGCTAATAATAGGCTTTAGCAAGTCAACTAGAAACCAATTTTCTGATAACTCCTAAAATTATTCTTAATAATTCCAGTTATATGATTGAAAAGATTCAAACTCAACGGGAAATCCATATTATCAGAGGTTATTTAAACTCAGCGTTGAAGGTACTTTTGGTTTCTAAAATAATTTAATAGAAACCAAAAATGTAATTATAATTATAATATTATAATCTCAATTATAGAAACCAAAAATACCTTCAAAGCTGAATTTGAATAACCAATAATAATATTCCAGTTTTATATTTGCAAGAAATATCGAAACAATATGTGAAGTACCGGCACAGTGACGGTAGCTGGTGGATTTGCCGAAAACTAATTCACCAAACCCTAATTCGCCAAATCGGATTCTCCGAATACTATTTTGCCGAAACTCAAATTTATTGAAAACAGAATCGCTGAAGGGAGGATTTTCCGAAAGACAAATTTGCAGAAAGACTTATTCAAAACAAAATGTAAAATACACAAAAATTACATAAATGAAACGAACCAATGAATGAAACCCTTACTAACACTGAATGATCCTTTATCCTCTCTCTTCAAACCAATCCCTACCTTACTATCTTACTATTCATCCTTACCTTAATATCTATCATTATCTTACTACCTAGTCTTACTTTACAATCAAACCTTACCATACTAGCAATCCTTACCATATAACATATACTCAGTTCATTACCAGTCCTTACATCACTACCTTATCTAACCTTACCATCTATCCTCACCTTACAATCAATCCTTACCTTCTACCAATCTTTTTTACTAACAATATTTGTTTTACTGAAAATCTTCACCTAACTACCAATCCTTTCCTTATTACCAATCCTTACCTAACAACCAATCCATACCTCATTATTTATCTTTACCTTTTTGTCTATCCTTATCTTACTTTCAATCATTATCTTACCACCAATCCTTACCTTACTATCATAAGTGAACAAGAACTTTTCAAAAAGTTATAATTTGACTCCATTTTAGAATATCTGATTGGTGTATTGTAGTTTTCGAATAAGTTATTTATCATTATATTTCATGTTGTTTACAATTGTGAGTCATGATATACATTACTATAAGTATCTATGTTTATATCTCCTCAATATACCTCAGGTTGCAACGATTGTATTATTTGCATGAATAAATTTGTTCGAGTTAAGAACACTCATTTCAATCAATCCTTTTTAGTAATGCTATATTCATATTAATATATACAGTTGGATATATGAAAGTAGCAAATTGATACATAATTAAGTAGCAGAATACTAACTTATATAGTGATAGTAATGACAAATTCATATAAGGAATATGCTTTTTTTTAACATAAGATATTATGATAAGAGCCATAAAGTTTCACATAATGTTCCTTTCAATATAATTTAATTTGATTTTCGACAAATTCGTCTTTCGGTAAAATTGTGCTTCGGCTAAGCCGTGTTTTCGGTTAATCAGTTTTCGGCAAATTTGTTTTTCGGTAAGCACGTATTCGGAGATTCCGGTTCGGCGAATTAGTTTTCGGTAAGTTTGGTTTCGACAAGTTCGTTTTTTGGAAAATCATCCTAGATCCACTGAGAACATCTAAGATTTTTATAATAATTTAATAGTGTCTCAAAATAAATTCTGATTGAGAAATAATGTGAATTTTTTTTCTGTCAATATTGATTCCTGATATTATTAAATTATTGCCGGTTAATATTTTTTTCAATCAAAATATGAAATCGATCTTTTGAAAATAAGTACAATAACTTTTCAATTTCTGACCTGATATACAGTATGGGCCACAAAAATGTTTCCTCTTTTTCAAATACTTGTAAATCGTTAACCAATGGACGAAAAAGCTATTTCTTGGTCTCTGTTTCTCCAACTCCCCTGCAAACATTTCCACATGTATACCATGTGGTTATGTCCACATTATAACAATGTGGTTACAATGTTGATTTTTGGAAACTTGGACGATATGTTATATGTACATGTAGTTTTGCGACATGTATAACATATGGAATACACATGTTAACCATAACAAAACCACATATCAGTACCATGTGTAATACATATCTGTACCATATGTTAACCATATCAGTACCATATGTTACCCATATCTGTACCATATGTTACCCATGTCTGTACCATATGTTACCCGTATCTGTACCATATGTTACCCATGACTATACCAAATGTTACCCATATCAATACCATATGTTACCCATATCAGTACAATATGTTACCCATATCAGTACCATATGTTACCCATATCTGTACCATATGTTACCCATATGTTACCCATATCAATACCATATTGTTACTCATATCTGTACCATATGTTACCCATATCAATACCATATGTTACTCATATCTGTACCATATGTTACCCATATCAAAACCATATGTTATACATATCAGTACCATATGTTACTCATATCTGTACCATATGTTACCCATATCTGTACCATATGTTTCCTATATCTGTACCATATGTTACCCATATCAATACCATATGTTACCCATATCAATACTATGTGAAACACATATCAGTTCCATTTGTAACACACATCAGTACCATGTGTCAAGAAATCAAAAAGATCATACTAATTTTATTGCCATTTCTTAGTTTACTGTATATAGTGTATATTTAATTTGCCTGTATATTATTTAGTTTAATGTTACATATTGTTATATACAAATTAAATTGGAAGAAATGGGGAAAGAAATGAAATGGTGTTTCCGGAATCGAACTGGGGTACCTGTAGTTTGCTGTTGTTTTGAGTCTGCGACATATCCACTGAGCCATCCTGGACATGATAGAAGTAGCTTTTTAAAGTTATAATTAATAAATTTATATTCACTTTAGATGATTTACTTCACTTTAGAGCAGGGGTGGGCACATGTTGTGTTTTTCATTGCCGAAATATGGAATAACAGTGCCGTTACCATTTTCTTTTCGTTTCTTAAATTGCAGGGGATACTGAGTAATTAAAATGAGAGGAGGGGGGATAGATTTTATTGAGGTACGTACAATCGTACATATTTGGAACATAAATATTTGTAGTATATTTATTATTTGAATTAAAAGCAATTAATGAATGATACATAATTATACTTTTCTTTTTTCACAATAAAAACAAAAATAAGTTGTTTTGCATTCAAGTAATAAAAAATTTAATTAGTAATTCATAAAATCACGGGATAAATGACAATTGCTTCCCAACTTATTAAAAAAAGGAATTAAAAATGATTGCACAAATTCTTACCTTGTGCAAGGGTACCAAAATACCTTATTAACGTATAAAATTAACTATCAAAGTATCATGGTAGTTACAAATATTCTGTTCTTCAATTAGCTTACCATCCTCTTTTATATTATATATCCTTGTGATTTATAAAGCAGTCAGTGCTAAATACTCTAAATTTTCTTTGGAAGAAAATAAAGCACCTTTTCCCTGGTGGGCACGAGTGCCAAAATAGCAATGAGTGCTGCATTTGCCAACCCTAGCTGTAGAGTGTAGATGGTATAAGAGTTGTAAAGAAAACTAGCATTATCATGGCAGACTACATAAAATATTTTCTTTCTTTTTCAAATATATTCACTATTCAGTGTATTTAATTTCTCAGTACTTTAAATATCAGAACGGATCACTACACATGACTTCATTAAAGAAAATTTATACTGGAAGAACTTTCATGGAATACAACTAATTTACTATATAGATATTCATAGAAAACAAGGCAATTTGTGGCAAACTAAACTAAATATTTTGACTATAAAAGTTAGTTCGCTAAACAGGGTTCTACTAAACAGGATGGTTCACTGTGAATAAAATAGAAAGGATGTACCTTATCATTATTAAAATTTATTTTGCTTTAAAATATTATTTACAATACATCAACGTTTCGACTACTTATAGTCATCTTCAGGATCTGAAAAATATTTTACTTTTATTCTATACATAAAAATAATTACAATATTTCATGTTTTAGTTTCATCATATATATACAAATTAATTTTATCACCATACAGTTTAGTTATATTTTTAGAAAAAGTATTTAGTTTATTGTAATTATTTTTATGTATAGAATAAAAGTAAAATATTTTTCAGATCCTGAAGATGACTATAAATAGTCGAAACGTTGATGTATTGTAAATAATATTTTAAAGCAAAATAAATTTTAATAATGATAAGGTACATCCTTTCTATTTTATTCATATTGAAGCTAAAATACAGTGCTATAAATGATTTATAGGATGGTTCACTATACAGGAGTTGACTTTAGTGGAGTTCTACTGTAATTATACAATGAATAGATTGATCGTCCTCTTTCACATAATTGTACCTAAGAGTTCAAAAGTAACAGAAGTTAACCATGTGTAATTTACCACATTACAGCCACATGTCAATGATCATTTCAATAACAGATGTTAATCATGTGTAATTTACCACATTACAACCACATGTCAATGACCATTTCAATAACAGATGTTATCCATGTGTAATTTACCACATTGAAACCACATGTCAATGACCATTTCAATAACAGATGTTAAACATGTGTAATTTACCACATTACAACCACATGCCAATTACCATGTTTTATGTTTATAATTAAATATCTATAACATATGGTTTTAAACATGTGGTTATGATATTATGTAACCACATGGTTAACATCTGTTATTGAAATGGTCATTGACATGTGGTTTTAATGTGGTAAATTACACATGGTTAACATCTGTTATTGAAATGGTAATTGACATGTGGTTTTGATGTGTTAATTTACACATGGATAACATCTGTTATTTTAGTGTTTAGGTTGTTTCAATGTGGATGATACATCTTAAAAACGTATTGCCATATTATAACCATCCAACCACATGGCATCCATGTGTATGCCATGTGGAAATGTTTGCAGGGTCTTACTGTACTATTAACTGGTAAAAACTATTTTTAACTGATGAACATAGTTTAAGAACAGGTAAGCAAAGAGTGAGGGAGATTATTTTTGTCATTGCGCGAAGGTTATTCTTAGAGCTAACTCTGTGATTTTACTTACTAAAAGGCAGTGAATAAAAGGAAAAACAATTATAATGATAAAGATTTTAATTGTGCTGTTTACACTTCTTCCTTAGAAACTATTGGGAAATAGAACAACTTCAGTTACCTTTTGATCTCATCGAAGTTTTCACTATGAATATTCGTTCTTCGATTGTTCATTGCTTGGTTAAGGCTCGCACACACTTGCATTTTTAACAGCGCGGAAAAAAGTTCTTCCTAAAATGTGTTCACACATGCGTTTTTTAATCGTTGAAGTAAAAATTTAATGTGATTTTTCCATCATTGATAAAAAAAAACGTAAGTGAAAGCACATTTTAAGAAGAGCTTTTTTCCGTGCTGTTGAAAATGCAATTGTGAAGCGGGTCTTAACCATGCAATAAACAAGCGAAGAACGAATATTCAGAGTGAAAACTTCAATGAGATCAAAATGTTACTGAAGTTGTTCTATTTCCAAATAGTTTCTAAGGAAGAAGTGTAAGCACCCTGTATTAAAATGTCTACCATTATAATTTTTTCCCTTTATTCACTGCCTTTTAGTAAGTAAAATAACAGAGTTAGCTCTAAGAATGACCTTTGCACAATGACAAAAATAGTCACCCTCACTCTTTGCTTACCTGTTCTTAAACTATGTCCAACAGTTAAAAATAGTTTTTAATAGATAATAGTACAATAAGAGGCTGTGAAAAAGAGACCAATATACAGTTTTTTCGTCCATTGGTTATCGATTTATAAGTATTTGAAAAAGCGGAAACATTTTTGTTGGCTTACTGTATAGTGATACTTTAAGTAAAATTTGGAAATAAATAAAATACTACTTACATTATACTAGATAGTTGATTTAATTTTACCAGCTAGAAACATCACGCTTTTCACAAATCAATATCTTGATCCAAATTATGATTCATTACATTATTTCTTTCATTATTTGATCCGGTGATTTTTAGATTATTTTGTAATATATAATTTATATTCACCTCGGTCATATGAAACCTTGCCTCACGATAAATAAGTTGGAGTGAAGCAGAAATATTCATATATGCATCTAATAATGATATAAATTGCAGAGTTACAACCTAAAACTTATTTCTCTAACAAAGTTCTAAGTTAAGATTTAAATACCAAAGCGCTTTCGTTAGTATTTCTATACAACACCAGTGGACACCAGTCCTGCCACTGTCCGTTTAAAAATATACGGGTTGAAGTATGCCCCTATATAGCATAACTCGGTACATTAAAAATACCAAATGTAGATTATAAAGAATTATATTGAATAGTTAGAAGTCACAATAATTAATGGTAATAGCTAGACAGAGGTAGATCATCCGCAGTTGCTAATTTCATATATTCCTATAAAGTTTAGTTCCATTGTGTGTAATTATCTGGAATTATAATTATTAAAAAACATTATGAATATTATATATACTTGCAACCCTCTTCCCTTCATGTGACCTATTTAATTATCATTTATTATACTTTTTAATATTAAAACAAATGTCTTTAGTTTAATGTATTACTTCTTATATTAGATCCACTTGATACATAATAATTAAACTTTCAACAATTAAGGACCTTTAGCTTAGTGAAGCGTTTAAGGGGACCGTTTCCAAAAAAACTGAAAAATTCGATTTTTTGGTGCATAAAATGATGTCTTATAGTTTCCCGTATAAAGTGTTAAAATATTAGAGTTAAAAACAATCTAGAAGTGCTTCAAAAACTGATAGACAATTTTGTAAATTATTCCTGTCATGTCTGTCAAGAGACCCATCAGCACGGGTATTGAAGGTTTATTTGGATCTCACATCAAATGATTGGTTAACTAGATTCCAAAAAAAAAAATCAATAAATGGGTTCTCATGAAAAGTACATTTTTTCGACTTCAAAAGGCATCAACTCATACATTTTTTGAGCTAGTCGCATGGGGTTTATTTCACTTGCTCCATAAACTAATTGCTCACCAAATTACAGACAGGTTTTTTTCGAATTTCTCATTGTGTGAGGAGGAACAATGAGATATATGAAAAAATATCAATGTTTTAGAAACAATTTAGAAAAAAAATTCACAATTTCTTCAAGATTCATTTGCAAAAATGGCTCTGTAACTTTGCAGACAACTAAATTCTGAACAAGATAAAACTAATCCCATGTATATAGCTCGAAAATTGTATGAGATGATGCCTTTAGAAGCACCATTTTGACGCAAACCAAGGTTGATTTCAGCATTCATAAATTAATTAATATGAAAACAAAAAACATACTCACATACATACTAATGAATGCAAGTGCTTCCGCTAGGTGTCGCTAATTTCATTATAAACTTTTTATAAGAACATTTTAAAAATAAACGAGCATTGAAATAATACATAATTAAATATTCTGAAACGATATAAAAGCAATTTGGCGATTGTTTGATTTTGACTTTACTATCCTTTTAAGTAAGTAAATAGAATACTATATAACTAAAAATTAATTCTGAATATTTTGGTAATTATCCCTATCTTCTGCAGATAGTCTGCAGAATATATGTAAGTGACTGTAATACATCGATATTTATAGCAAAGAACTCTTTTAAAATTACTTTAAAGTATTCGATGATTACATTGAATCACGAAGTGTTTTAAGGCGTCAGATAACTAAACTAGTTACTGATCTCACAGTTATTTTTGATCTTATGATAAGAGTACCCGGCCTATTATTAGTCACATTGTATTGATAAAGAACACTCAATAATTCCAGATAAAGGATAATTGTAAATACTGTGTATATTATTCTTTAAACTCGCAGAGAAAGTAATAACTTTCCTGGCAGCTTGTGTCAATCAGTGATTATTTTAAACGATGTAAGAACAGCAGGCAAGCACATTCGCCATTTCCATCTGGCTTGCCGTTGTGCCAGGGGCCGGTCCCTTCTGATGGCAGAGAATTGCTGTCACCCCAAACATAGGTTTTGACGTCTACCCTCGTAACATCTACCCATATGTTGACCAGGCTCTGGTAGTTTGCTGCAATTGAAAATGCTATGTTAAGAACAAGTATATTTCAAATAAATCATTTCCAATCATTCAGAAAAAGAGGATTAGTTCATAGTTACATCTTTTTCACCATGGCAATATATTATACATACTATATTATATATATAAATATAAATGTATACTGTATAAACCTTTAATTTGTTGGAATTTTAGTTTAAATGTATTACACACTCTTTATATGTTTAATGTTAACTTCCTGTTAGACTAGCTCAGCTATATTAATTACCTATTGTTTAAATAACAATGTATTACTTTTATGAGAAACGGATTTAAGGTTTGAAGTCCATTACAAGTTCCGGTGAGTGTTAAATACCACCGCATGTCAATTCTTAAGTTAGTCGGTTTTTTACATTACTCAGTGAGAGATGTGTTTCACTCATCTCTCCAATAGACTTCTATCTGTATAACATATTACTCTTTAAATAAACTCTATGTCTTAACGTTGTTAACCCACTATAATTTAACCTAATTCTAACAGGTTATGGGCCCAGTGAACGATAAGAGTTTATAAATAAATTATGTTTAAATATATGTTAGAAGTTTATTACGGTAATCAAGTGAAACGAAGTACAGTGAAAAAAGTGTTAAACTAAATGACACATATACGCACGAACGTTTGTGTAAGCATATCTTGCTAATGCGCTATTGAGGTCAATAATACTGACTGCTATTGCGATATGTACTTGTTTTTTATCGTATAATTATTTATTATTCTGTGCGGAAGAGGTGTCAAGAGAGGTCACAAATTACCTTTAAATCTGTGACCTTATCCTTTGGTAAACAGTCTTTCAACAAAAGGTTCTTGCGAACTAAGACTTGTGTTGCTGTTCCAATTTGAATAATTACTAATTATATTCTGTGAAGTTATTCTTATGAATTAGAATAATTATTCCTGAGTAAATATCAATTCAGTTAAACAGTAAATCAATTTAACTGCTTTGTTTGTTTATGTTTGTTAAGTATTGAATGATAATAAATACTGAAAACATGTCTTCAAATAAGTTACCGGGGATTGTTCCCCTAGACGGAAATAATTACCCCACATGGAGGGTACAAATGAAGATGTATCTCTTAAGAGAGAAACTGATGGATATTGCTGATGGATCTAAACCAGTTCCAACAGATTCCGCTTCAACTGAGGTTAAGGCTGCCTATGCAACTAACAAGAATAAAGCTCTGGCAGATATAGTACTATCTATTTCACCGGATCTATTGTACTTAGTTGGACAACCCGCGGATCCACACGCTGTCTGGACCACCCTTCAAGAAACGTTTCAGAAAAACACGTGGGCGAACAAATTTCGTCTGAAGAAGAAGCTTTACAACTTAAAATTGAAATCTCCCGAACTACACAACTCCCATTTGAAAGAACTAACTGAAGTTTTTCAAGAGCTTGTCTTGTTAAATCAAGTGATCAGTGAAGAGGATAAAGTTATTTGTCTCCTATCATCACTACCAGAGCAGTTTGAAGTGCTTGTTACTGCACTTGAAGCTCAGACAGACATCCCTAAATGGATTACCGTAGCTGACACACTCCGGAGAGAAGCTGAAAAGTTGAGTATTAAATACAATGATGGTTTGGCATTATCATATACTCAGATTGATGCTGCAGTAAATAAACAGTCAATCAAGTGTCATTTTTGTAAAAAATTAGGACACGTGAAGAAAGACTGCTTTAAATTTAAACGATATTCTCAAACTAACAGAACTCAAAATCAGCCAAATGGTGTAAACGTAAGTCATATAGAACTTAATCACACATTGTATGCTAATGATATCGCTCTTTGTAACAAATATGCCGACAGTAATATTTGGATAATAGATTCAGGCTCTTCATCACACATGAGTGGTGATAAAAATTTATGTAGAGATTTTGCAAATATTACCAAACCTATCAATGTTAAAGTAGGTAATGGAGCTGTTTTGCAAGCTATTTCACTAGGAAATGTTTCTGTTATTGTGAATATACCAGGTGGTGGAAGTAGAAAATGTAAACGTTGTTAACCCACTATAATTTAACCTAATTCTAACATAATTGACCAATGAAAAGATATTTAAAGTTTATTGATATAAATAAATTAAATATTTGCAATACAATATATGTACGTATTTAAATAGTAGATCCCGATTAAATGATATATAAAGTTCTGTTTTTTTTCCTTCTTCATACAATTTACCTTGAAGAATCTTTGTGATTTTGCCATATGTCTCACTATCGGATAGAGAAACTAGAACTCCATTCGCTTCAGTACAAATGTCCTTTGATGCGCTAAATCCCTTTTGACAGCGAAACAGCAGAAATTTTCTCGTTGTCTGGTCACTTTTTATCTCATCATAGGGGCAATCATCCACAGAACCTACTCCAGGTACGGCATACCAAGACACCGTTTGGGGAACTGTTGTGTTTGTTTCTGTGGTTGTTGTAGTTGTCTCGTTAGTTATTGTAGTTGCCTCCTTAGTTGTTGTAGTTGTCTCGGTAGTTATTGTGGTATTTGTAGTTGTGATTTCAGCAGAGGATGACACATCTGCACAACATCAATTTAGTATTATTTAAAATGAATAGATGTTATGAAAAATAATTGAGTAAAATTAATTATTTGTCTTATGATAAACAAGAAAATCTCAAAAGGTAGCAACAAACCAATAAAGGTAACGGTTCCAGTTTTCTCAACAAGTTCTGCCATGACTCTTTCGCTTTCGACTCCTGTGAAGTGACAAGTTATTCCTTCCTCGTTTTCAGTGTTGTGAATGATAGACACGGCTGTGCAAGTTGTGTTCAGTTTACATTGAGTCCAACAGGGGCCTGTAGAAAATATATGAACATGATATGAAATTATCCACAACAGTTTTAATTAATGCGGTAAGTGACTAACTATCTGAATCTAGGAACTCGCGCCAAGATCTGCTCATATTCAATCATTTTTCACCTTATCTCTCCGTTTGACACCCTCTATCAATATCAGTACATTCATCTCTGCTGTGTGTAGCTTTAGTTTGGTCTTGGTAGTCTACGATTTGAAATCAGAATTGATCTAAGTAATAGAGTTTAACATAAATGGTGATCTTTAAATCTCTTTCAGAAACGTGTGTAGCTTGGCATGGATAATCGAATACATGTTTTTGATTATTCTGATCAATTATTTTGAAATAGGATACTACTTATCTGCTAGAATTGGCTGAAGTAAAATCATTTTAACAATGTTTTTCAATTCTAAACTGATTTCTAGTATCATTGACATGGTGAAAACTAGATCTATTGCTCCAACTGAATTTCCACTTGTTTAACTATCTTACGCGCAAGTTCTGAGATACATTTGACATTTCATTGTTTTCTAATTTTTAAATTCCGATACACAAATTATAATAAATTATATTTAATTCCACATTATCAATTCTTCTACCCCTCTTCTCCTGTACAGTAAAACCTCGTAGTAGACCAGCCTCCTAGTAGACACAACTGCTATTAGACCAGAAATTTTTGAAACTGTACTGGAAAAAACCTAGTACTAGACAAAAAACAATTTTTGTCACCTGACAGTTATTCTAGTGTAAATATTACAAGGAGTAATAATTACAATACTGTTTTGAAGATAAATCTCTAATTGGAATGATGTATTATATTTATTTACGCTGTTTTTAGGATAAAACATAGGGCAGAATCGGTTTCAGATTTAATGGTAGAGTCTGTGCTAAAAAAAATTGATTTGAAATGTTACAGAAAACTAGATATAGTGAAGACTATTATTCGTAAAATGATAGTTAAATTGAAAAAAATATTATATTCATTATAATTGAAACAAAAAAATCCATACTGTTTCTAAATGTGATTCCCTTCAAAATTGGTATGTTAGTCACCATTAATTTGGCATTACAGTTATCAAAACAAATAGAGTTATCGAAATGTTAAAGTCATCGCTTTACTTTTAGAGAAAACAATTTGGTCTAGTAAGAAACTACTGAAGTGAGTTTTCTATTAGACCAAACAAACTTAATTGGAACTTAACTCTGGTCTTATACGAGTTTTGCTGTACTTTCTTTTCGGCTTGTGACACCTTACTCTTTCTTTTAACTTTTCGATGACATTTTTGTTACATTGTAATATAACACAATAATTTATTTCAGCTGCAGCCGTCACTGTTATGGGGCATATTTAAAATTATCTATAAATTCTATTGATATTCTGCAGCAACATTTATTCTTTTAACTTGCCTGATAGATATGATGAGCACTATTTGCTTTCCATATTCTGAACCGCAATGTTTCAGATATGACATTCTTGACAAATTGCATTAAGCCCAATTTTTTAACATACAGTATTAGCCACAAAAATGTTTCCGCTTTTTCAAATAATAGTAAATCGTTAGCCAAAGAACAAAAAAAAAACTGTATCTTGGTCTCATTTTTTCAGCCTCCTATTGTACTATTAACAGGTAAAAACAATTTTGAACTGACGGAGATAGTTTAAGAACAGGCAAGCAAAGAGTGAGGGTGACTATTTTTGTCATTGCGCGAAGGTTATTCTTAGAGCTAACTCTGTGATTTTACTTACTAAAAGGCAGTGAATAAAAGGAATACAAATTATAATGGTAGATATCATAATGCAGGGTTCTTACACTTCTTCCTTTTAAACTATTTGGAAATAGAACAACTTCAGTAATATTTTGATCTCATTGAAGTTTTCACTCTGAATATTCGTTCTTCGCTTGTTCATTGCATGGTTAAGGCCTGCTCCACACTTGCATTTTTAACTGCGCGGCAAAAAAAGCTTTTTTTTTTAAATGTGTTCACACTTGCATTTTTTCATCGCTGAAGTAAAACTTTAATTTGATTTTTTCATCAGCGATAAAAAAAGTGCAAGTGTAAACACAAGAGCTTTTTTCCGCGTTGTTAAAAATGCATGTGTGAAACGAGCCTTCAACCATGCAATGAACAAGCGAAGAACGAATATTCAGAGTGAAAACTTCAATGAGATCAAAATGTAACTGAAGTTGTTCAATTTCCAAATAGTTTCCAATGAAGACGCTTAAGTACCCTGCATTGAAATGTCTAGCATTATTAATGTTTCCCTTTTATACACTGCCTTTTATTAAGTAAAATCACAGAGTTAGCTCTAAAAATAACCTTAGCGAATGACAAAAATAGTCACCCTCACTCTTTGCTTACCTGTACTTAAACTATGTCTATCAGTTCAACATTGTGTTTACTTGGCAATAGTACAATAAGAGGCGTAGGAAAAGAGACCGAGATACAGTTTTTTTCGTCCATTGGCTAAAGATTTACAAGTATTTGAGAAAGCGGAAACATTTTTGTAGCCCAAACAGTACATATATGTATAATGAATTTCACGTAAAACACACATTGTTTCACGGAAACTTAAATCACAATTACTTCTTAATTAAGAAGGATATAACATAGATATAATCAAATTACTTACGTTCCTGACATATGGTTATTTCTGGAAAATTAAACATAACAGACCTTTGTGCCAATTATAGTACTATTAGATGTGCAACAATTCTCCGTTATGTATAATTTCCACTAATAATCATCTGTAAAGAATGTAAGTACTTGTGAATATCTTGATATGAGTCTTTATAAAACGTTAAAAGTCTTCATCGTGAAAATTTGATAATTTAGGTTAAAATGAAACAATCTTTGTTTCCATTGGTATGTTATAGAATTACAATAGAAACATATAATCAATAACTCGATAACGAGGCATTTTTTTAACATTTTGTTATTCTTGAAAAAGGTTTCATTTTGGGTTTTAATGCAAACTGTCGAATTTTTGGTCGATTGTGAAAAACACCAACTTGTATGGATGTTTGTAAGTAATTTTCATGTTTTGTAATATTTATTCACGTTTACTTCTGTATTTAAATTCACAAAAGTTCATTTTATTTCTGTCAATTGTTTATCATTTATTCGATCAGAAAACACATTAGTCAGCTTGGTAATTAGATTTAAATTTTCTATAGGTTTAAAATCGAGATATCTTAGCATTTTTAGTTGTGAAATCGAAAAACAAATGCAAAATTAGCTCTAGTTTTAACTTGGACCAAGACTTACAAATCTACTAATGGATGAAGTATAATTTATATTTTTGATTGTTTGTTTTTATAGAAATGGCTTTTCGCCAAAATTAATACAGAAACTTATTGCAATTATTTTAATATAAGATCCGTATTGAATAACATATTTGTCAAGTAATTTTATTTCGAAAATGGATTCACTTTTTCGTAGCATGATATAAATACTTCAAATGATTATATATGTAAACTAAATTCGTAATACTTCAAGAAAAAATGAAAAATAACAATTGACTTCATGCACAAATTGTAATATCACCTGATTTTATTAAATGCAAAATATTTATGAAATTTATATTCCTACAGAATCGACAAAAAAAGACTTTCGTTAAAATTTAAATACAAGAAAACTCATATAAAAGAAAAAATGAATTAATACTTCGATGAAAATCACCCAAAACATTTAAAATAAATAGAGAAACAAAATTGTAAGGGTTTCATTTTTTGTATTTATTTAATATTAAAATACTCACATAATTTCCTTGAATTAACTATCAAAATTTTGTCAACGTGGCTTTCCATCATGACTCCATCAGTAAATTTTTTCACAGAAACATTTCCTTTTGATCCGTTAGTCCCTGTTGTACTTTTCACTGTTCCCAGCGTCAAGGCCATCATCAGCAATATCTTCAAAATCATCGCAACTAAGAAGAATCCCACTGGAACCTCAAGTTAAATGTCAATAAATACGAAAATCTGCAGGCAGGGAAGAAATCTCATCCTCTCTAGTTCAGCAAAGTTATTCTGATTACCAAGCACTGAATTAACTATCACAGACCCTAAAAGTTTGACTGGTAAAGCAACTTACAAATTGCAATATTACTTACTTTTGTTCAAATGAGAGATGATAAAGTTTTTCATAATATTACTGACTAATAAGTGGGCACATGTCACATTACAGCCGTTCGACAGTTTTTGTCTTCTTCATCATTAAAATGATAAAAAATGTAATAAGATTATAATTATTCATAGATTTTGTTTTAAAAAAATCCAATAATTGTCATAAGTATTCCTCAGTTTTAAATATTGAAAGTAAATGTAAATTATTGATACAGAGACCATATAAGATTTTAATTACAATTCATCATTTTTAATTAATAACTACTTCTGTTACTGCCAATTTAAGAAAAATGAACGGATTGGTGAATGTTCCAATAAATAGTACTCAATACATTGAAAATACCAAATGTATATAATAACTAAATATAGTGATTTTTAAACAATCAGTTAATTTATAGTAGATAGTAGCTAGGCAGAGACGTAGCACATCCACAGATGTAAGTATGTACATATATTTTGCTAGATCCATTAGGTGAATTATCTTATTTATTCTTTTATAAAGTAAAGCACATCTTAATTATACTTATCTTATTCATACTAGTAACCCTCTTCCCTTCGAGCAATCTATACTCATTGTTATTTATTATACTATTTAATATTAAAGCATATGACTTTAGTTTATTGTAATATTTATTATATCAAATCCACTTTATATGTATTTATTAAATTTATATTCATAGCTTTTAGAGCAGTGAAGCGAAAAAACTCTTAAAAGTCATTATATTTTGGCTTTTAATTAAGAACAATACTCCGTCAAGACATTATCAGAATATTTCGGTTATAAAAACTATATCCTAATTCTCTTCATATAATATAACCACAAATTAGCTCAAAAGTTTTTCATTATTTATGAACAGTAATTTATAAGTTTTAAAATAATTTATTCTAACCAATAAAAGTTAAAATGAGACTATAAATCATTGTGATAAAAAGTTTCGATAAGTGCCGTTGGTTCTTATTATTCGATGTTAAAATCGAATAATTATAGATAAATCAATGCTGGTAATTTGTGAATTACATTATACTGTTCAAGGTATTCAGTGGTTTACGGAATATTTGACATTATTTCATATACTGGGTGTGAAATAATCACAGGAAGTTTTATTTCTATAAATTAATATATAAAATCTACAATCCTAAAGACTTACCAAAATAATTATAAATTAATGAAGAATTTCAAAACTATTCCTGTACGTATATCAGATTGCAATCCTTACATATTTCTTCCCTGCTCCCTATGCTCCTTAACAGCTTCTAAAATGTCTATGATACAGTTTGAATAAGATATGATATAATGTAGTTAAAATGCAGTAAGTACCGCATTTCACAAATAATAGTTTAACCTTATTATTGCCAGTTGAAATCAATCATGGCCGTCACTTTCAATTTTTTTTAAATCATTCCCAAATGTAACAGATCATTAACGTTAAATATAAAAACGATCTAAGTAGATTTAGAACCAATTTGACAAAAATTTCAATTTAGGTAAAAGCTTCATGAGCAACCTATTCAAAATTGAAATTAAACTACTTAAAATAATTTGAAAATACAAATGTGAATTTATGAAAGCAATTAATTGTTGTTCATTCGAGCAATTGTTTTTCGAGCGATTTTGTTTCGAGTATTTGTTCATTCCAGCAATTGTTCATTAAGATAACTATTATTCGAGCAATTTGTTTCGAGAGATTTACCAGAAACCACGTGAAAAATAGAACAGGATTTCAGTTTTGTTACTGACGGAGTGAAGGTGGTAGGTGAGTTTGTTGTGAGAGTCTGTTTCTTCCTGTCCGTGTACTTAATTTCCTACTGACATCAGCAATGGGGCACTTGGTTCAGAAGCAGACGTTAAAACACCCTTTTAAAAATAATTAGTAATTGTGAAATAAAAGGAAAGTAGGTGTATTTTTTGTATTATATTGTCATTATGCAATACGCATAAGCGATGTGAATCACCACATACGTAGAAGCCAGTTTTGGCTTCCTGGAATGGTTCATCAATTCGGTATATTTTTATATGTTTGATTATATTTTGTCATAGTCATTCAAAATTTTCCATATACACTATTTCCAAGGCAAAAAATATCTTAAATTATTGATTGATTTAATGAATTATATTAGTACGAATCCTGAATTTCTGAATAAAGAATCTATCTATAAATTTTTATTCCGTATAATCAAATGTCGGATAGAGATCAAGACATACCATACGATATTTGGATATAAAATTCATTGTATATAATTATAGTCCATGTTTTTCATATTTTTGGTTTCGATTTATGATTTCAAAAAAAATGTATTAACTATTGAAGGAAAATAGTTATTTCGGTTTTGGTGTAGTTTTATTTTTTTATTCATAACACACGCACTGATATAGTTAATGATTACATTACAATTAATGGGTACAGTTAATTATTACATAACTGGTGAATGGTATCAGATTAGCATGAGATACTGGTAGTGGTAAGGGCTTTCTTTTACTACTGAACAATAAGGGTTCATGCCCAGTTACCCACTGAATCATTTTGGCTCATGCCAAATGACTGACTGAACATAATAATGAACATTTGAGTTTTATAACGCCACGTGAAAAAAGCTCATTACAAAAAGTTAAAAAGTTTATCCACAATTGATTTTACTGGAACCCTTCACACTTGCGTTTTTCACAAGTGTTTTTTTTTTCACGCAAGTGTGAAGGGTTGCGTTAAAATCAATTGTAGCTAAACTTTTTGCAATGAGCTTATTTTTTCACGCGGCGATAGAAAACGGATGAGTTTTCAGTATCTGTTCAGTCAGTCACTTGGAATGAGAAACGCAAGTGTGAACTTAAACTAAAATTAAATGCTAATATAATTACAAAGGGCACTACGTTTGAGTTAAATTTAACAATAAATTAGTATATGTTTTTGTCTCTTTCATTTGGTATGAGTTTATATTCATTCACATTTCTCATTGATTGATTTTCTACACAGATCTCATATTTATGTTACAATATTATGTTCATAATATTTTTATGCTATGATAAAATATTTAAGATGTAATTTATGGAATATAAATGTATATCATTCACTAAAACCTATACCTATAACTTCAAGTAATACCTTAACTTATCAAGATGATATGATAATTATTTCCAATAACATTTTAATAATTTTTTTTTACAAAGAGTTCTCTTCCCTCTTATACTTTCAAATAACAGTCATATTCCACTCTCACAATCCACCTATAATTTTTATAGTAATTTCAGTATCGATGATAATGATGCTAATTATAAAATTAGGTTCCTGCATGGTAATAATAAATCAAATGAAAGATAAAATAATTTAACCAACAAACAGAATGTACAAAGAAGAATTCATATTGAGAAAGAAATACTATCATTTTAAAGTTTGTGAATAAATATATTTAAATATTTATGTTGAAAGCGTGCTTCTTGAAGCCGTGCATTAGTTATTCTCTGTATTTTCTCGGAAAATATTTACTAGTTGACATCTTTTCACATTTTGAATTCGGTAAATAGGCTTCACTGTACCTTGATAATCTTCTTAACGTACATTCCTGTGTCCCGGGGTTTGATTTAATTTGTTTGTCAATGATGAATAGACGTCTTGCTATTTGAAGGCTCGAATCCTAAAATACAATCGATGCTAGCTAGCTCTTTGATGAACTGGAATTAACGTTTGTTGACTTTATATCGTAATATCTTTTACAGAGAGCTAAATAGTTAATTAATAGTTAATTTAAATATATATTAATTATAATATATATTTAAAAAGGAAAAAATATATCATTTTTTATTACCATTGTTTCAGATTTAAAATATTATATATATGTTATCGAAAAAAAGATTTTGCCTGGACTGTGCAAAAATTTGGTTGTTTTTATCAGTTCTCACTAAACCAAATTCCCAAAAACTGTTATATAAAAATAAATAGTAGGAGCCAATATAGAGATGGTTCCACCTAAGGCAACATAATATTATTTCTTGTCGATCCATGGAGCTTCTTAGAATATATTGAATTAAAATCCCTTAACTAGAATGGCGTTAAGATTGTAAAGAATTATTACACTATTATAACACCTTTAATAAATATTTTTGATAATTCTATGCAATTTAAATACTTTATAGATTCTCATATTCCATTTTGAATACTGAATATCTCTTTTACATTGGTAACTAATATTTGATATTCCAAACAATCTAGAAAATAGAGAAAGTTTCAACAACCTATCTTTTGTCCTTAATAATCTCTTCAGTTGATCACAGTAGTAAGATAATTCTTACGCATCGCATAAGAAGCGATAGTTTTCATCGCAGCTTTTATCATCAAGTGCATATTTTTGAGAAGACCATACCAAGCGAGCACAAACATCATTTCGATCGGGTTTTCCGCTGTTCCAGGGACTGATTCCTACCGATGGCAGGGAGTTGCCGTCACCCCATACATAGGCATTATGGCCTACCCTAGTAACATCTAACCAGATGTTACTCAGACTCGAGTAGTTATCTGCAATTGAAAATGTTGTGGTGATATAAATGATTTCAAAGTAAAAGTTATCAATCATAAAATAGTGAAAAGTTCCTTTTTATATCGTTTGGATAATGACATTACTCTATTATTTATCTAACTTATTTCAAAATACTTGGTTTACAAAATACACTCATATGAGTTTGAGAACAGCGTGTAAAGTTAAAAAGAATTCTAGGTAAATTCCCTCGCGGAAAATTCCACCACGGAAGGTTCCACCACGGAATATTCCACCACTGTAAAATTCCACCATGGATGATTCCACCGCATAATTCTGGATTTAACTTACATCGAGTGTAACATTAATATAACTGATGTAAAAAAATCTGATATGGCGGTAATCAGACAACATTTTATTAGTTAAATAGTTCAGAAATTATGAGAATAGGTTTTGTAATTCAAGAAAAAAAAATTATTAATAATGCTACGGTTATGACACTTAGTAACTGAATATAAAATTAAATTCTCTATTGTTTTTGTTCAATGCATTTTTTCGATTAGACGCATAGAAAACAAGTTATTCGAATTTCGAACGAATTTCAAACTGGTTTTCAAACATGTACCTCTAATACAGTGTTGAAGCTACAGCTTTTCAGTTTTATCATTCGCTTCCCCATACCATTCTCTACGAAATTTTTGAAAGCGATTTTTGAATTTCAATTTTTTTTTCGAAAAATTCGATTTTTCGAGAAATTACTAAAATTTCAAAAAAAAACAATTTTAAATTTATATTTCGAAAAAAAAATTCAAAAATCGCTTCCAATCGTTTTGTAGAAAATAACCAGGATAATCAAATGAAAAAATCTGAAAAACCGTATCTTCAAAACTGTATTAGAGGTCCATGTTTGAATACGAAAATTTGTAGTTATTTTGAAGTGCCTCAAAATGGCATCCAGGCGACCGACCATGTTTGAAAAAAAAATGAAGCTACGGTTCTGAAACTTCGCACCCATATTTAAAATTGAATTTCCTTTCTTTTTAATTTAAAGCATTTTTTCGATTAGACCCATAGAAAACGAGTTATTCATGCTAACAGAGCGCTATACCCACCCCCTCCCCGCTCTCCCCAGGGGCATAGCGTCACACAGTCACACTCTAGAGTTCTGATTGTTTGTTAGTTCTGAAGGTTGTTAGGTATCTATTTATGAAATAAAAAGTAAATGATACAATTTCGAGACCTCTTCAGGGACGGTCCCCTTAAGACTAACTTTCGAAAATAGAAACGGATGAAAAGATTCGTTCAAGTGTGCTTTTTTTATAAGTTTAAATGTTAATTAATTAAATTTATTGTGAAGTTTAAATTATAGTATAAATTCAACAAAAAAATTATCGATTATAATAAGTTCATGCATATATTTAAAACTCAAAATAAGTATACTATTTTTTACATAAATTATATTTTGTATATATCGCCATAATTTTTACCATACTTTATTTAAATCATTCTATTATAAGCTATATTTTGTAGTGTTGTCGTAAGAGCGTCTTCTTCAGCCACGATTAGTAAGTTGAAAATTTAATAGAGAAATTATTCATTGGTTTCTATTTCAAAAAAAAGATTTACTCATGTATGTATTTCATAAAATCATTCAACTAAATCTAAGATAAAAAATTTCTACTTCAATTATATATACAGAATACATTTTCAAAAGGGTGGAATCTTCCATGGTTGAATTTTCCACAAGTTGAGTTTACCGCCGATGGAATCTTCCGCAGTGGAATTTTCCTGGTTGAACTTACAGGCCACAGTAAAAAAGAACACTGAATTAAGATATCTAAAATTCATGGTCATAGATAATATTAATATTCAATACAATACTCTTAAATAACATTCCGCTATTAGATGGTATGTCATTAATCCAAATAGGAAAATCCATTTTAAACTTCCATTCAAAGACGAAATATGAAAAGGAAATAATTCAAAACAAATATACTCAATAGAAGCCTATTTATGATCATTAATTCAATACTAATATGCGTGTATGAAATAAAACATCATTACAATGAATTTTATCAAACAATTTACCTTGAAGAATCTTCGTGATTTTGTCATATGTCTCACTATCGGATAGAGAAGCTAGAACTCCGTTCGCGTCAATACAAATGTCCTTTGATTCGCTAAATTCCTTCTGACAGTGAAATAGCAGAAATTTTCTTGTTGTCTGGTCACTTTTTATCTCATCATAGGAACAACCATCCACAAAATGTATTCCAGTTACGTCATACCAAGACACCGGTTGCGGAGTTGTTGTGGTTGTCTCGGTAGTTGTTGTAGTTGACTCGGTAGTTGTACTTGCCTCGGTAGTTGAAGTGGCCTCGGTTGTTGTAGTTGCCTCGGTAGTTGTAGTTCCCACGGTAAATGCATTAGACACGGTAGTTGTTGTTGCATCGGTAGTTGCAGTTGCCTCAGTAGTTGTTGTAGTGGCATTTGTAGTTGTTGGTGCCACGGTAGTTGTAGTTGCCTCAGTAGATGTTGTAGTGGCCTTTGTAGTTGTTGGTGCCACGGTAGTTGTAGTTGCCTCGTTAGCTGTAGCTTCCTCGGTAGTTGTAGTGGCCTCAGTAGTTTTTGGTGCATCGGTAGTTGTAGTTGACTCGGTATTTGTTGTAGTTGCCTCGGTATTTTTTGTAGTTGCCTCGGTAGTTGTTGGTGCTTTGGTAGTTTTAGTGACCTTTGGAACTTCAGTTAATAAATCTGTGAATGTAGTTTACATATTAATTTAGTAAAATATTCTTGGCTTTTCTATATTTTATTAGAAATCGTTTCAATACTAAACCTTTCAAGAAAGTTACTGCTCCTGATTCAATTTGGAGCTGCGCCTTCACTGTCATAGATTTCAATTTAGAGAAGAAACACGATGCCTCTGTGCTTCCCAAGAAAGTAGGAACGATAGACATAGCTGTACATTCACTGTCCACTTTGCATTGAGACCAGCAGGCACCTGATTTTGAAAATTTGAAGATGGTTTTTTTGTAAATATGTGAGTTCTGTTCAATTAATTGTTTGTATGACTGAAGAGGGTTATCTCCTATCGCTTCTCTATGGTAGCATTGTCATAATTCAAAATAGCTACTGTTCAGAAGGTGCAAATTAAAACGCTCTCACACTTGTGAAAAGCCCATAAACACATTAGGTGTTTTTGGGCTCTAAAGTTTACAGAAGCAGATATGATAATATTTTAACTAAAGCAAGTATTTTTTTTTATTATGACATTTATGTTATGTCGTTAGGACATTAATCATCCTCTCTAGCGGTCAATTTTGAGGTAAAATTATGAATCTTTCATCAAAAACACTAGGGTTTGAAGATGTATATGCATGTGAAGATGGTTAGCTTCAAACCACGTTTTTATCAGTCATGATAACATGGTTGCAAAGGAGCGATATATCTTAACATAAAACGAAAATTAAATGCTCAGAATGTGAAGAAATTTTTTTTTATTAAAATAATTTAAATATTTTATCGAAAGTGAAATTTTATTGAATACAGGCAGGACCCGCTTTTATTACAAATCACAATTCAGTCTCATAAAAAAAGGAATGAGACCGATATATGACACAGACCTAAGTCATAATATAGTTATTGTTACTTTTTGACTAAGTAGGTTGTCTCATCAAATTTGAAAAAAAATTGAGCTTGCATGTCCTACATGCTTAGAGGGTTACGTGCACCCGAACCCCCTAGGGGAGAGGCGTGGGTCAAGAACATGATTTGTTCACACAATTAAAATTATGAAAAATAATCATTTACATTTACCTAAATATTATAGGATTTTGTATTTTCTGTAAAATGTAAATTTTCAACTTACGAACGAAAAGAAGACATTGTGTTTTCACACTACAATAAACACAAGAACAGTTTTGGAATCCTCAACAGATTCTAACCAAGTAATAGAGAGATATTTTCAATGTATATCATGTTTACATTTTATCACAGATCGAAACCAAAAATTTTGTTTAGTCATTTTAGTTAGTCATCAAAAACTGCTTGTATGTACAAGGGTAATGGGAAAGAAAATGTAAAATTTGCAATTATTACTTCGTTAGAAAGGTTTCAAAGATTGTAAAACTGTATTTGTTTTGGTTCTAGTATATATTTCCATAGACTTTTTTATTTTTGAAATTTACCAACAAAATTATAAAATCCTAATTTTCTCAAAACTGATAATCAAAATAAAATTATACGAAATTAATGGGTTTATTTTCAAAATTTACTATACTGATCAAATTTCAGAGCAATCTGTTTACAAAAAAATTATTTTTGAAAAGTGCTACATTTATTTCGAATGAGTTGTAAAATTGTTTAAGGGTTCGACTATAATAATTTTCTTTTCATTACCCTATAAACGCTTGGACACGCTGTTCTGCTTTGATCAACAGAATGCTTCATATATAAATTTGTTCATAAATTCCATCCGATAAAAAGAAGTTGAAGTTTATTATTGCCTCATGTTATGTGTAAATTTGTAAGTAATTGGTATAACAAATTGAAAACTCACAGGTATTTCGATCAGAATCAACTTGAAAAATCTTGTAAGTCTCAATCTGAGGAATGGTCTTGTCCTGAATCTTTTCCACTGAAAGAATTCCCGATACAATCACAGGGAAGAAGAACAGCAACGATAGCTTATTCATCCTTACTATTCTCTCCTGTACTAGAATTAGAATCAAGAATAAATTAGATTGGATATAAAAATCGAGATACCTTACTTATCATATTGTCACTACTAGACTGACTTACCCATTGAATTGGCAGGGCAAATATTTAATGCCTTTGTTTATTTTGATCAATATTCAAATTACCCCATTAATACTGAAAAAAATAACTTTCAATAGAATATCACATGAGCTATCACATATTCGCGATATTTCCACACAATAAATCAATTCACGCCAGATAAGATAAATGAAATCTGGCAGTTAAATTATTGTCAGTCTATCATTATTAAGCCTGGTTATTAATTGAGAATACTGTATGAATTATGATGACATATTAATAAAATTTTATACCCATTTATTTCTACTGGTTCAATTATTTAGATTTTATTTCTTCAATCTGCTTCAATTAATCTGACATTTTTGTTATTCACTTTTGAACTTCAAATTAATCAGACTTCGATCCCACATTAATCTAAATTATTAAAAAGTTAGATCAACTAAAATTCAATTAAATTAAAGTAATTTTGTTATATTGACGATTGTAACTATAATAATTGTAAACATGAGTTTTTTATTAACTTTTATTTTCCTATTGATGCTAATTTTAAAGAAGAATGTAGTATTAATTATTCTGATTCGAATAAAACACAGTGTAAATAGTATTTAATTTCAAACGCACTTTTAAAAATTAAACGATAAAATTTACTTTAGTTTTCCTTCTCCATACGTCACAATTTTCTCCAACCAGTTCATAGAAATTCATAAATATTATGCGTGAATATATTATTAATTCGTAGATAGGTACAGTTTTTGATCTCAGACTATTTTTTGGTAGAGAATAGGTTGTTTTATACTGAAACTTAATCTATTATTTCTCCCTATATTAAATTAAAGAATACTTTTCTGACTTACTAAGTTCTATTATTTATACTTCATCATAATAATATCTGCTTTAAAATGGGATGAAATAATAAATATAACAATTCCGCAAGCTTAAACTGGAACCCTGGTGTCATAAATCCAGTCAGAATTTGGATAATGACAAAATAGTTAACAATAAAATGAAAATATAAAAATAATCTTTAATGAATAATCAATTGAATTAAATTACAAATTTATCAGCTATTGTGAATAATATTTATGCCATCAAAATAGCAATATTTGAATGATGATAATGATAATAAATTTCTAATGTATCTCATCAGCTGTAGTTGAAATATTTATATGTATATTTAAATGATCATATGTAATTGATATATCACTATAGCTCAGTAAATATTACTTTGTCATAATTTGGAAAATGGGAAGAGCACCGTAGAAATGAAACATCTTAATCCTTCAAACTTATAGACATCGATAGGTAAAAATATGAATAAATTACCATGTGCAACATTTTTATTGTCTAATCGTGTGTAATTATGTCAAAAGTAAAGTCATGAAAAAACAGCTTCCGAATCGCATTTGAATAGAAGTTATTATTTTCAAATGAGAGCTGGTTACCGGGCGAACCAGCGGCTAGGTTAGAGGGTTAATTTCATTGCAGCCAAGCCTTTTCCGACAAAATACAACAACCGTTCTATCCATTGAATAATAAACATATGGATATGGAAATGAGCTTCATTTTAGATGGTATATAAAATTTAGTCTGAAAACCTTGGTATTTGCAGGAAGAAACAGGAAATAAGTAATTAATAACATATTCGAAACCCTTGTGATTTTGAACATATTTGTTTATTGGTTTGTGTAGAAAAACATAGTTACTGTATATTATCATTGAAATTTTAGTTCATAACAGCTGTTGTTAGAGTATAATTGTTCATTTGAAAGCTTATATATTTGCAAATAGGTAATTAAATGTGTTGTCTGCAAGAAATGTATAATAATTAATGTCGGTAATTAGTATGAATTACATTACAATATTCGTTCACTTCATACGACAATGAATCAGGTTATGTGTTTAAAATACAAGCTAATAATGACGTCATTTTTCACTTTCAAACTGTTGCAGAAATTGAAAAACCAAGAGAATGTTGCAGTTGTTTGGAATGACGGGCACGCATCCAAAGAAAAATATAATTGTTGTTGTTTTCCTTTTTAAACAATAAAAAATAATTAAAAATCAATATGAATTTACAGGATTTATTATACGATAATCAGATCGAAACAACTTTTTCACAAAGTTTCAACTAATTTCGTAATATCTCATTTAAAAAATCCGAAACCACTTTAAGGTTTTTTATTTGGAAAAATGTTAAATTAATGTTAGTATTTTATGGAAGCAAATAATTTTCTTGTATATAAAACAGATACTAATTATCAATATGCTTTAATTTAACCTTTAATGAGTAGAAACAAAGCATGGAAATAGTACCACATTATTAAGCAAATTATAAATCTGTCGTTTGATCTTTGATAGTACTGTACTTATAGTACAGTCAAAAATTCGCATTTCTAAAACTGTCACAAACAGAAAGTATATTAAAGATTGGAAAATTAATGTAGGTAACAAAAGAGATAAATCATTGGCTGTACAATAGTATATAAATACAAAGAATAACAGAAAAATAAATATATAAAACCTACGCGTTTAAAATATAAAATATAGTGAATAAAATGAAACAATGGTTTCATTCAATTCTAAATCTATAAGATGAAATGAATTAATAGGTGATCCGATTTATTATTTAGAGCAGTGCCAAAACTGTCACTGAAATTACACCTAGCTAGTTTATTATCAAATGTGTTTCATATAAATTGAGTCTACTTATTTATTCATCAATATGGTATAAATGACTGATATTGATGCATAATTAATAAATTAATAACTAATATGATTGTACACAACACACAGTTCTGATAGTTATATAATATATCATCACCTTCAATTAAAACATATTTTGTTAAATTTTAGGCATTAGTTACAGTTTGTGATGCACAGACAATTATTACCATACGGACAACTATAAAACTAAATAGATACTATAATTTTATAATTTTGTATTGGGTCAGTTTTAATATTAATTGCATATTATAGTCATTACCCTTCTTGGATTAAATGAAATATAAAAAAATTAGTATATAATAATTAGGGTTGTGACAATATGTGTTTAAAATCATAGATCTTAAGAATGTCATAGACGAAATGAAATGGTATCGAATACTAGATAGCGCTGGTTTAGAACTATTGAATAGTCTAATTCAATACTTCTATACTATTTTCAGGATGTATGATTTTAAACGCATATTGTCACAACCCTAATAATAAGGGGTATCGCATAGTACGGAATTGTGCATGAAGAAGCATAAAATGTATAGTTTCAAAATTGAAAGTTGAAGTTATAACAAATTTATTTCTTAGTTCAATCTTTTTTCTCTTACTTTTAACCCATTTAGTCCCAAAAAATAATCTTTCTGAAATGGTAGAAAAGACTAATCGATTTTCTGTAATGAGATTAAATTACATAAGATTAGATGATATAGAATATAGGACCAATACCTAATCAATAGGGTTGTGACATTGCATATGATTTTTTAAAACACATATGCTTATTAGATTCGTGTATGCATTTATCAACATGCATATGCAATTATAAATATGCATATGCATTAACTAATTAGCATATATGCATTTATCAATATGCATCATTGCATATGCACTTACCAATATGCATATGTATTTACCAATATGCATATGTATTTACCAATATGCATATGTATTTACCAATATGCATATGTATTTACCAATATGCATATGTATTTACCAATATGCATATGTATTTACCAATATGCATATACTGTTATTAATATGCAATTGCATATAATATAAATTATTATGCATTTAATTTTAAAAATGTCAGGTACCTATTTTGAAAGACTCAATTGTTTTAGAGAATGACATTACATTGATGGCACTATAGGATACAGGCAGGCCTCGCTTTAATTACACCTCACTTTAATAAAAGTGGTACTTATTTCGAGTCATGTCTCGAAATAAGTACCGTTCGTAGACATAGAAAACGGAGAAATTTTTTTTATTATTTCAAGGTAACTGTTCAAAAATTCAACATTTCCTATTTTAAGGTTAGTTCCGTGTTATCGCACGGTTCCATATTTTCGAACACGTAAAAATCTCTACATAATAATCATTATTTAACTTTTATTTCATTTGATATTCATGATACCAATTTGAATAGAAGTTGAATAATAATAATTAATATTTTTTTTTTCGGACGTGTTCGAAAATGTAGAACGTACCAATAACTTGAAAAACTTAGTACCCTTCTTCCAAAAAATTTTCATAGAGCATAAAATCGCTGTTTGTTCAATGTAACACAATAATTATAGAAATCTAAGTATCTATTAATTACTCACCTATACTGAGTGAGAGTTAAGTTATGGTTAGATTTTAAAACCTTTAATAAATTCACTATTTTGAACTTTCATCACAGTAACAAACACTGAAACACTTTAATAATAGGCTTTAGAAGTGTTTTCAATGAGTTCCAAAGAAGCTAGTAATACATGAAATGTAAGTACCAAGCCATATCTTCAAGAAAATATATTTATTTTTTCTAAATTCTTATTTCAAATATTCATATAGTGGGGGTCAAAGTTTTGCAAAAAGAAAAAATACACTGTATTCTAGCAACCTTCTTCCCTTTATGCATTATATATTTATTATTTTTTAGACTACTTTAGATTAGAATAATTGACTTTAATTTACAGTATTTCTTTTTGATATTATAGCAATGATATCCACTAAATATACAATTTAATAAGCTATAAACTTTAATTTCCAGCTTAATTATACAGTAAAAATTCACTCTTAAAAATAATTATATACTTATGTTACTAATAAATATAATAATTTTTCAATTCAACGAATTGCGTTCAAGACGCAATTGAAATATTCTGTCAACAAAGAATTATTTATATAATGCTTATCAAACAACTTTCATTTCCAAAGTTTTTTTTGCATTTCTTACCAGTAATCTTAAGTTTAATAATTAGGAATTTGTTGTTAGTTATAAAGATTCGATGTGAGCCGTTAGTCCTATTATTTAATGTTAGTAATCGGAATAGTAATGAATTAATCTATGCTGGTAAATATATCATTAAATTTAATAACGCATGCCGTGTTTATTTATTTTATAGAAATATACGTCAAAAATCTGCAAATGGAATAACATATCAAAATAATAATGAATCAAAATGGATTTCAGACATTATTTCTGTGCATCACTAGTGATTTCAATCATAACAAATTGCAATTTGTATTCCTAAATGATCCCTTGTAATTAGAGTTGGAAGTCGCTATGACCATTACAAGTAAGTTAGTTGTATTCATTCATTTATATATGTTACAAAGGGGCAGTGCTCTCAAAGTTTGTTGTTGATGTGATTTATACCAATCTTACATTCGGATGAGAATTCATCAATCTAAAATAATAATATTTCCCGAAATAAAAAGTTTTTATTATCTCAATTTAGTGATCATATATTCCCACCATTAGAAAACTGTGGCATTATTGTATTATCAGGTGTTGAACTTCTAATTCTAACTTCTAATTAGTTCTAGGCTAAGTAGCTTAATTTCATTGCAAAATAGCTTCTGAAATGTTCATAATACATCATGAATTCAATTTAATATATCAAGCGTTAACTGTATTAATAGTTTTACCTAATTATTTATAGTATGACCACTCGATACCACGGTGACGGTGACAATTTTTTATTTGATGTTATAGTCCTATAAAAGCATGACCAAAACTAACGGATATACTGATATCACATAATAAAATGTTCTGAATAGATTTAGGAACAATCTGGCCAAATTGTAATTTCGAATGGACAGAATATACGTATATACATCAAAAATGATCTTAGGAAATACAAATGTGAATTTGTGAAGGCATCTGAACAACGAATCATAGAAATGACACCTTAAGATTAACCTAATTAAATAATTAGAATTAGTAATAATACTTTCAAAAAATGGAACTGAAATTGCCATAAATAAGTTGACATAAATTCACGTTGTAGTTTAGGTCTTCATCAGGTGAGGTTAGATGTGTGGAACTCAGTTTGCAGTTTTCTCGAATAAGATTTAACTCTTTCACCGTGGAGGTTTTTTTTGCTTGAAATTTCAACTTAACAACGTGTTTTTATTTATTTTTGCTTTGAATGGTAGTAGATGCTTATAAAATATCGGCATTCTTTATTCTCCAATTCATTATTTAAGAACAGAGGTACATATGTCACACTTCTATTAAATCTAACTCCTGCGTAAGAAAATAATTATTCATAGGTCACAATGACTTGGATACAGTAAAGCTCCTGAATTGTGAGGTTCTTCGTTATGAAGCACTCGAGTAATGAAGACCTGAGTTATGAAATGCACCTGAGTTATGAAGTATTTTCTATGTTTAAAAAAACATAGTTTTCCCCCAAGATTTTAATCATAGAAAACGATCATTGTCCCTGAGTTATGAAGTAACCAATACTTCATAACTAAGGAGTTTCAATGTATATATATCTGCAATAAATTGAGTGACACACGGTAGTCCCAGTAACCAATTTTTTTTCACATTGTTCAAATTTTCGTATAAACTTCCTATCATTGATAATATTATATAAGAATGCTATGCAGAAGTCACTTACAGCTAAATACGTAAGCGAGAACATCAGAGAGCGTCATTATGAGAAGAGTTCGCAAAGAACTAAACAACTAATAAATCTTCTTCATGACATTGAACTTGATGAATCACAGTCTGACATTGAAGAGGAAATGAAAAAGTTTAGTTATTGGTAATAAATATATAAAATAAATATTTTTGATTTTTCAATGCATTCTATTTCCTATTCATTCTAACCATACGGCATGATTTATCAATTGTAAAGTAAAAAATGTTTTTTTTATGTTAAGAAGGTATTATATCTGATATTATATCTTATTATAAGAAAATTATTCAATAAAAAAATAAAAGAGTTATCGGAACTGAACAAATTAGTTCAGTTGTGATTGGAGCAAAAGTTTTTCTTTTGGAACTTCAGAATGAATAAATTTCATTTTTCTGATAAAATTCACATTCAAATACAAAATTTATTCAATTTCATCCAATTAATTAAACATTCAGTCAAGAAAATAATAATGTGATGACAAAATTATAGATAAAAATTGAACTAATTGATCAATAATGAAAATAATAATACATAAATCCTTTGAGAAACAAATATTTCCTCTCCTGAACTGCAACATAAATGAAAGACAAAAGCATAACAATATATAATTCCTTATTAATTAATGATCATTACATAGCAAAGTTATTGGTTGATACTATAATAATAGTTTATTTGATGTGAAATAATTAGAAGTGATTAGAATTATTGTTGAGGCAGAGAGTAACCTGACAGTTGCTGCACTTTTCATTAGTACGGCCCTTAACTACATCCTTCATAACCACAAATTCGCCTCACATCATCTATTAATTATTGGCCGAAGATCAATCAAATCAAACCGTGAGTCAGGTGTTGGGAGGACTCTTATGCCAGGCTTCAACACCTTCTTAGGAACAATGAAGGCTTCGCCAGAAGAAGGATGTCCTCTTCTTGTGCCCCTCTATTTAAAGATTTGAATTCTAAGATACTATTGGTCGATGCATTTTTTCGATAAAAGGAATATCTAGCGTAGTAACCTAGGGACTGGTCCAGGCGGACCAGTCCTCATGATAAAATATTAATAATTTTATTTTGAAACGCTGTCTTTTCATGACTTTTACTTTTAAACATAAATTTAAAGTTGTGAATTTATGAAAGGTTTTAAAATCAATCCATAGATAACTCTCACTCTGTATAGGTTAGTAATAAATAGATACTTAGACTTTTATAATTATTGTGTTACATTGAACAAACGGACATTTTAAGCTCAATGAAATATTTTAGGTAGTAGGGTACTAAGTTCCAAGTCATTGGTTGGTTCTACAATTTCGGACACGTTCGAAAAGAATATATTTTAATTATTATTTAACTTCTATTCTAATTGGTATCATTGATCAAATTGAAAATAAAAGTTAAATAATTATTATTATATACAGAATTTTATGTGTTCGTATATATGGAACCGTGCGATAGATAACACAGAACTTACCCTAAGACAGGACATGTTGAATTTCTAAACCAATTGCTTCTATAATAACCTCTTCTGAATTATAAGTTTTATTTTTTTTAGTTGCCGTGAAATAATCACGAAAAACTTGTATTACCGATTTTATTAAAACTAGTCCTGAGTGTATATCAATTTTTTTATTCAAATTCATCCAGATTGGCAGAGTGGTGGCGTTCCAGAGCCCAGAACTGCTTGGCCCACGTTCGATACCCAGACACATCACTTCATCTCTCCCCATTTATTTGTATGTAAAACATTAATAAAATTGATATGCCCCCAAACGTAAATTGCACTCTATGTAACAAAGTAGATGTAGGTAAGATATACAGTTCGTTATTCTAACCCAAGCAACCACAGTTAATGGGGCCAATGTGGGCACTAGGTACCATTCAAGCCCGTAATCTGATGACAAATCATATTGGTACTGTGTGGTTATTTGCAAAATGGGCCAACGTGGTGACAGCATGGGCTACTAATGTTGAAACCATCTTAGCCCAAGATGTTGTCGCGGTTGATGGGACCAAGGTCGTAAAAGAACTGGCGAGCTGTATTGAGATCAACTTGGTACTAGGTGGTTTCCATGTGACATATGACACTACCACATAGGTACTGTGTGGTCATTTACAAACTGGGCCCACATGGTGACAGCATGGGCTACTAATGTTGAAACCATCTTGGTATAAGATGATGCCGAGGATGATGGGGCCAGGGTCGAAAAAGCACTGGCAACCAATATTGATATTACTTTGGTACTAGGTGGTTTCCATGTGCTAAATATGGCACTACCATATTGGACCCATCTGGTCACAATAAATAAATCATAAGGTTTAATAAATTACTTTTGAAGCCAAGAATAGATTAATAATAGAGCATTGTTATTAATAAATGAATATCATAATGAGTAAGACAAATAAAATCATCTTCTAGATTTTCATTTATTTATTCGTAGATCGTTACAACAGAAGAGTAGAACGAACTTAAAAAACCTATCCATTAAAAAGGTGATTCAACAGTAACATTAAACAATACATCTAGCTTTGTATCATAAGTATAAAGAGTTATTATAATATAGTATAGAATAGACTATAATGAAAAGCTGACTACCTATAACTCTGAGATTAAAACAAAACTTATTATATTATCTATGGAAATCGACTCAATCGAATTACACAGCTAAGAAAAACAAGCATACAATAATTCAGTGAGAGGTCTAATAATTTACATCCTTGGCTACGGGTTGGTCCACTTTCTGTTGCGCCTATCTCTCCTTCCGTTATTGCAGTAACTGCCTTGTCTATACCTCTCAAAATTTAAAGCTTTTCTTATGGCGATGGCTCTACCCTGAAAAAGAAAATATTAATTACTTAATCAATTCTCAATATCACTTGCAGAGTTCAGTAGCTGTTTTTATTACAGTTACATTAATTACCTATATTTAAATATTTACTATATTTGCAAGCAATTTTTGTAGTTATCAGAAATGAACAAAAGTACATGTATCCAAATTTGTTGTAACTAACAGGTTATCTCTGTAACTATTTTTAAATTAGATAATAGGTGCCCACATACCTAGATTGTGGAATTATATACTTTCAGAAATCGAATCGCATTTCAAATTTAAATTATTATATTTAAAGAGAAATTTAAATTAATATTTCATGGTAAGTTCCGAGTTATCGGACGTTTTCACGTTTTCGATCAAGTTTGAAAAATTATTATCATTTAATCTTCAAGCTGCTGTAGTACTTTAATTACCCTAGGTACATATTTTTAGCCATAGGCTGAAGAAAATATTATTCAGCTCGGTATCTAATTAGGTACTGCACCTATAGAAGCAGGCAATAACTATATCGAATACACTATATAAAATAACTTTAAAATATCTATTAGTATATTTTGAAAACTTCAACTCACCATTTTATAACTTTAAATAGGCCGCAGAGTGCAGTTTTGAAGAATTTTCTTAATTAATTAAGGGAATTAAAAAACTAATACCTCCTCCAACGAAAAGCACTGACAAACTACCTGAATTATAAAATTTCACTATGTATGTATAACCGAAAATACAAAGCAGGCTCATACCGGAAACAAATATGTTCACTTATTCACTTTAGGATTGCATATTATCCTCTATTCGTAATTTATTATATAAATATTTTGAAAATGTATTAAGATGGTCACAATTAGCTAACAGTAACTAATTAAAAAAATAGACAAGCTTCATAGAAACTAGCATCTGGCAACCACGCTATAAAATCACTCAGTGCCACTCACCCTTAGTCACCATTTTACACATTCAATATAGCTTATTTACCTATATTTTATATTAAAATTGTGTTAATTAAAAACTATAAATTATAAACCTTGAAACTAAAACTTTAACTCTTTATCGTTCCTTTGATCATCTTCATCTAGTCACTTAAACTTAGTATTAAAAAAATATTTTTGCTGAAAGATTAATAATTTAATATTAATTTGAAGACATTTTATAAATTGCGATTGATTGAATCCTTCCTATCCCAGGAAATGGTCTTTCCAATATGTTAATAAAGCTTCCACCATATAATGTTGATAGGCTATACAGTAATCAGGTTGGGCCAATATGACAATTCAATGGGATGGATTTGCAACATTGAACCAACCTTCTCACAAGGTAACATTCCACACAGAGAAAAAAGTTTACTCATATTTAATGGGTCAACAATTTATGCTTTGAATCAATTTATTACGTGAGTTGGTTTGACTATATTCATGTTTTCACGTGTGTCAAAACAACTATGACGTGTGTGTCACCAAACATAGTTAATTCAAATCATTTTATGGATTGAATCAACTTACTATGAGAGTTGGAGTTACATTTTGGGAGTTTGAACATATGTTAAAACAACTAGGACATAGTGTGTTGAAGTAACCCACAAAGACTGTTAATCCAGTGTATTCTGCAATGTATGAATTTACTTACTATGAGAGTTGGCGCTACTTTTTTGTAAATTTAGGAGTGAGTTAAAACAACTATGACATAGTGTGATAATGTAACCCACAAAGACTGTTAATCTTATTTATCTGGTGTATAAATTAACTTATTATGGGAGTTAGTGCTACTTTTTTTTTAAGTTTATTTGTGAGTTCAATCAAATGAGTATGTGGCAACTTATGCTTTCCTCAAAGCTAATTTATTCGCATAACACTTTTCAGTTCAAATCTTGTTTTCAAGTGTGTTACGTGTTGAATGTGAACGCTCCTCAGTACCATTTTAGTTTAAGTGCAAACAATAGCGTTATATGCATTAAATAGTATTATCGCTGCCGATCGATTATTAATTAATTCCATTAATAAATTGATAAATGTCTGCCTAAATATTCTAAAATATTGGTGATTGATAGTTTGGTGGCTTTATATAGGTAGTTATTTGAAGAGCTGATTATCAGTATATAACTTTCATAATAATAAATTTTGATTACTGCCTTCCAGTTTGTAAACTGATATCCAAACTAATTTTCCTAAATTATTATATGTTAACTTATTTAAGCATCATACCTATCTAGCTGGTTTTTTTCAGTGTCAATACCTTCTACATGGGGTACGGTCAAGAGCCCCCCCCCCCCCCGGTCAAAAGCCCTCCCGGTCATGAGCCCCTCCGGTCACGAGCCCCCCGGTAATGAGCCCCCCTAGGTCATGAATCCCCCCCCGGTCACGAGCCCCCCCTCCCTGTTTTTTAATTCTTATTTACCTAGTTAAACAAGTGAAGAATTACTTAGATAGAAATAACTGAGAGTTACTAATGTAGTTTGTTATATCCGCTAGTTTGTTGTACTGCACACTTCATGATTGTTTAATGATCTGGCAGGGGGGTTCGGGGGCGGCACGCCCCCCGATATACATATATTTTATGTCTATTCAGTAATGAACTACAAAAGTGTGAATAAGGATTAAATAGTATAGGTAAATAAGGATTTAAAAACAGGGGGGCTCATGACGGGGGGCGCTCTTGACCGGGGGGAGGGGACTTATGACCTAGGGGGGCTCATGACCGAGGGGGCTTATGACCCACACCCCTTCTACATAGGCTAGGCAGTTACTCGCTGTCCTCAGAATAGGGTAAGTTCCAAATTATCAGGCGATTTCAAATTTTCGGTCACGTATGAAATATAGTATATAGCTACCTAATAGCTAATTAAAATAAAAGTTAATTTAATATAGTTTTTCTTACGCGACCGAAAATGTGGAGCCGTCCGATATTTCGAAACTTATCCTAGTATCTTAAGTAAAGTGGTCTGATAATCTATATATTTTAAAACTACTTGGTGTACCTATAGATAGGGTTACACAGCCAAATTCGGTTCTTTAATTTCTAATTGTGACCCTATTAAGAGAGTCTCAAAATCATTCTGAAATTAGTTTAGCTATATACTGAATTGTTGAACATCATAATTTAAGCTCAATTTATGATAGGTTCTATTCATTTCACGAGTGCCTTGAAGTCATGATGGTTATTAATGTTTCTGAGATAAGAGACCGCAGTTAGTTAAAGTGCCGCAATTTACCTACTTCACACTAGTTTTCTATGACTGGGAGAACTCCATCCAGGGAGGTAGTCGGAGGAGAACACCGTCCAGGGATTTAGCAGGGAGAACTCCAACCAGAGGTGAGCCTTTTGATATATTATACTTTCTTGGTATTTAATTAAAGTCTACATTATGAGTGTATAATGAACAAAATTATGAGGATTAGCTAGAAAAATCCATTGCATTTATTAGAGCTAAATTTATACTGCATCTGAAGATTTATAATTAGTTTAACATTTTATATAAATAATTTACCTATATGAAAGAATTCTCAGTTAATAATTCTTTTCATTTCTTTATTAATATATGGTTTTCTATATTTTCTGAATCTACTTTCAGATCTTGATGAAGAATTGATGAAGTAGATCAACGTCATCAACTATGGGAGTCCTCTTCAATTCCTTTGAATGATTCAGGAACAATTATGCTAGGTCAAAGTAAGTATTTGAAAATATTAGATGATTTCTAAATATGTATTTGCAATATGATTAGCTTTTAATTTTTTCATTTGCTTTTAGGGATTCAAGATATGAAATGAATATCGAAGCTGTCGCTATCTCATCACAAAAGGAAAAAGAGTAGGTGATGTTATTGATAATGTAAATGAACGATACTGTGAATTTCTATTCAATATATATTAATATACGAATCTCTTATTTCAGGAATTGGCAACAAACAGTCGTGAAAGAAAGTGACGAGAATTCAAATTAAACTTCTAAATAATGAATCTAAAACTTAAATGTTTATATTTCGTTTTCAATTTGACCTTGGTAATTCTATTAGCATATTTCAATATCAGTGCCTATGAGTAAGATGAATTGCACTAAAATATGGTTTAGAAGATAAAGGCTTTATCATTAATTTATTATTCATTAAGTTATAGTACAATTGCAGCATATCAAAGATTTATCAACTTTTGTAATCTAGCCTGGTTAATTAATTCATCTAGCCTACCTATTTATCACTACGTAAAGTTATTTATGTCATCTAACTACTTATTTATAAACTGACCTGATGAGATTACTTATTCAATCTAATCTATTAATTTACAACTGATAACCATATATCAATTCATAGGATCGAAAACATTTCAAAAAGCAAGGATAGGTCTAGGTGATCAATTATTTTTTAAAATTAAAATAGTATGCATATCACAGAAGCAAAAGTAGAAAATAAATGTGAACATGTCAGATTTGGTCCTAGAAAATAAATAGTCTAATCTAATTGATACCGGGACCTAACTCGAGATTATAATTTAATAGAGTAAATATAGTGACTGAAAAAGTCTTGTAAAAAGTCTGGCTACTGCTAACCAGACCGATATTTCAACCTACACTATAATAGTTGATATACATTTACTTAGTTTACAAGTAGTTGATATAACCAACACGAGAAGATGATATAACCTACATCAGTAGTTGATATAACCAACATGAGTAGTTGATAACACCTATACGAGTAGTTAATGTAACCTACACGAGTAGTTGGTATAACCTACACGAGTAGTTGGTATAACCTACACGAGTAGTTAGTATAACCTACATGAGTAGTTGGTATTGTCTACACAAGCAGTGGGTATAACCTACACGAGTAGTTGATATAACCAACACGAGTAGTTGATATAACCTAACCAAGTAGTTCATATAACCTACATGAGTAGTTGATATCACCTATACGAGTAGTTAATGTAACCTACACGAGTAGTTGGTATAACCTACACGAGAAGTTGGTATAACTTACACGAGTAGTTGGTATAACCTACACAAGCAGTTGGTATAACCTACACGAGTAGTTGGTATAACCTACACGAGTAGTTGGTATAACACATAGGAGTAATTGGAGAAACATACACAAGTAGTTGATGTAACCTTGTTCTGTAGTTGTTTTAACCATTACATATAATTGGTTCAACCATCACGAGCAGTTTTGACTATCACAGGTAGTTGTTTTGACCATCGGGAATTAAAAATAATCAACTCACATATGTGTTGTCTTAACCAACGTCAATTTAACTCATATTAAATAGTACCTCCAACTCACCACGTAGGTAGGCGCACAGATAAACCATAAAATTTAGTCAAAACAAATCAAATATGATTTGATTCAACTAATCCTTTCTCTGTGTGCATGAGAATGGAAAACCACATTATCCCCATGTAATTTCTAGGCTACTTTTCAGTCTGCCATCTCTTGCCCATCTAACCATCTAGTGCCCATGTTGGCACAATGTGTCATGGTTGCTTGGGAGGTGATCTAATTTACTGATAGCTAATTGGTTATGAGCATAGATTAATAATGGTATCAACAATCCATCGAAACAGTTTCCAAATATCTTCAATTTAGATATGTTTTTTTTTATCGCATTTGGTGTCTTTTCCATTACTAATACGGTTTTGTTTATATCTTTTTTATTTATTCATTTGAGTGTTGCATCGCTAATTTAAAATTGTATCTGAACGATGCAGAGGGATCGATTTGTTTCTTTTTTCTACATCGAAAGTGTAGAGCACGTGGTAACGTTTAGAAATATAATTGACACGACTATGTTTGCTGGGTAGTGTTAAAATTTTATTCAATAATTTCCAAATTTTAATTTTACTACTTCTTTCTCAACTTTGGTTAAATTTCATTGTTCTTAGTTTCAAATTGAAGATAGCATTAGTATAACTGATCTAATCATTTTTGGTTATCAGATATTAGAAATTAGCAAAAAAATGGTAATTATTCATAGTTTTTTGGATTTCATTTTTATTATAGTTTGAAAGTTGAATTTTCGTATAATAAGAATGAAGGCATCAGTTTTTAGGATAACTTGTCACAATTAAACTGCATCAAAATTCATTGAAAATTGTAAAGAAATAATTCAAATATGTTTGAAAAATCATCAAAAATATTGATAGCGGAAAAATGCAGTTAAATATTTGGTATTTTTGCTACTATAAAAGTCATGTATGGTCATATAAAGGTCATGTATTGTCATTGTTATCTGGCAAGGGGAATTTTTGTACAATGGAGATCCCTTTCCCTAATCTCACATACATAACCATTAATCATTAGCTTACAAAAGATATAACTTACCGTTTTAGAACAGTTTTTTAGTGCTTGGATTTGAAAACGGAAATGGATATCAGGACGGAGCTGGGTTAATATTTCTACAAGATATGGCGCATACCTTACATTGATAAATTGATTTTTATTGTTGTTACTGTATTTAAAATGTTTAATTGCAGAATTTGCATACTCCAATAATGTGTAAATTGGTAGTACTCTTTGTGTCCATTGTCTTTTTCTTACAAACAATCGTCTCTTATAACACATTTTTTTTTTGCCCCTACTTAAAACTCAAACTTGCATTCAATATGAAAATTAACTTAACTATAATCAGATTTGTGGAACAAGAGGCTAAATAGAATATATTTAATAGTTTTTAAGTAAAATCATTTTAATCTAAAGTAGAAGTAGCATAACAAAGCTTTTTCCTTAGGTATTGCAAAGAAAATGCACACTAGGAAAATTTACATAAACAGATTCACTTATATTTTATCAAACCTCTTAAAAATAAACAGTGTAATGAAATTCACAAAAGCTTATGGAATAGGAAAATTTCTACAGTATTGTTCATGAAAATATGAGGAATAATTTATATATTTATTTATACTCAGTGGAATTTTCTCAGTGACACTTTCCGCAGTGGAACTTTCCTCAGTGGAATTTTCCTAGAAGGGTCTCAGGAAATACGTATCATATATTTTGAAAATAAATATTTTATAATCATAAAAATAAACTCCTTTCCTTTAAATTGATATAACTATATTAGCATTTGACGCATTTTAAGTTCTCCCATTGGCGACCCCACTTTGGTTCGCGACCCCATGGTTGAGAAACGCTGGGTCAGTTAGTTGTAAAATAAAGTTTTTTTACAATTACCAAATTAATTGCTGATCAGGCTGATCAGTACTAAATTATAAATTAAAACAGTAGATTTGATCGATGTTTATTAAATATATGCCACATTTGATGACGAGTTTATTATGCAAATAGTTTCCTTATTCATTAAAGAATCGAGGAGTTAAAACTAATTATTAGATATATTTAGTGAAATATTAATAAGAAGTTTCGAAAAATGGATTAGTCACTACATAATCACGGATTCATCTTAAAATTTATAGATCTATACTAAATTTTCATGTAAAAACAATGAATTTATATTTAACAAGCTACTGTTGCCAAAATTCTGCTTAAAACGTGAAAATTAGGTACTCACTATTCAAATATACTCACATAATCACTAAAAGTTTGTTTATTCTTTACTTATCTAGGAGCAGCTGGAATTAACGTTTGTTGACTTTAGATCATTACAGCTTATATACTATATTAATATTATATTGAAAAGTTAATTCTGAAATTTAATACTGATAATATTTAATACTATTAATATATAATGTTAAATACACACTATATTGCTATTAAATTAATATGGAATTATTGCTAATAAATATACATACGTAAAATGCTATATATTTTATATTTCATTTAATAATGATTTTTTGAAGGATTTGAAAGCATATTTTCCATTATATTATTTTGCAGCAATTATAAAAACTTCTTAAAACGATGTGCATTGTTTAATATTCACCAGGGACTACAAATTGCAAATCACACTAATTAGCTGTTAGTTAAATGTTATCATATAGAATTTTTAGATAGCCTATAGAATTTACGAAAGAAACTCATCATCATTGTCTTTCTTCCTCCTAATTATAGTTAACAGTATATAGTACGGGCTATTCAGTTATACTAGTAAATCTAATACAGTATATTATTTATTTATCAGAGGACACACACACATGAATAAATCCTTTCAGTATTAGTATACCATAACTTGTCAGAGAAAATCTCTAAACAAGACTTCAAAGGGGCAGAACTAAAAGACAATTAACTCTCATCAGACTCGCTCATCAGTAACTTACGTGAATGTGACTGAAAATGTTACGCAAGAAAAGATGAATATGGTACATTGTCAAAGAATATCCACAAACTAATAATTATTAATACTCATATGATTACTATAGTTAAAACTGTTTCATTATTCTAAAGTCTGAATTTGTAAAATCTTTAACAGTCATCGGGGATACTGTTTTTTGTGTAAGTTAATAATACTTCGTCTATCCTGAAATCCTGGGATAGATATATCCGAAACTAATTAATATCATTTTGTTTTGTTATGGTTATATGGATACAGAAGTAGTACATATACATTCGAGGTATAAAGGTTTTTTTTTTATATTATCATCAAATTTTCCTGCTTCCTTTAGAATTAAAATGAATAGAATGCATAGATAATCAGAGAAGAAACTCGTTTAATTAAAATGACTTTGAGGAACGATGAACTTACATTGAGTAACTTTTAAGGGGGTCAACCCATCGCTTATGGTGAAAACTATCATTTTCTTTTTTTCTGAGAAAGAGTCTTTCAAAAAATGAACAGGAATAAAATGTGTTTTGTTTGCAAAGTTACATTAACCTTACAAACAGATTTTTTTTTAAGTTAATATAACTTGGTACTAAATTGTTTTGATTTAGAATAATTATTGATATATTATTACTATACTATAAATTTAACATCATATGGAAAATATCATTGCTTAAAGTTGATGCTAGTTCACATTGTGTATTCAATCGCTATTTTCAAGAAGGTTCCTTCCAAGACAACATGAAATCATATCCTGCCGTTCCTTTAACCTACCATCTTAATCCTCTCAACCATCTCCAGATCATCATAGTAGATTATTAATCCTTAAACATCGCATAAAAAGTTAAAAGTTCTCCCACAACCTGTGTCATCAAATCCATATTTAAATAAAAGGGATCTCAGGCGAGCACATCCCTCATTGAAATCAGGTTTGCCAATGTGCCAGGGACTGCTTCCTTGTGATGGCAGGGAAATTCCGTCACTCCATACATAGGAATTGTCCGATAACTTCGTAACGTCTACCCAAATGTTGCCCAGAGTCCAGTAGTTTGCTGCAATTGAAAATGTAATGGTATGGAAGAGTAGAATACAAATGAGAAATTTTCTAACTTTAAGAAAAAAGTGATATGGGTTCTTTTATGTTGCTTCGTGAGTCGTGATATCAAATTATTAACTTATTACAAAGTGTTTGGTCTATTAAATATGCAACGGACGATTACAGCTATATAAGTTAATAACAACTGAGGGAGAGGGATAAACCATCAAATTGAATATTGAAAAAATATTTACAGCTAATGGTCATAGAAATATGAAATTTCCAAACAAACTACAAAGAGAGTTCAATGAACATTTACCATCGAGTATCGTCACGATTTTGCCATAGGTCTCACTATCGGATAGAGAAGCTAGAACTCCACCTGCTTTGGTACAAATTTCCATTGATTCCTCAAATGATTTTAGGCAGGTAGTAAATAGCCAGAATTTTTTCGTTGTCTGATCACTTTTTATTACATCATAGGGGCAATCACCAAAATTGCCTGCTCCAGGAACGTCATACCAATTCACCGGTTGGGGAACTGATTGCGTCGTTTTGACAACCGGTTCCACAGCTGGTGCAACCGGTTCCACAATCGGTTCCACGACTGGTACAATCGGTTCCACAGCCGGTTCCACAACCGGCACACCCAGTTTGGTTACCGGTAAAAGATCTGTGGATACAGTTTACAGGTTAATTCAGTTAAACATTTTATTTTCTTTGATTTTTCATTGTATCTTTCATTATACTAACCTTTCACGAAAGTTACTGCTCCTGATTCGGTTTGGAGCTGCTTCTTCACTTCAGCAGATGTCACGCTAGTGAAGAAACACGATGCCTCTGTTCCTCCCAAGGAACTAGGAATGATAGAGACAGCTGTACATTCACTGTCTATTTTGCATTGGGACCAGCAGGCACCTGATGAAGAAAAATATGTTATGATACTTTATGACGTCATAAGATAGTCATAAGACATGGTGTGTCATCGAACATTAGTTAATTCAATTCATTTTATGGATTGAATCAACTTACTACGAGATTTAAAAGTTACTTTTTTGAGAATTTCAACGTATGTTGAAACAACTATGACAGAGTGTAAATGTAGTAACTCACAAAGACAGTTAATCCAATGTATCTGGTTAATAAATTAACTTATTATGAGAGTTGACGCTACATTTTTCAAGTTTAGGAGTGAACCAACGACAATTTGACTACTTTTAAATAGTACCTGCAACTCACAACTTAGGTATAGGGGCAAAATCAAACCATCCATATAATTCAAAACAAATCAAATTTGATTTGATTTAACTAATCCCTTCTTTGTGCGTACTTAGTTCGCAGGTCAAAGCGTCTGCACGATCAACTCTTGATCAATATTTAGCTGCACCTTAATTAAACACTGAACTTGCATATCACTATTGAAATACTTAACAAATTACAGTAGCGGACAAAATATATGGGTAGGCAAAAAAAAGTTATCTAAATCTTTAATTTCATAAAAAGTACAAATCACACATTATTGAAATTTTGCACATAGAACTCATATGTATTCTAATGAAATTTCAAAGCATTTGGACAAATGTTCTAGGAATAGTTCCATATATTACTTCAAACACTAAATTTTGCTCTGGTCAAATGTTATGATGGCCAGGGTAGCCACTGGCCATCATAAACTTTGAAATATTCGCGGATATTGGGAATTAATTTAATAATTTGTGAATAATTTTTAGCTATATCACTCTAATACATCTTCTACCACAAAATTCTAATAATTTTGCACAATATGAAGGAGTTATCCATCTTCTATTCATCCTCAAGAAATGTCCACAAGTTTCCCCTCTGATACAGTCTCTAATAATTGTCGTTGCAAGAGATTTCTATTGCCACATGAAGGTCCAAAACGATTGGTCAACATATTGTGGCTCAACATAAGTAGTATGGAGTTGTTGATTCCAAACCGAAGAATGGTAAACTTCCCAAAGCATTCCTGAGAGAAGATCATGCAAGTCTTCAGAGTGCTTGCAAGGTAGTTTCGTGGTGGTAGTTTACCACTTCTGGTCAAATTTTTCGTGAAATATATGTCATGTCTGGTGGTTCCAGTCTACTTCTCGCTTCGACTTCAACAGGTTGGTTTGCAATAATTTGTCCCTGCATCGAAGCTTTCAATCTCAAAAAAGAAACAGAAAATGATACTAGTGTTTTGTCATGAGTATGTCGTTTGGTCGATTGATCAGTGGTTGAAAGTACATTCTAATGATGATGATGGAAGAAAAATAGAAGTCTTTGGTTCTTATAGAAAAGTACAAATTAAACGTAAAGTAGAAGAAAAGTTAACTCTGAACTGCGTCAAGAAAACGGTTAATTTTGGAGGAGGTAGTGTGATGGTCTTGGTTTTCATTTTTCTTCTGGAGCTGGTCCCATTGTTCGTCTACGAGGAGGAGTTATTGCAGAAGTATAAAACAGCTCTTTCGTCATAATACTCTCCCCTATCAACAAGCAGCTGACCCTCAATCACAGAGTTTCAAGCAGGACAACGTACCCTATACTACTCAGATAAAAAAAAATTACGACTCTATTAGAAGATGAAGAAATTGCTCTAATGAGCTGGCTTTCACTGAGTCCTGACCTCAATCGAATGAGATTATTTCGATAATAATTGGAGACTGTACTCAGAGAAGAAACACAAGAAATTTGGAATAATTGTGGACATTTCTCGAGGATGAATAGCAGATGGATAACTCCTTCATACTGTGCCAAATTTGTAGAATTTTGTGGTAGAAGATTTATTGAAGTGATATAGTAAAGAATTATTCACAAATTATTAAGTTAATTGCCAATATCCGTGAATATTTCAAAGTTTATGAGCAAAATTTAGTGTTTGAAGTAAAATATGGAACTATTCCTAGAATATTTGTCCAAATGCTTAACATCTTAATATAAATTCGGTTCAGCAGATCGCTGATTTAAATTGACTCTAAAGAAATAGACACTAAAAACATGCGTGTCATATATTGCTGCTTAATATTTACCTTTTCAATAATGAAATATAACAAAATTTATTTTTGTATCAAATATTAAAATCTGAACTTTAGTGTTTCTGTTGATAGATTCAACAAGCTAAATTTATCAGTGTTGCCACAGGTTGGTGTTCCAATACCTGCGTCATAGTCTGTCACTATTAAAATATTTAATGCCCATATGATGGATTATTAATTGTTTTATTTATTTATATTTATCAATTACCTAGACTTAGAAATACATTTTAAAATAAACTGTTTACTTATACTGTTTATTTGTATATATTTTTCAAAATGGTGGAATCTTCCGCGGTGGAATTTTCCACATCTTGCATTTAACGCCGGTGGAATCTTCCTGGTGGAACTTTCCGCGGGGGAATTTTCCGCGGTGGAATTTACCGGCCACTCATATAATATATAGTTGGTCAAATGACCGTTCGTACAAATGTCTTCCGGCCAAATAGTTTTGGATCAATCTTGTAAAACATGCTAAAGAGTAATTGGAATGGATGAATTACTGTTACAGTGTACTATCAAGAAAAAAAAGGGTCTCAACATAATGTTGATTAATTTATCTAACACAGTTTTAATTTTTTTTTATTATTTTCAAATCTTACAAAATAGTCGTCGTATACCCTGACAATTCTAAAATATTTATACAAGCCTTAATATTGGTGTAAAGTTTCATTTTGAAAATGCGAAATTAGAACACAGGGCAATAGCGATGGAGATTATATACTATTTGATATATGTGTTCTAGCTTTGTTACCGATCATCATCAATTCTAAGTTATTAACTTTATTAATGCCAACAATAAGTTATTTTTTTGTCATTTGTTTTTACTGTTGAATAGAGCACGCTGTGCTTTTTGATAATGGTTAGATTATGATATCTTTACTGCTGAACATTATCTGTACTCTGTATTATATTTTCAATTTAAACTATTAGATACAACATAGGTTAATTAATAAATAAATAATATTCTTTCTCTGTATATGGAAATTAACTGCAAAAAAATATCTTTTAGACAAATTAAATCGAGAAAAAAAATCTTCACCTTTAGATGGTGTATTTTGTTTTTATTCTTCCAACGAGTAACTTTTTGCGGCAATACTATTTTCTTCCAGGTCCTCAACGCTGGGACATCCGTGTAATATTTTCATCCGACAAAATTTAGTTGAAGTTTATAATTGTTTCAATTATGCTTCTATGATCATATAGATTGCTACTCACTTATACCATTCAGTCAAATATAATAGTACAGTCCATTTTTTAAATGTAATTGGTAAGACAAAAGGAAAAAACTCACAGGTAGCTCGATCAGAATCCACTTGGATATTCTTGTAAGTCTCAATCTGAAGAATGGTGTTGTCCTGCACCTTTTCCACTGAAATAATTCCTGACACAATCACAGGGAAAAAGAACAGCAACGATAGCCTATTCATACCGATAATTTTATTGTTTTACTAAAAATATATTCAGAATAATTTAAACTGGATATAAAAATTGAGAGACCTTACTTATCAGATTGTCACGACAAGACTGCGATGTATTAAACCTAATAGACACGGAAGTTGAGAGATGCCTTTGTCTATTCTGATATAATTATTCAATGATTTATAATTTATTGATTCTATCTGCTTCAATTAATTTGAATATTAGATATACACCATTTCAATAAAACTCCATTTCACATTTCACCGGGACTTTCATTTCTTATATTATATAGATAATTGTAGTTAGTTTTATACATGTGAATTTTTTTTTTCTTTATTAGTGATAATTGGTCATAAAACTATGTATACAATGAAAGATGTATTTTTGGAATATGAAGCAATTCACAGTAGTATAGTCCTATTCATTGTGGGTTGATTGATTATAAGCTAAAATAGTTATGATAGGTATGGGCAAGGTACATATGTTCGATCGACAGTATTTGGTTTAGATAAATATATGCAGTAGCATCCCATTAGTGTTAAATTATTTTTCTTGTCAGTACATGCATGTATATTACCGTCTGTGCTTCATAAGACAAGACTGCGATTATTTTATATATTATATTACAATTATATTATTAGATAGTATTAATTGTTATCAAATTAATCAAATTATGGATGCAAATTTATGGTTAATAAATCGAGAAACTTGAAAAGCACGTCAGATTCAAATAGGTGTTCGTCAAAAAAAGGTAGGTCTTGACGTCATGGTAGCCTTTGCTAGGTCCAGTGTATTAAATATATAGTTTTGTATTCACCAGATAATAAAATATGCTAAAACTGATACCTTTCTGTCTACCACTCTTGTCTTTGCCAGAGTAAAAGTATGTGATTCATGAACTATCTATTTTTTTTCACTAGTTTCCCAAACTGTCAATAATATTTTCCAAAACTTTAGAAAATTCACCTAGGAGTTCAGTACAGTAAATTCAGACTGGAACTTTACTTATAAAAGGTCAATAATAAATCTCTCTGGTGAATTGATTACTCTGTTGTCAGTCTGCACAATAACGGACATAAATCTAACAACACTTAATTTCCTTCAATAATTACATGTATTTTACAGAGAATAGAAAGCAAAACAAAATGAAGAATTTTTTTTGGTATCACTTTAACAGTTTCTTCTGTCTCTGCGTATGTTCAAAGCCGTCTATAGTTTATCAGGCCAGCTCATCATGGCGTTTATAGTTCAATCAGCTGTTCAAAGTGGTCCTATGATATCTAACTACTGTCGCTAAAATTAATGGATAAAGATGGCGCGCAACATATTTTCTTCGGTTTTTATGCCATTGCACTCTTCATGATGGTTTTTTCCCCTTAAGTGCTTTTCATGATGTAAATTAAGGAATGTTCCGGATTATTTGCCATCAAAATTATGTGAATTTATTCATTATAATATATATAAAAGTGGTTTTTAATTGAACGAATTGCCCAGCACCTGAGGCAAATCAGACACTGAAAGAAAAGTGTACTTAACCGAACCTATATATAGTTTCATACAAACCACAATGTTGGTCATTTTTAAACCATACCACAGGTGTTGTTTGAATCAAACATCATGAATTTATAATATAATTTTACCTACATGCATGTACTTTATCTTACCTACATCTATCACAATTCTAACTACAGCTGAATGTCTATTTTACCTACATGCAAGCAATTCAAACCACAGCTGTGGTTAAACATTACCTACATGCTTATGAATTAAACTACAGCTGGCTGTCTATTTTACCAACATGAATGCAATTCTAACCTCATGTAAAAGAATATTTAACTGATAAACTAATCCTTCAAACTACAGTCGCTAAGCAATTTTACCTACATGCATTTTATTTTAGTCACTTGGATAATGTTTACTTTAGCTACACTCGATTACAAAATACTGTAGTAATCAAATTCAGAAGAATACATATATAATTTAGCATGAAGATTAACTTCTAATTATAGAGTGGTAATATTTCTGTTAAGTTAGTTAAAATAGATACAATATAAATAATTAAATTGGATATTTAGCAAATCTTTCCATATTTAACAAATCAATGTAATAAAACTCAAAATTAATGAATTACATTTAATATAAAATGAACAATTTCAGAAACACACATTACTTGGTAAACACTAGAAAGAAGAAAATTATTATAGTTTCTCAGAAGCTAGAAAAATTGAAAAAGTTACCAACTTATGTATCATTAAACATGAATAAAATATTCAAGAAACATAACAGTTCTTTTCAAACTCATTTAATAGATTACTAAATTTGAGATCACACCATCAAAGGAGAAACTGCAACTAGATTATAACTTGAAAGATAGATTTTAACTCGAAAACTAGACTATAACTCGAAAACTAGATTATAACTCGAAAACTAGATTATAACTCGAAAACTAGATTATAACTCGAAAACTAGATTTTAACTCGAAAACTAGATTATAACTCGAAAACTAGATTATAACTCGAAAACTAGATTATAACTCGAAAACTAGATTATAACTCGAAAACTAGATTATAACTCGAAAACTAGATTATAACTCGAAAACTAGATTATAACTCGAGGATTCAAGAAAAAGTTGTATATAGTTATGTTAAACAAGCCTTAATAAAGCTTCCTTGTAGCTCCAAGATTTAAATACCCAAACAAATAAAAAGTAATTTAGTAGTTCATGAACTGAATTGTTCACAGCTAGCTATTTCTCAAAGCGACTCACCAAAACAGTGACGCATGGTTCTTTCAAATCATACATTGAATGAATATTGTACAATGATGTTCACAGTAATGTAAAAATGTTTCAGCACTCCTTGCAATATTGCAAATTCAAAACTTGGGACAGTTTAAAATTCTACATCAATCGCCTTCAAAAAGTGTTGTCACCCAAAACATAATGTCATCAGAGGATACTTGATCAACTTCAGAAGACTTTGAAGATGGGTGGCTGGAATGAGACTAAGAAGGATGATTACTTCTCTTGCCACCTATCCTCTTCAATAGTTAGTCATATGACTGAAAAGAAAATTACAAAGCATCAATTAATGAAGATTTTCCCATTCATAGTTAGCTAGAAGTCAAATAAATAGGTAAAACTTACAGAAACTTACCTCTAAAAGTTAACACCAACATCATCAGCAGTTGGTGGCCTCAATCTCTTGTTGTTGTGATGATGTTAGCAAAAGTAGGCAAGCCACCCCAAAAGTCTTCATTAGAATGTCTCTGGTGTCTGCAAAATATATGGAATTAGGAAATGGTTGAGAATAGTTAGTACAATTGAGAGATTAAGGCTAATTACTGACTAGCTATGTAGCAATGATTAGCAAAAAACTAAAATCCAGAATGAATATAGTGATAATTGTTAAAATAAGCCTCTGCAAGTGATACAAAACAGTCTTAGATTAAGTAACAGCAAGAACATATTTCCTTTATCCAATGGATTTCTTTAAATTAGAATAAAATATAGTAGATTTGAAAGCAGAGAATGAATATAATTGAATGAGAAAAATAATCAATTAGCTATCATGCAGTTATTGATGACAACATAGAATTAAATGTAAAGATGTAGCTGCTAGCTACTGAATTTCAATCACTTTGTAGCTACAGTTACCAAAAATTCATATAACTCTGAAAAAGCGCCATGTGAAAGTCATGGTTTCTATAAAAGCTGTGGGAGATTCTGAATTATGGGTTGATTTCAGAGGGCATTTCAGTCCCAAATAATTAAATTGTTACAGAGAGCCAGAAAATAACTATCTCAAATCCAGTCTGCTGAATATTAATTTTTTTTTAATATTTTCTGTGCATAAAATACTTATTTTCTTCTTCAATTTACATTTATTTTGTTGAAAACAGAATGCAAAATAGAGAATTCTAGAATAATTTACCAGTTTCAGTAGTCTGGTGTTTATATTAAAGTATTTGATAACAAAGAATACACTATTTAAAAATCCATTTGGCATACATACAGTTGAATTTAATAAATGCAATGAATTTTAAGATCCCATTAACTGATCATCATATATCAAAGTCCATAGAAACTGATCTCAAAAAAATCTATTTTGATTATTGTTCTCAACTTCTCATTGAAATACAAGTAGGTAATATAAAAGAAAATTAAAGATAATTTTCATAGAAAAGGATAAAAAATATTCCATATTCTGCAGACTGCCAACAGAGCAATCAAGTCATCAGAGATAATTATGAAATTTAGAACATAATAATAGCTACAGTCTGTAAGTGGTACACAGGACTAGGTACTCTAACTTTAAAAAAAAAATCATGAAAAAGCCAGCAAACAAATTAGGATTCAATTGGCTAGTCTTCAATGCAGTGGGCACTAGGTAACTAACTGTCTAACATTATTGATTTAGCAATTTTCCCTCAAAATATTAAAGGCAAAATAATGATAAATAAAGAATATGAATTTAAGATAAAAGAAAAACAACCCAGTTTACCATCAAATACAATCTGGGAGAACTGGTGAAAAAATTGGAGAGTTCATGGACCACATAATTTTACTTGGACATCACTCTGTATTTTAACATTTTCTGTACAAACAGTTTTTAATTTCTTCTCTTATATACATGTATTTTGCTTAGAAGAGAAGGAAAATAGAGGATTTCTTGGAAAGCACTTTACCAGTTTCTGCAATCTGGCCAGGGCAGAGTCAGAGATTAAGAGTGACACTGTGGCAGACATTCTGACAGAGACTTTAAAAAGTTTACACCAATATACTACCTATATTGTAATTAGGATTATATTACATGCAAGCACCCTAGAAGTAGAGGCTAGAGCAAACTAAAGATTATGTTCAGTTGCCTATAGGCTATGCTGCAAGGTAGGTAGCTATAGGAGATTTTGCCTTGGATCTTTAACATTATTATAAACAGCTAGGCTGATTTCCTATTTTATTATTTTCCAGAATGAATTGATCACAGAAAACAATTCTAGCCTATTTTATGTTCTGATTTATATCCTTATTACTATAAATTTAAGCACTGAGAGTTGCTGAAATTAAGTTAGGGTTACCACAAAAAATACACACCTACCTACATTGATATTTCACTGAAACTGTCGCGCTGTTCTAGTTTCCCGCCTGATTTACATTAAATTTACATACATGTGATTAATAAATTCATAGTAATACTCTAACTACATAGAGGACGGTTATATATACTGACAATGGAAAATAATTTACCTACATGCAAGTTTATTTTTGATTTGTTCTGTAGGTATGGTAAACTGACATGGATGATGCGTATTTCTAACCACAGAAAAATAAAATTTTACCAACATTTCGTGCGTTTATACTGACTAGAGAATTAAACCACATGCTGTAGTTCATCTACACCTAGCACATTACTGGAATTAACTACTTTAGCGCATAATCAACCCACAATGAGTTAAACTACAGTGTGTTGTTTGATGTCCAAAAATTATTTCTCAGTGGAGACTCGGAAGTTGTTATCATATGATAATGATCGTTGTTAGGATTTAAACATTTCTTCTTGTGTTGTTTTGTTAACTAAGTTCTCTAGTTAGTTTTTTTATTAGGACTGATATGCCTAATTGAGTGATAATTCTGTAGCCTTCAACACTGCCTAGGCAGCTAGGCTATAGATTCCAATTTGGAATATTTTCCAAGACTATCTTGACATAAATCTGAGCCTAACTTTAGAAATTTTAGATCTCTGAGGGAGATCTTGATTTAATTCCTATGTTACCATTAAATTAGCTGAGGGTGACATTGAATTAATTCCTATGTTACCATGATTATTATTAATCAGACTGCAGAATATGCAACATTTTCCAAGACTCTGCCACAAATCTGAGCTCAACTTTAGAAATTGTATATCTCTGCGAGAGATCTTGAATGTAACCATTAATTTATATGCGGGAGATTTTGAATTAATTCCTATGTAACCATTAATTTCCGAATCTGCTACTGTGAGACTTGTGAGTCAGAGATTAACTGTCTCTCAAATTAAAATCTCTGACTCTACGGGAGAGGGAGAAGAGACTCATTATTAAGGCTCGGACATTGGGGCATTTATAAGTTAAATGCCACTAGCGCTCATAATGCTCCAAACGCTATAAACGCCCCAAAATGCTCAAAACGCCCCCAAAATGCTCCATAATGTGCAATTTACCTGTTTATAGTATTTTGTAATAAGTATTTCCTGCTGATTTGCTATTTTATACAGTGACATTGTGGATATTAAACATAAGTGTGTAATTATTAATAGTTGAGCACTTGTATAATAGAGTGTATTTAGAACTTATGGCGTCAGAGTAGAAGAAGAAATAAATTTTATCTGTCCGTTATTCTATCTCAATACTTTACTTTACTAAATTATTCTCCATTAGTGAAGAATAAGGAAGAATCACCTGAATAAATAGCAATGCTTCACACATGATGATTTAATTTAATATATATATATATATATATCAATTTTAATAGAAATGAATTCCTATAATAAGAAAATGTTTGTTGATTTTATTTATCATTTTGCAATTTAACTTTTTCTCCTATTGTGTAGAAATAACTATAAAAGAATAAAAAAGTGTATCATTAAATTTAATTTTCTATGAAAAAAAGAAGAAAATATTTCGTAGCACTGAAATTTCTATCTGTGGCACTCGGTAATATACATTACATTAGGTAATACCATTGTATGCTTAAATATACATAAAAATGCATACTAAATGAATACTTATATAATAGCAATCAATGATTAACTTCACTGTTTCTTTGTTATTGATGTCTATAGTTAATCTGACGTACAATGTAAATAATTTAATGGAACTATAGTTTAAATGTAAGCATTTTAAACGATATAGTCGGTCTGTTTAAAAGATCAACAATGATTAGGTAAATGGATATAGAGTATTAAATTATATTTTATTTATATATCTAAGAGTATATAAAAGAAATAGGTTTCAATTGTAGTCAGTGGCATCTCAAATGTGTTTTTATGAACATCTGCTTGTATATGTAAGTAAAACTTTATTATAGGTACTATAGTTTGGAAAGTGAGTAAATCAACTTCGTAATTATTCTTATAGTTATATAGTTACTTTTATATTAATAATATTTAAACAATTAAATTATAAATATTGAAATTCTACTGAAATTACTTCCTATTTTATTTTTCATAAGGTTGAATTTCTATTCAATTTATTAACATAATAGCCTTTAGATCATTTTATATAGTTTTTATAACCCATATACCGAGTCAAAGACTTTTACTCTATTTGTCAGTTTAATGAATATATGATTTACAGAATTCTTTAAGTGATTTTATATTAGTTTGAATTCATAAATTAAATTAGAATAAATAATTAAATTCAGTAAAAATTTATATTGCATTCCAGTAATAAAAAAAAATCGAAAAAAATTCTGCCGAGCGGTAACTATAGTTACCACAGAAATTTTTGTCCCATAAAAAAACATTAAAAAAACATGAATTGCCAGTTCTATCATGCTCAATAGTTTCATTTAAATCCAATAAATGTTCAATGCAAGAACATTTCTGTTTGGTTCACTAGAATGGCTGTAGTTGAATTTCAAAACTCGTTGATGCCTGGTTCATTTCATGATATCTGGATTGCTTTCCAGTAAATCTTATTTGTACATTATATTTTGATGCTATTTCTTAGATTTTACTGTGATATGGTGGAATAAAGGTATTTCTTTTGTGCCCTGTAAACTAAATTATTTTAACTCTATATTTGGAAATTATATGAAACAAAATATTTAGGGTGGTTGCCGCTCGGCAGTAGACATAAATATTTTTCCACTATGTAAGTTTCATTTTGATGTATCTATTGAATTAAAATTAACTTCCATTATTGATAAGTATTTAAACACTGTATTTTCATGATATATTTTAATTTTTAAACTAATTCTTCACTTTTTTTCCTATTCTTTTCCCTATATTTTGTTTTGAGGAGGATGCAGAAGTTTTTTTGAAACATATTCGACTTTACTGGACATACGAATTGCTTGACTATTAGTGTGAACTGAGCTATAGCCTTTTGCAAAGTCATTTTCAATACGGCGTGATTGTGCTTTTCGTAATAATTTTATTATTTCTGAGTACAATAATGTTGGTTACAAATTAAAGTTTGAGCCGAACTCAAATGCCTGATGTTCGAATTTTACTGGTTTCTAGTGCCATGAGAATGGACACTATTTATCTAATAACTAGATACTTTCATTACACAGTTGATAGTAAATAAAGGTAGATTCTATAATATGAGACCACTGTTACAACCTTTGAGTAAAACAACAAATAATGTCAAAGAAGACAAATTTGGTGATATAGAACCAAACGATAGCATCCATGGCCAACTTCTGTAACTTCTAAGTCTCAAGTAAAGGAAATCAGATTCAATAAGAATTAAAATTCCTCAGCAAAAGCTAAAACAAAGCATTGTAGATGCCGGGAATGTGACTTCTACTATGTCTAATTTCTGAAATATATTTATAGTTATTCATCCTAAGTGAAAGAAGCATTCAATACTCAATAAAGAAATTTATGTTTTAGAAAGGAATGCAAACCAATAATGATAGTTTAATTGCATTTAACAATACTCTGTACATGAAAAAATCGAATATTTCGAAAAATGCTATTTTGCTCACGTTACTGCCGATTGGTTTCTGTAGTTACCAGGCCATATTTCTTGTATTTGCTAATATTTTTTTAAATGTGTCAATGTGTAAAATCAAACCTATATAACTATTTTAAAGTATTTTATTCATGAAAAAGCTGCACTGTATTTATCGGCATTAATGGGTTGTTTAAATTATTAATTAAATAAATTGTTTTTGAATCTTGTTTCAAGTGCAAATAAATTACTTATGAAAATTAATTTTTGAAAAATAAAAATTAAATATTAATTATCTTTATATTATTTTTAATTTCAATTTTTTGGTACAAATAAACATGGCAATTAAACAATCTGAGTTAAGACGTCACGCCAATATTTCTACACAATCATAACCGATTTTATATTCAAAAAACTTTTTATGAAATATTGCATTTGATGCCTATGTCGTTGAAATTTTTTTATTTGTTTTACTTCATCAATTTATAATCTAGAACTTTATACTGAAATTTTAAATTTTGGTTGTTTCTAGGTTCGATAAGACTTTCATTGTTTTAGGAACCAATTTTTTAGTAACTGTTTAGCATGTTTTTAATAGAAATTTAGCAAAGTTTGAGATATAAAAAAAATACGTTGAACTCTGTTTTTAAGAGACAGGTCATACCAGTGACATCTGACAGCAACAAACATGGTGGACAGGAATGGGTTTCCCCTGGACAGATGTTTGAAGCTACCTTCCATTGTAGTGAGAAAATTGTTTTCACAAATTGTGATTTTTATAAAATTTATAGTTAGTTCAATTATTATCATTCAAAATTTAACAGAAATAAGGCTATTTCAACCTCCTGTCAGATAATTTGCAATCATGAAGTGTGCAGTACAACAAACTAGCGGATACAACAAACTACAAAGGCCATTTACGATGAGAGTTTAGAAATAATTTTCATTTAAATATGAATGTATGAAGATTGTTATGAATAACCTACAAATATGACAAGAAATAAATGACGACTACTTTGAAACTCATTAAGTAGTTTGTTTTATCCGCTAGTTTGTTGTACTGCACACTCCATGAGTGGTTAATGACCTGGCAAGGGGTTTAGGGTATTAACGCACACTCGGTATTAGAGGGTTAAAAACGGGCAGCGCATTTTCGAGATTGTGCAAATCGGTCAGTGACTAGGAAATTCCTTCTTAAATGAACAATATAGTAATAAATTAAATGGATTACTTGGGTAGTGTATTTACAACTATTGGTGGTTGTTTTATTTACAACTATTGGTGGTTGTTTTATTTACAACTATTGGTGGTTGTTTTAACACTTCACTGTGCACTTTATTTACAACTATTGGTGGTTGTTTTAACTCTTCACTGTGCACTTTATTTACAACTATTGGTGGTTGTTTTAACTCTTCACTGTTCACTTTATTTACAACTATTGGTGGTTGTTTTAACTCTTCACTGTGCACTTTATTTACAACTATTGGTGGTTGTTTTAACTCTTCACTGTGCACTTTATTTACAACTATTGGTGGTTGTTTTAACTCTTCACTGTGCACTTTATTTACAACTATTGGTGGTTGTTTTAACTCTTCACTGTGCACTTTATTTACAACTATTGGTGGTTGTTTTAACTCTTCACTGTGCACTTTATTTACAACTATTGGTGGTTGTTTTAACCCTTCACTGTGCACTTTATTTACAACTATTGGTGGTTTTTTTAACTCTTCACTGTGCACTTTATTTACAACTATTGGTGGTTGTTTTAACTCTTCACTGTGCACTTTATTTACAACTATTGGTGGTTGTTTTAACTCTTCACTGTGCACTTTATTTACAACTATTGGTGGTTGTTTTAACTCTTCACTGTGCACTTTATTTACAACTATTGGTGGTTGTTTTAACTCTTCACTGTGCACTTTATTTACAACTATTGGTGGTTACGAATGGTTTTATCATTTTTTATGATTTTATCAAATCATAAAAAATAAAACTATTAAGCTTAGAAATATGAAAACAACAAAATAAATTATTCGCAAACGTAAGAAAGATATTTTTCTCTGTTAAAATAATTTACCTAATCAATACAATAGATGTGAATAATTATTTTTCACAGAATCCGCCATTTGCATTTTATTTGCCGCAAGCGGACGGATCAGAAATTTTCGCAGGACTTACAGTGGAAATTTGGAGGATACTATCCAAACATTTTAATTTCTGGTAAGGAAATAAAAACTATCCAAATATTTTATATTTTGGTGAGGAATATAAATAATCCAAACATTTTATATTTTGGTGTGAATCACAGTTTTCCAATTTTCTATCATTTTCAAATTTTACAAATTTTTCATCATGCACCCAGAATAATTCCAAAATATCAATAATAATCATAATTACCAATGATTAGTATTTAAATTTTTTATTATTGTTCAATTTTTTCATTATTTAAAATTATTTCAATATTAATTCGTTTAAATATTTTTTAAAATAATTTTTTTATTTTCTAATTAGGTACCGGATATAATTTGTCCAATGAGTATCATTATAAACTATAATGGGTTGTAATTTTATTGGAAAATTTGTATCCGGTAATTAGTAACGAAAAATAAATAACTGTGATTGAAATTGTATCCTGGTTACATTTGGTAATATAAAATGCAAAATATAATTAGGTACATCAAATTATAAAACTGTTTAGACCACTAAAACTCCTGAGTTATGAAGTTCTGAGTTATGAAGTTCTGAGTTATGAAGTTCTGAGTAATGAAGTTCTGAGTAATGAAGTTCTGAGTTATGAAGTTCTGAGTTATGAAGTTCTGAGTTATGAAGTTCTGAGTAATGAAGTTCTGAGTTATGAAGTTCTGAGTTATGAAGTTCTGAGTTATGAAGTTCTGAGTTATGAAGCTCTGAGTTATGAAGTTCTGAGTTATGAAGTTCTGAGTTATGAAGTTCTGAGTTATGAAGTTCTGAGTTATGAAGTTCTGAGTTATGAAGCTCTGAGTTATGAAGTTCTGAGTTATGAAGTTCTGAGTTATGAAGTTCTGAGTTATGAAGTTCTGAGTTATGAAGTTCTGAGTTATGAAGTTCTGAGTTATGAAGTTCTGAGTTATTAAGTTCTGAGAAATGAGGGAACTGAATTATGAAATGCACCTGAGTTATGAAGTAGTTTTCTATGTTTAAATTATAGAAAACGATAATTGCAGAGAATTGCTTCATAGTATTCCCTCAATGACCATAGTTTTCTATGATTTTGATTATAGAAAACTATCTAGTGCACATGAGATATGAAGTGGCTTTGAGTTATAAAGAAACCGATACTTCATAACTCAGGAGTTTTGCTTCAATATTGTTTTTTTCTATGTTATATTTACTCTTAGTTACGAAGTTGAGAAGAAGATGAATTCAATTCATATCATCGAAGATCTTCGGAGTGGTGTGAGTAAATTTTCAGAAATTGAAAAAAATATATTTTTCTGAAAATTTTCTACCTATATATTGAACAGTTCTACCTATATATTGAACAGTTCTACCTATATATTGAACAGTTCTACCTATATATTGAACAGTTCTACCTATATATTGAACAGTTCTACCTATACGTATATTGAACAGTTCTACCTTTATATTGATAGTTTGAAAAAAAGAAAATTTAGAGGAGCAAGTAAAGATGACGGACCACAGTCCGTTCTCTTTACTTGGTTTAATTCTGGTCCATTAAGATCACTAGCTTCATTTCATGTCAGTTAACTTTACTTGGTTAAATTATTAATATTTGACCAATCATTGGAATAAGAACATAATTTTGGAATCATAGATACCACATTAAAGGATTTGAGCAGAAGTTTTTTTCTATTTTTCAAAATGGATCACGTTTTTTTTATCAATTCTTTCAATTAATAAAATATTTAAAATTAGTGTATAATCATTAATATTATCATTTATAAGGTGGTATTTTTTATGAAATACTAAAATAAATATTTTTTAAAACTAAAAAATGTATTCTGGTCCTTCAAATTTACTATCTTATTTTCTGGTCTGTTATCTTCACCAGCTTCATTTCTGGTCCGTTAACTTTACTTGGTCCGTTTCTGGTCCGTTATCTTTACTTGCTCCAATTTAGAAAATAATTTGAAAAACCTTAATCGAAATTTATAAAAAAAAATTAATTAAAAAAAAAATTATTAAAATTTAGAAAATACGAATTTCAAAATTAAAATAATCTTGTATGTACTCGTGTTCTCAGGCCGGAGATTTCTCTGCGACTATCATCTCCATAGATCCCGAGAAGAAGGAAGGTCTGGACTTTGAAATTGCTTACGTGTTAAGTCACAGCATAATATACAAGAGACCAATGCAGGAGTCAGACCTGGTGGGATTCGTCAAACCCTTCACTGCATACGTGAGATGTGAAACACTATGCACCTTAAATAATTAAACACTATTGTCATTATCTAAAAATATTTAATTGTTATAAATCTTTACAATAAAAGTATTTATCCATTTTTAACAGAATAATATACTGGGAGAGAATGTTATGGTGGGGCCATCGAAGATTAAAATAAAATCATAGATAATATTCGATGAACCGACCACAAATTTCTCTCTGGGAGTATCTATACTAATAATTTCCTTAGTGTGTTTATTTATTCATTTATTTGGTGTCCGCTTTTACACTACGGGTATTAAACATGAAGAATGTAACTATGATACGCACGGGAATATATTGACTTGGTATTTAAATTCCCCTGTTTTTATTCATTTTTTCAATGTATTTTATCTATAAAATAAATTAGACTATGCAGAAAATGAAATTTTAATTGGATTCATTAAAAGTAACCTAATAACGGGTAATAAATTGGTATTGATGATGACCCGTTATTTTTAACGGGAAAGTACACTAGTCAACAATAATGCACAATAGCATTGAATAGATTTATGGTAATCAAACACTGCTCATAATTAATTAATTAATTAAGATTCAATTCCTTTGCTTTTGGCTGAAATAATGTCTCTTTGTTAATAATATATATCTATAAAAAAATACTATTTATAAATAACTTTTAAAAACTATTTATTAAATAACTATTAAATAATATTTATTGTATACCTTCAATAAATTTTATATATTTTAAATAACTATTAAATAATAGTTATTGAATACCTTTTAATTAATATTTATTAGATAATATTAATTAATATTTCATTCAGTCATGGGCTGGTATCGGAATCTCACTACTCTTCATGATGGCAACTTGGTTCATCTTCGGTCGTTTCTTAGATGCGGTCACGTCAAAGTGAGTACAAAACACTGTCCACAAAATAGGAAAAGTTGCTTTAAGCCATTATTTGGCGCCATCTTGAATGGTCATTATGATGTATGAGTCTATACTTGTATGTCTATACTTTTTGATCTATTATATTGAGTGACGTTCAAAATGGAGGCCCCCTTAAATGATTGTAACTAACGAGCCATTTTTAGAAATTCTACCATGACCAATGTTGAAGGTCCCATCCACTCTCTATTCAAATTTCTCTGGACTTGCTCTTAATTTTGTAGAGCTTAGATTATAAGTTATATGACATATCAGTTTAACAGAAAATAAATTGATACAGTATTTTTAATAGATTAAATAGAAAAATAGTGAAGCCAATCGAGAATCTCTCGTATTTTCCAATTCAAAACAAATATAAAGTGTTTTTTTAAATTAACAGTTCTCCAGATCGAAAAAATGGTATGATATATAAATACGATTAGTAAGAAGTATCTATTCGCCACTGACAGTGTTTTTTTTGCAAGACTTTGAGCCCCCACTAGGAATATTTGAAATAAGAATTTAGAAGAAACATTTATATTTTTTGAAGATAAGGCTTGGTACTTACATTTTATGTAATACAAACTTATTTGAAACTCGTTAAAAATACTTCTAAAGGCGATTTACAGAAGGTAATGGAAATGGCCGCAAGAATCCTGTAGTAAAAGTCTTGCGCGCTTCAAAAAGCTCTTTGAGTCTTCGTCACCTTCTCAATTATTACTCCGTAATAATTTGCACCAAACAGCTTCATACACTAAATTCTACTATATCATGAATAGATTGAGGCTTTTCCGAAGACAAAATATTTTGCGTTGTAGCCCAGAAATGGAAATTAAAATGATTGAGTTCTTACTGCATGCTGACCAGAAGATCTCAGTGTCTCTTCTGGTAACACGTCCTTGAAATTTTTCTTCAAGAACTGCTTAGCCAATCTTGTACAATGAGATGGAGCAGAATCTTGCATCCACCAGAGTCTGCGTCATGTAGCAGTTGCAAAAAAAAAGTTTGCCACACTCTGTCATTCAGCAAAGCCATGTTATAGGAACCATTGGCAGAGTCACAAGAGCCGTCGTCATCGATGAATGCTTGGACAATAAAAAAAATTCGTCCACAATCGCAACAAATATCATTACCTTTTTGTCATTTCTATAGTTTCATTCGACAATATCATGTGGATTCTCATCTGCAAATTATGACGCAGCAATGAGAGGGTGACGAAGATCGTCTTGATGCGCGCAAGACTTTGACTACAGGTTTCTGGCGACCATTTTCAATACATTTTGTAGATAGCCTTTCGAAGTATTTTCTATGAGTTTCAAATAAGTTTCTTTTACATGAAATGTAAGTACCAAGCCTTATCTTCAAGAAAATATACTTGTTTCTTCTAAATTCTTATTCCAAATATTCCTAGTGGGGGATGAAAGTCTTGCAAAAATAAAAAACACTCTGTACTTGCCTTGTACCTACTATATTTTCTCGCTTTCTGTTCTTTTTAATCTTTCTTCTACGAGAACTGAAAGAAAAATCTACACTTGAACGCATAGTAAATGCGTACAAACTCATGTACACACTCGCCTGTCTTTGTTATTGTTTTGAATTTTTTGGAGGGTCAGACTTTTTCTTTGCTTGAAATTCGGAGGGTAGAAGAAAGATCACAAGAAGAACTTAAATTACATATTACTATAAAATCATCATAGAACCAAATTTGAAATAGCTTGCAGCTTTATAACCAGTAACCTTAGTTCTATTCAATATTATCATTAGAGAGTGGAGGGGACCTTTAACACACACTTTCCGGGTACTGCAAGGTTGCTCTGTGATACTATAAGCGTTTTTATTAATGTTATAAACTTAAATAATCTCAGACTGAAGGCTAAAACCAAAGGATTTTCCTCCACCTTCATATCCTGTGCAAGAGTATTGCTGTCGCAAGGTGAAGATGATCTGCTTTTAGAAATTTTTACTAATTAGTTTCCTGCGTATCCAGAATTAGTCAATATTTTCCTAATATTGATGTAGCAATACACAACAGTGGCATCTTCTAGTTGGTATACATATTACCCAATACGCAGTGAACATGTTAAACATAAATACAGAGTTGTAGAGGCATACTGAAAATATAAATAGTAATATTCAATATATATTTGAACGTATGTATCAAAATTAGGGTATATGTATGATACTTATTGAACCAATTGTCTTTACAAATTGGCCAAAAATCGAATTGATCACAATTATCAACAAAAACTATATTTCTTTCTCACCCAAAATAATTTCAGACCTGACGATGGATCACAAGAATGTGAGCAAACTTGTCCTCGGACTCTGGATGACCATGAGTCTCATCATCGGTACGTTCTACAAGAGTAACCTCAAGGCCATGCTCATCACCCAGAAAGTGTCCCTCCCTTTTGACTCCATAGACGAGTTCGTAGAGACGGATATACCTGTGGCCGTGGGACAAGGCAGCGCTCTTTACACTTCTTTGAAGGTCTCTGTCTTCCTTGTCTTCTACTCTGAAGTTCTTGAGTAGCGCATAACTTCGCCGCCATTTATAAAAGACTTTAACCTTAACCTTTAACCTGTTCGGTCCCAAAATCTATTAAACTGGTACCTTGACAATGGTACTAGGATAAAATGCCTTCGGACAAAATGCCTACGGACAAAATGCCTACAGACAAAATGTCTAACGGACAAAATGCCTAACGGACAAAATGCCTAATGTTCAAAATATATGAATATAGAAAATAGAAATTGTAAAATAATGACGTAAAAGAATGTTGCAAAGTGAATAAAAGAATTAACTCCATATTTAAATAAAAGGGCCGAATAGAAAACACTGAAGTGATATCTGTAATGGAATGATTATTGGTAAATAAAGAACAGAATACATAATATTGTAATAAACCTTATCATTGGACATCAAATAATTTTTTTTTAAATTTATGTAAAACATAAGAACAAATTATAAGCTACGTCTCAGTTACATCTCATAAAGAATACTGTATTTTTTTCCAACGGAATTTTATTTATTCTATAAAGCTAGTTGAATAAAAAAAAATTCAGCTTTTTTTATAGCCAGAGTAGTAAATTGCATGTCAGTACTAACTTAAATAACTAAATTGATTATAGATATCCAATAAAAATGGGAAGATGTAGGAAGATTAATTTTTTAAAGTGATTTGAAAAATAGAACAAACGCTTTATAGTGATAAATCACAAACACAGTGAAATTAAATAAGAGGATGTTTATACTAAGCACTCCGAGTTACAAATGTTCATAGTCAATGTGAAAGTGATTTAATAAACTCTCACTGACACAAAACTCTTTGTTTCCACTTGGTCTAACTTATTTCAAATCTTTATCCGCAATTTCCATATTTGAGATAAGTTTAAATGCATTTTAGGCCTTTTGTCCGTTAGGCATTTTGTCCGTTAGGCATTTTGTCCGTTAGGCATTTTGTCCATAGGCATTTAATCCGTAGGCATTTTGTCCGTAGGCGTTCTGTCCGCGCATGCTTGACAATGACCAATTATCACAGCATACATTATAGTCAACGTGTTTAAATTGAACATCTAGTATTATTTTTTAATTTCGCTATTCATCCATTATGAGAAATATTTCATACAAACCTGCCCGAAAGTCATTTCGCATTCAATCAAAAAAAAAAATGTCTCTATATATTTTGAAGACCAAATTCAAATGGATACAAAAAACAATTTAGAAAAGGTCATAGTTGTACTTGATCTACATATGTTAACCCTCTATGTCCTATGGCGACATATATGTCCCCTTTCAAGGGATGTATTTGGCGAGGTTTTTTTGAGATATTTTCGATTAACTAACGGTTAGAGTAACAAATGTGTACTCTTTAATAAATTAGAACACTTGTGTACACTTACATTAGTTGAACACAATTGTGAATTTCTCTAAACTTTTTTTATTGTTTAATAGTTTTCTTTACCTAAATAATGCAAGATTATCACAAAAATTCTCGTTATTACTTGCTCAAATTAATTGATGGCATACAAGGTTAAAATCCACTTCCTGAGCACTACAAGTGTCTAAGTAACTTTTGTGTTCCCTTTATTCAAAATAAATATTTTATAAACATCATTCACCGTTTATCAATAATGTCAAATGTTGCACACTGCTGGACCTGAGACATCCCTGGGAAAAATGTTCAAGAATACCATACCGCTTGGACGCGGCATAGACCTTATTGAATCACGAGTGAAGGTACAAAAAGGGGTCTATGCCTTCTCTGCTCTTTCTCCTTCATTGCAATGGTCTGCTAATGATGAGTTCAAGAAGGTGAAGTTTATTTAAGTTTCTTCACACATGTCAGTGATCCCTCCGTGACGTCTCCGGTCCGGCTCCTCTCAGTGCTTCAGTGTCAGTGAAAAAATATATCGTTACTTTAATTTCAACGGACACGTTCACACTGTACCAACTCCTCTCAGTGCTAAAGGTCACTGAGAAGAGCCGGACCAGACGTAGGCCTGACATGTGTGAAGCAGCCTTTATTAAAAATATTAAAGGTCTTCTCCAGGCTCCGGTAAAAAAATGAGTTTTTCGTAATATAATAGAACTAAGTTCTAGGTCTCTAGGATCCTTAATCTGCAAACTGCATAAAAATAAGTTCAGTATATATTTTTAATATACTTTTATGAAATTGAAGAACGTTCTAGCACTCATACGCATACCGTACTTGTAAAGTGGGTGTTCACAAAGACCATGAACAAATATGACTTTCAGAAATCTAAAAAAATACCTTCTTGATCTATGTTAACACCCACTTCCCGAATTCGGTGACACGTATGAAATATCCGAGAACTGTAACGGTGTTCGAATATCCATCGAAGCTAAATTAGTTTTTTTTTTTGCAACAGTTTACACAGTGAGGTACTGCAGTGAGATGTAGTTACCACACTCACATTCTGGTGTCACAAGTACTTACATTTTAGCAGGTATGAAGTTTAAATTTATATGATGTTTAAACCATACTAATACTGGTAATAAACAGTAAAAATACCCTAATTGAATTGAAAATTGAATAAATAAAGATCATTATAGGTCATCAGAATAGTATATTTGTTGTAACGTAGCTTATGGTATTCGCTAGTTTGTTGTACTGCACACTCTCGGATTGTTTAATGACCTGGGGTTCGGAGGGATTCGCTTATTACTAATTCATATTTTAATTAACTGACGATATTTTCACTGGGTATTATCGGTATAGTTCAAAAATCATATAAGTTTAAACTTAAAACATACAAAAATAATGATAATAGAAGGCCAAATACACATGTGACACCCGAATGCGGGTGTGGTAAGTACATTTGACAGCAGTACCTTTTTCAGAGAACCACCATATCATCTAAATAGTTACTCCGAGTTTTATGTTCACAGACTGGGAACTGCACTTTCCATATCGCGTCTAAACATTTCCTTCCCGTCAACATGGCTATTATGATGACCAAAGGAGCTCCATACAATGGGAAGCTAAAAAAAGCGTAAGTGAAAGGAGGAATTCTCAATAGACTCTCTTTTACATATGAAAACGTAATGTAATTTGTTATATCCGTAGTTTGTTGTACTGCACACTTCATGATTCTTTTAAATGACCATGCCTCAAAGAAACAATTCCTATATTTTAAAAATTTCAAATAATATTTTGATGCCGGTAGGCTGTAAATAAACTAGGGTTGTGAAAATATGCTTTTAAAATCATAGATCTTAAGAATATCACAGACGAAATGAAATGGTATCGAATACTATATACCGCTGGTGTAGAACCATTCAATACTTTTTAATTCTCTCCGTCTATAATATTTTCGGGATCTAATATTTTAAAAGAATATTTTCACAACCCTAGTTTATTTACAGCCTACCGGTATCAAAATTTATTTGAAATTTTTAAAATATAGGAATTAGTTTTTTTAAATTCACAATTGAATTGTTAGTCAAGATCTCGGTTTCCCTAAATAATTTTCGTTGTAAATGAAAATATTTTTCGGTTAAAATCAAGAAATAAAGTAGAGAAAATTTTATTGAAAATTAAATCACGAAGTCACGTTTCAATAAAATTTCCTGAAATTATTCAACACTACAATAAAAACTCCTGAGTTACGAAACACTGTAGTAATGAAGGACCTGAGTTATGAAATGCACCTGAATTACGAAATATTTTCTATATATTCAAATATAGAAATTATATAAAATGGTATTCGTCAAGAATAGTTTTCTAGATTTATCATAGAAAACTATCTAGTGCACCCGAGATATGAAGTAGCTCTGAATTATAAAGGAATCAATACTTCATAATTCAGGAGTTTCACTGTATTAATCTTTGTACCTATCCAAACTAGAATCTCTTCCCTCATCGAGTCTGGAATACTGAAGAAGTTACTGGATGACATCATGAAGGACTCTTCCAACTGTAAAATGGGAGCCAAGACTGCTAGTTTGAGGCCTATGTCCATTGCAGACTTTCTAGGGGTTCTAACCCTCTTTGGTTGTGGTAAGTTGACTTTATAGGGGTTCTAACCCACTTTGGTTGTAGTAAGTTGACTTTATAGGGGTTCTGACCGTCTTTGGTTGTAGTAAGTTGACTTTCAAGAGGTTCTAACCCTCTTTGGTTGTGGTAAGTTGACTTTATAGGGGTTCTAACCCTCTTTGGTTGTGGTAAGTTGACTTTATAGGGGTTGTAACCATTTTTGGTTGTGGTAAGTTGACTTTATAGGTGTTGTAACCCTTTTTGGTTGTGGTATGTTGACTTTATAGGGGTTCTAACCCTCTTTGGTTGTGGTAAGTTGACTTTATAGGGGTTCTCACCCTATATGGTTGTGGGAAGTTGACTTTATAGGGATTCTCACCCTATATGGTTGTGGGAAGTTGACTTTATAGGGGTTCTAACCCTCTTTGGTTATGGGAAGTTGACTTTATAGGGGTTCAAACCCTCTTTGGTTATGGGACGTTGACTTTATAGGGGTTCTAACCCTCTTTGGTTATGGGAAGTTGACTTTATAGGGGTTCTAACCCTCTTTGGTTGTGGTAAGTTGACTTTCTGATGGTTTCTCACCCTATATGGTTGTGGTAAGTTTATCGAATCGGTCATCTAACAAAAAAACAATTGGTTAAGTTACGTTATTCCACCTGTTTTTAGTTCGTATATTTGTTACCAATGTTTATCTTTCTCATCTTCACTAAAATCTAATTTGGCGACACTTTTCCTTTTCCTCACAGGTACGCTATTGGTCATGGTTGTCTTCATCGGTGAAGTGATCTCTACAAGGTGCAAGACACGCTCACCAGATGGCTCTGAAGTAACCGCTTGAGTGTGGTACAGAACCAAATACAGACGATACGGGATATAACGGACACTTGCCCTACAGGTAGGGCAAGTTACGAATTATAGGTCAGTTTCACATCTTCGGTTTCACATCTATTTATTATTTAGTATTTATTGGTATCCATCATACCAATAAAAATAAACAAACTGTATAACATTTATTATTTAATTTTTATTGGTATCCATCATACCAATAAAAATAAACAAACTGTATAATATTTATTATTTAATTTTTATTGGTATCCATCATACCAATAAAAATAAACAAACTATATAATATTTATTATTTAGTTTTTATTGGTATCCATCATACCAATAAAAATAAACAAACTATATAATATTTATTATTTAGTTTTTATTGGTATCCATCATACCAATAAAAATAAACAAACTATATAATATTTATTATTTAGTTTTTATTGGTATCCATCATACCAATAAAAATAAACAAACTGTATAATATTTATTATTTAGTTTTTGTGAAACAGTATTCTTTCTGTGATGTGGAACAGGAATATAACGTCTTGGAAAATGGAACAGTAGTACCTAAAACTGCTAAATTGTATAAAGTCCCTCCGATGACGCTGTAGGATGCTCCAAAGATAAGCATAAATTATAAAAGAAAGCTTTTACCAGTAAAATAGTAAAGGACGGCGCTTGTAAAGAATATGTTGAGAATAATTTAAATCCTTATCAGCGCAACCAAGTAGAAAATGCACCATCCACCGATCCTGCTCCTACTTCACCATATACTGATCCTTCTCCTACATCACCATCAATCGAGCGTGATCTTTCTTCACCATCCACCGAGCCTGTTCCTACTTTACCATCCACCGAGCCTGATCTTACTTCACCAACCACCGAACCTGCTTTTAATTCACCATCCACCGAGCCTGCTCCTACTTTACCATACACCGAGCCTGATCTTACTTCAACATCCACCGAGCCTGCTTTTAATTCACCATCCACCGAGCCTGCTCCTACTTCACCCGCCACCAAGCCTGCTCCTACTTTACCATCCACCGAGCCTTCTCTTACTTCTACCGGGATAGAGGCTTCTCCTACTTCATCATCCACAGAGCAACATCCAGGCCCCTCTACATTAAATGTTTCATTTTACTTGGAACATCTTTTGAAAACATTCGGTCATTCGCAAAGGTTCCTCCTAGAAAGTGCAACAACAGAGGCAGATAACCAAGAAGGTCAATGGTAACAACTGATTAATAATTACTGAAAGAGAAACAAATTTCAACAAAGAAATACTCAAATTCACCAGTGACAAAGCGTAGGCTTACGATGGAAATTGAAGATCTGTAATCTAGTTCGGAAGACATTGGTGATGAAGCCTTTTGTGATTTTTTGTTATCTCAAAAGGGTTTTAGTCAATTGTAAGGATACGGCATTCAAAGCTTACGTAATTCTTTCCATACAATATATGAAATTCTTACTGAATTCTCCTTCTTCACTCTTTTTTAGTACTGTACGGAGTGATACTCTGCTTGTACGAACTCACCCGCACTTCCGGTTGAGTTTGTACACACGAATGTATCTCATTAAAATCGATATTAAGAGAGAACCATAAGGTTTAAACTGATTTAGTTTGTAGTTATAAGTAGTTGAATACCTATAGATCGATTGTGAGTAAGAACGAACTTGTATCCCGAATAATTAAGATTCTATAAGCCTTGAAATGAAAAATGTACGAACTCACCCGGTTCTCCCCTACTATTTTCTAATATGATCGAAAACTTCCAGTGATTTGGGGTAAGAATTTAAAAAAAATATAGGGTGAAAAAAAGTAATACATATTCAAATATATATTTATAATGAATGGGATTGGTACAATTTGTAGCACATAACTCATTTCAAATTTAAAAAAGAGTTCGTCTGGAAACGAAAAAATAAACGAAAATATCTGGTAACGAATCGTCCTAGTAACGAAACGTCCTAGTAACGAAATGTCCTAGTAACGAAACGTCCTAGTAACGAAACGTCCTAGTAACGAAACGTCCTAGTAACGAAACGTCCTAGTAACGAAACGTCCTAGTAACGAAACGTCCTAGTAACGAAGCATCCTAGTAACGAAACGTCCTAGTAACGAAACGTTCTAGTAACAAAAAGTTCGGTAGAAACGTCCTAGTAACGAAACGTCCTAGTAACGAAACGTCCTAGTAACGAAACGTCCTAGTAACGAAGCGTCCTAGTAACGAAATGTCCTAGTAGCGAAATGTCCTAGTAACGAAACGTCCTAGTAACGAAACGTCCTAGAAACGAAACGTCCTAGTAACGAAGCGTTCGGAAACGAAATGTCCGAGTACGAAACGTCCTAGTAACGAAACGTCATAGTAACGAAACGTCCTAGTAACGAAACGTCCTAGTAACGAAACGTCCTAGTAACGAAACGTCCTAGTAACGAAATGTCCTAGTAACGAAACGTCATAGTAACGAAACGTCCTAATAGCGAAACGTCCTAGTAACGAAACGTCCTAGTAACGAAATGTCCTAGTAACGAAACGTCCTAGTAACGAAACGTCCTAGTAACGAAACGTCCTAGTAACGAAACGTCCTAGTACGAAACGTCCTAGTAACGAAGCGTCCTGGTAACGAAACGTTCTAGTAACGAAACGTCCTAGTAACAAAAAGTTCGGTAGAAACGTCCTAGTAACGTTATTCTTAGAGCTAACTCTGTGATTTTACTTACTAAAAGGCAGTGAATAAAATGAAAAAATTATAATGGTAGACAATATAATAGAGGGTGCTTGCATTTCTTCCTTGGAAACTATTTGGAAATTGAATAACTTTATCATGACATATTGATCTCTTTGAAGTTTTCACTCTGAATATTCGTTCTTAGCTTGTTTATTGCATTGTTAAGGCCTGTTTCACACAAGCATTTTTAACACCGCGGAAAAAAGCTCTTCTTAAAATGTGTTCACAATAAAATTGCGTTTTTTTTTATCGATGAAGTAAAAATTTGATGTGATTTTTCCATCAGCGATAAAAAACGCAAGTGTAAACACATTTTAAGGGGACCGTACATGGAAAAATCTCTATTTTATCCTTTTTTATTTATTTCATAAATAGGTACCTAATAACCTTATAAATGATTGTACAAAAAATCAGAACTCTTAGAGTGTGCCTGTGTGACGCAATGCTCCTGGGGAGAGGGGGGAGGGGGTAGGTATAGCGATCTGTTAGTTCGAATAACTCGTTTTCTATGGGTCTAATAAAAAAAAAATGTCATAAACAAAAACGAGAGGAAATTCAATTTTATATATTTGAACGAAGTTACATAACCTTAGCTTCATTAATATTTTTTTTAAACATGGTCACTTTGAGTGCCATTTTGAGGCACTTCAAAATGCTACAAATTTTTTGGAACTGCGGTTTTTTGCTTTTCATTCTACAGGAAGAAATTTTCTACAAAACTCTCAGAGCCAATTTTTGAATTTTGATTTATTTTTCGAAAAAAATGATTTTTTTTTCTAAAACTAATAAGAAATTCAAAAATTGGCTTACTGTATTTTGTAGAGAATCGAATTGCGATTCAAATGCAAAAAAAAAACAAAGCTATAGCTTTAAAATTGTCGGAGTTCTATACTTCAAAAAAACGGTTCGAAATTCGTTCGAATTTCGAATAACTCATTTTCTATGCGTCCAATCGTACAAATGTCAGGAACAAAAATGTCTTAGAATTTAATTTTTTTTATCCCTTAAGAAGAGCTTTTTTCCTGCGGTGTTAAAAAAGCAAGTGTGAAACGGGCCTTAACCATGAAATTTTAATGAACAAGCTAAGAACGAATATTCATAGTGAAAACTTCAATGAAATTAAAATGTAACTGAAGTTGTTCAGAAGTGTGAGCACCCTTTATTATATATATATTGTTTACCATTATATTTTTTTTACTTTTATTCACTGCCTTTCAGTAAGTAAAATCACAGAGTTAGCTCTAAGAATAACCTTTGCGCAATGACAAAAATAATCACCCTCATTCTTTGCTTACCTGCTCCTAAACTATGTTAATCATTTCAAAATTTCTTTTTCTCGTTAATAGTACAATAAGAGGCGGAGAAAAAGAGACCAAGATACAGTTTTTTCGTCCATTGGCTAATGTTCGATCAATACAATAATGTTCTTATGATAAAATTTCAACTACGATGAATTATACTGTGAATAACAAGTCATTATGGTTTATTTCAATTAAATTAGTAGATCCGAATTCAATTCTGTCGTTAAATTACCCAAATTTCCAAGGTTTCAACCATTTTTATTGTGTCCGAATTATCCAAACAGCTTGTCCGAAGTCTCCCTCTAGGAAGGAGCATTTGGACACTTGAATCTCTCTTACATTTTGTCTTATAACTTTCGAATGAAGGTTTAAACTTTAAAACAGTCTCAATAAAGATTGAAGTAAAATGTTTTATCGCCTCCAGGGGCTCTATCCTGAAGCTGTCTGTGGTGAATGGAAGAGAAGGGGGGTGGCGTCCCTTGGGCCTCGAACTGTTGCAATTTGGATTATGGATTGTCTTTTTTCATTTTACCATGTTTATCATTTTTTAAACGCTACTTGTAGTTTTAGAGGATATCGCTAGGGTTATGCTCTTCAACTACGAGGTCTTAGATTTTTGTGTTGGGTAGGCTCGTAGGCTTCATTTACTATCACCTCTTCATTTTCCTCTTCCATCCGTAAGTGCAGCCACCGGTGCTTGTGTCCCGTTTCGTCACATTCCTTGGTAAGTGATTGCATTCACGGAGTAGCTTTTCTGCATCCATGACCATTGTCACCGACGGTGGTAAGTGATTTTGTTCATGGAGCCACTTTCCTATCTGACTGCTTCTTCTAGTACCTTGTACTTAATTTCCTCTTGACGTCAGCGATATGGCCTTTGGTTCCGAAACAGACGTTAAACCCCTACTAAAATTAAATTAAAATGTTTTATCTACATACAGAAATCTTTATATAGATAATTCGAATTAGTTTACGTATTATTCATTTTCCCCAAAAGTGTCCGAATGCTCCCGTTTCTACCCTACTCAATAATTAAATATGAAAAACGGACCGCATGATTGGATTTAAAGCCCTCTTTATCAATGGAAAACTTCATTATTTATTAAAGTGTTTTTAGAGAAAACAATGTGTCGTTCAAAGCTAAGGTAAAAACAATGAATTAAATATTGAATTGATCTATTCAATTATTCAGAGCCAGTGCCATTACTCGCTGTGAAATTATAACCAACTAGCATGTTAATAAATGGGAAGGTCATCAGTGCGTGTTTTAGTTTTGCGTGAGACATAAAGATTTAGTCCACTTATTTATTTATCGTAATTGGGTAAAAACGACAGGGTTTGATAACTATTTAATATCCAATAAGATAGCGCACAATGCAAAGATATGTGTGATGTATCGCTGCATACAACCCAGATAGGTAACTTTACTAACTTATATGTCAAATTTGACTGATTGAGTTTATGGACTAAATGGAATGTATTACTTCACTAGTTCGAAACTAATGCGGAAATATTATTAAAACTTTCGTGAATTTATCACCTTTCCCCTCTCCGACAAGTCACTAAAACAGTTTAAGAGTTCATCGTTTGGTTTACTGAATCAGCTTCTGCTTTCGGGATATATGCATAAAAAATACATAAAACATTCTCTTTTAATATTTCTTAAACAAAGCGATGAATTTAAATATTCAAACATGCCGGTTTCATGAATACTGATTAAGATAGCGAATTGTAAAGCTATATTAACTTTTTTCATATGATAGAAAATGTGGAACTGGAAGATAACTCTCAAATTACTCTTTGTCATTTTTTTAATTGGACCATTATATAATTTTTTGTTTCAAGTTTGCTTCTTTGAATTCAATGCTTTGTTTATAGCAATATGAAAAAGTGAATGTTTTATTTAATAAATATGTATATAAAACAAGTTCATTAACTTTGATACAAAGAACTGAGAGTTATAAACATCATACTAGATTCGGAATCATCAATAATACGAATTGATCACGTCGTCTTTATGAATTTGGACGGTTATAAACGTATGTGTCATTTATGCCAGATTGTAATTAAAACTCACTACGAGCGAGAAATTGATTCTTCGTATTAATTGGGAAAACTTTCACAGTAAGAAGCACTTTGACGTTAATTCAACAAATGAGATTTAGGAGCCCTTTACTTTGAATGACAAATTAATACGTTAAGAATATTCAGGGATTAAAGAAACTATGGACTGCGTTTGGTAAATGCTTTTATAACTCAAAGCAATACTTTTGTACTGTGTATGTTTTCATTAATGGACGATCCAATATAGGTATGCAAACAGTAACCTGAACAACAATATACATATGATAAATATATAATATAATTACATCAGCTATAATATTTTCATTTAATATGATACCTGACAGAACATTGAAAACTATGAATGTATTCTATTTAACAACTCAATTATTAAGACACAAAAGTGGGCATAGCTAAAAGCACTCAGGTATCAAACAGACAATAAAAAATGATTCATAGAACCTTACTCTATGGACGGACTACCATAAACTAACGCCAAGCTGTGAGGTAGATATAATGGTGCTAGGACAATTATTACCACCCGAAGAATTGCCACCCTAGGACAATTGCCTCCTGAACAATTGCCACCCTCGGACAATTGCCTCCCGGACAATTGCCACCCTAGTAATCATTATCCTACTGATTGACTTTAAAAATCATCTATATTCTGTGGTAGTACCTAATGTAAAGGCCTCATTTTTTAATTATTTATAAACAAATAAATTTACTCGATGATATAATGTAGACTTCTATCAATAATAGACAGTAGAATCAATACATAATTTTTATCAAATTTATACATGTATGCAAGTGCTTACTGAACATAGTACTATACATTTAGACATATTAATACCATTGTTTTTATATTAATATAAAGTAGGAGTCCTCAATTTACGCAACAACATTTATGTACAATCTTTATTCATGGGCACATTTTATACGGAATTCAAATTATATAGACTTTATTATATTTAGAAAAGTGTAACCTTCTTTTTATAGATTACAATCATATTTTACAATTTTATTAACCCAACTGTAAAGGCCTCTGTTATGGAAATGTTGATCCCAACAGCTGAAAGAGAAGTTCCTTAACAGTACGAAAAAAAAAATAGAAATTCAATAATTATTATACTGCAATACTTTTTTTCCTTCCTTATAAAAATATTGTCTTTAAAAAAATAAAAAAATTAATTAATTCGCTTAGAACATTATTTAAGAAAAAAAAATTTACTGACTGATCAATAATTGTCCATAATTGAGGAGTCCTATACTGTATTACATATTGATATCTGCATTTGGTTTATCTTAACATAATATAATACATATAAACACCATTATATTATAAATAGAAATAATTTAAAAAAAAACTCAGCCGGACAACCTAACCCTGCATAATTATTTTTAGGGCTGCTTTTCATATAATCTGAGAAAAATTCAAAAGCCTGAAAATATATTTTTGGGTGGCACTTGCCTCGTTGATATTATAAGCGATTCATTGATATTATAAAAGAATATCCACTTAAATTGATATCAGGTTTCAATATATTATGCTAAATGATGTAATTTTATCCCAAACGATTCTGAGCATTATGATTACATTTTGTAATATAATGGATATAAAATTACTGCATTGTTGTTTCGATACATTCAGGGAGATATCAAAATTGATCATAAATGATACGAAATTTTAGGTATCAATTCTAAAACGGAATTCAGTAATATCATAGATATCTGATTGCTGATGTTGTTTCTACATATATGCATTAAACTATTTCTGTTTAGAAAATAAACGTTTTGGACTAGAGTGAAGATTTTTGTATATCGACGGTATTGTTGGAATTTTAGTTTAAATGTATTACACACTCTTATATATGTTTAATGTTAACTTCCTGTTAGACTAGCTGAGCTATATTAATTACCTATTGTTTAAATAACAATGTATTACTTGTATGAGAAACGGATTTAAGGTTTAAAGTCCATTACAGTTCCGGTGCGTCTTAAATACCATCCAATGATGGTTTGGCATTATCAAATACTCAGATTGATGCTGCTGTAAATAAACAGTCAATTAAGTGTCATTTTTGTAAAAAATTAGGACACGTGAAGAAAGACTGCTTTAAATTTAAACGGTATTCTCAAACTAACAGAACTCAAAATCAGCCAAATGGTGTAAACGAATGTAACCTTTGATGAATCAGTTTCATCTAAGATTGAGACCCCTCAACAAATTGAGACCCCTACCTCTCCACTGGTGTTCCCTTCAGAAGATTCAGAACCTGCAGGGCCTGAGAATCAAACTCCTGACAATAATCCTCCAATAATCCTCCCTGAGGTGCAACCTGTACCAGCTATCAGACCAGATGAGAATCTTCCTGAACTAGAAAATAGACGATCTTCTAGAACGCGTCGAGCTCCTGTTAGATACGGTAGTTGGGAGTATAACCTTGATCAGTTTGAGGAGGAGGGTTTCTTAGTCAATGGGAATATCAATATCGAACCAAGGTCGGTATCTGAGGCTCTTAATAGCGGTTCTGAATCCTCTAAATGGAAACTTGCCATGGAGAGGGAATTAAATGCTTTTGAGAAACATAAAGTTTTTGAACTCGTAAAACCTACCTCAGACTTAAACATCATTAAATCTAAATGGGTGCTTAAAAAGAAAAAGGGATCTGATGGTAGAGTGGCTTCATATAAAGCTAGATTAGTCGCTCAGGGTTTTTTACAGAGACCTGGAATCGACTATGATGAAATTTTTGCTCCTGTAGTGAGATTTGAATCGGTGCGAACCATGTTATCTTTAGCTGCTAAACAAAAATTATTTGTACATCACTTGGATGTCAATTCTGCTTTTTTAAATGGGGATCTTAAAGAAAACGTTTATATTAGACAGCCTCCAGGCTATGTTCTACCAGGAAAAGAAGATTTAGTGTGCAAACTAAACAAATCTATGTATGGATTAAAGCAATCACCCAAATGTTGGAATGATTCTTTGGATGCATATCTTAAATCCTTAGGATTTATTCAGTCCTCTTGTGACTCATGTATTTATGTTAAAGTAATCAATAACTCACCATGCTTCATTTCTGTGTATGAAGATGATATTATTGTAGCATGTAAGAACTATGATGACCTGACTAAAATCAAGACTGATTTAAGTGCTAAATTTTCGATGAAAGACTTAGGAAAATTATCCTATTTCTTAGGCATAAAAGTCGTACAAGACGAAAATAAAATATCATTAAATCAATCTTCATTTGTCAACGAGTTATTAGATAGATTTGAATTCAATAATTGTAAACCTGTATCAACTCCTGCTGATGTTAATTCTCATTTGGAACCAACTACTGTTGATTGTGAACTAGTAGATAAAGACTAAATATCAGTCAGCTGTAGGTGCTTTACTGTATCTATCTACTAAAACTTGGCCTGACATAACTTATGCAGTTGGAAATGTCTCTAAATTTTGTTCCAATCCAAACACTAAGCACTGGTCTGCAATTAAGAGAATATTTAGATACCTAAAGGGCACACCTGATCTTGGCATTACATATGGTAATGAAGATTCTGATTTGATAGGTTATTCTGATGCCGACTGGGCAGGTAACAGAGTTGATAGGAAAAGTACTTCTGGCCAATGCTTTCTGTTAAATAAGTCCATTATTTCTTGGCGCTCTGTGAAACAGTCATGTGTTGCTTTATCAACGGCTGAAGCTGAATATGTTTCCCTCTCTGGTGCCTCCCAAGAAGCTGTATTTCTAAATAAATTACTATTAGATCTTAAAGTACCTAATAAGAATGCTATCGTTTTGTTTGAGGATAATCAGTCAGCAATTAGTATTGCTAAAAATGCTAAAAATCATCCTAGATCGAAACACATTGATATTAAATTTCATTACATTAGAGATCTTGTTGCTTCAAACATAATTAAACTTGTTTATTGCCCCAGTGAAATTATGCTTGCTGACATATTTACTAAACCTCTGCCTACTGATAGATTTACTAAATTAGTTGAATTAATAGGCATGAAAAATATATAATGTCGTGTGAGGAGGAGTGTTGGAATTTTAGTTTAAATGTATTACACACTCTTATATATGTTTAATGTTAACTTCCTGTTAGACTAGCTGAGCTATATTAATTAGCTACCTATTGTTTAAATAACAATGTATTACTTTTATGAGAAACGGATTTAAGGTTTAAAGTCCATTACAGTTCCGGTGCGTCTTAAATACCATCGCATGTAAATTCTTAAGCCAGTCAGTCTTTAACATTACTCAGTGAGAGATGTGCTTCACTCATCTCTCTAATATACTTCTAACTGTAAAACATATTACTCTTTAAATAAACTCTATGTCTTAACGTTGTTAACCCACTATAATTTAACCTAATTCTAACAGGTTATGGGCCCAGTGAACGATAAGAGTTTATAAATCAAATTATGTTTAAAAACATTTAGAAATATATTCAGTAATAAAGTGACAATAAGTACAGTGAAAAAAAAAGTGTTAAACTAAATGACACATATACGCACGAACGTTTGTGTAAGCATATCTTGCTAATGCGCTATTGAGGTCAATAATATTGACTGATATTTCGTTATGTACTTGTTTGTCTCGTATAATTATTCATTATTCTTTGCGGAAGAGGTGTCAAGAGAGGTCACAAATTACCTTTAAATCTGTGACCTTATCCTTTGGTAAACAGTCTTTCAACAAAAGGTTCTTGCGAACTAAGACTTGTGTTGCTGTTCCAATTTGAATATTAATAATTATATTCTGTGAAGTTATTCTTATGAATTAGAATAATTATTCCTGATTAAATATCAATTCAGTTAAACAGTAAATCAATTTAACTGCTTTGTTTGTTTATGTTTGTTAAGTATTGAATGATAATAAATACTTGAAAACATGTCTTCAAATAAGTTACCGGGGATTGTTCCCCTAGACGGATATAATTACCCTACATTGAGGGTACAAATGAAAATGTACCTCTTAAGAGAGAAACTGATGGAAATAGCTGATGGATCTAAACCAGTTCCAACAGATTCCTCTTCAACTGAGGTTAAGGATGCCTATGCCACTAATAAGAATAAAGCTCTGGCAGATGTAGTACTATCTATTTCACCGGATCAATTGTACTTAGTTGGACAACCCACGGATCCACACGTTGTCTGGACCACCCTTCAAGAAACGTTTCAGAAAAACACGTGGGCGAACAAATTTCGTCTGAAGAAGAAACTTTACAACTTAAAATTGAAATCTCCCGAACTACTCAACTCCCATTTGAAAGAACAAACTGAAGTTTTTCAAGAGCTGGCCTTGTTAAATCAAGTGATCAGTGAAGAGGATAAAGTTATTTGTCTACTATCATCATTACCAGAGCAGTTTGAAGTGTTAGTTACTGCACTTGAAGCACAGTCAGACATTCCTAACTGGATTACCGTAGCTGACACACTCCGGAGAGAAGCTGAAAAGTTGAGTATTAAATCCAATGATGGTTTGGCATTATCAAATACTCAGATTGATGCTGCTGTAAATAAACAGTCAATTAAGTGTCATTTTTGTAAAAAATTAGGACACGTGAAGAAAGACTGCTTTAAATTTAAACGGTATTCTCAAACTAACAGAACTCAAAATCAGCCAAATGGTGTAAACGAATGTAACCTTTGATGAATCAGTTTCATCTAAGATTGAGACCCCTCAACAAATTGAGACCCCTACCTCTCCACTGGTGTTCCCTTCAGAAGATTCAGAACCTGCAGGGCCTGAGAATCAAACTCCTGACAATAATCCTCCAATAATCCTCCCTGAGGTGCAACCTGTACCAGCTATCAGACCAGATGAGAATCTTCCTGAACTAGAAAATAGACGATCTTCTAGAACGCGTCGAGCTCCTGTTAGATACGGTAGTTGGGAGTATAACCTTGATCAGTTTGAGGAGGAGGTTTTCTTAGTCAATGGGAATATCAATATCGAACCAAGGTCGGTATCTGAGGCTCTTAATAGCGGTTCTGAATCCTCTAAATGGAAACTTGCCATGGAGAGGGAATTAAATGCTTTTGAGAAACATAAAGTTTTTGAACTCGTAAAACCTACCTCAGACTTAAACATCATTAAATCTAAATGGGTGCTTAAAAAGAAAAAGGGATCTGATGGTAGAGTGGCTTCATATAAAGCTAGATTAGTCGCTCAGGGTTTTTTACAGAGACCTGGAATCGACTATGATGAAATTTTTGCTCCTGTAGTGAGATTTGAATCGGTGCGAACCATGTTATCTTTAGCTGCTAAACAAAAATTATTTGTACATCACTTGGATGTCAATTCTGCTTTTTTAAATGGGGATCTTAAAGAAAACGTTTATATTAGACAGCCTCCAGGCTATGTTCTACCAGGAAAAGAAGATTTAGTGTGCAAACTAAACAAATCTATGTATGGATTAAAGCAATCACCCAAATGTTGGAATGATTCTTTGGATGCATATCTTAAATCCTTAGGATTTATTCAGTCCTCTTGTGACTCATGTATTTATGTTAAAGTAATCAATAACTCACCATGCTTCATTTCTGTGTATGAAGATGATATTATTGTAGCATGTAAGAACTATGATGACCTGACTAAAATCAAGACTGATTTAAGTGCTAAATTTTCGATGAAAGACTTAGGAAAATTATCCTATTTCTTAGGCATAAAAGTCGTACAAGACGAAAATAAAATATCATTAAATCAATCTTCATTTGTCAACGAGTTATTAGATAGATTTGAATTCAATAATTGTAAACCTGTATCAACTCCTGCTGATGTTAATTCTCATTTGGAACCAACTACTGTTGATTGTGAACTAGTAGATAAAGACTAAATATCAGTCAGCTGTAGGTGCTTTACTGTATCTATCTACTAAAACTTGGCCTGACATAACTTATGCAGTTGGAAATGTCTCTAAATTTTGTTCCAATCCAAACACTAAGCACTGTTCTGCAATTAAGAGAATATTTAGATACCTAAAGGGCACACCTGATCTTGGCATTACATATGGTAATGAAGACACTGAAGACACTGGTAATGAAGACATTACAACACTGGTCATTCACACTGTACAGACGTGATGTGTCCTGACTGCTCCTAAAGATTTCACTCACCCTAGTGTTTTCTTTGTTTCGTTTGGCATAGACCAAGCTATATACTACCTTGCTCCTAATAGTATCTAACTCAGTTACCGTACAGCTATGAGAAATAAAAATAAAAACCAGTTATCGGAATTATCTGCGGAAAGTGATGAGAGTGATAGTGCCTCGCAAATTGTGTCCGATAGTGATTATGAGAAACTATCTGAGGAGGGAAAAGCTTTGATACAAATTATGACAGTTAAGCTTGATGATATAATAAGAAAGATAGATGCAAAGGATGAGAAGATTCAAAAGCTGGAGCAAGACATTTTAACTCTGACTAGGGATAATCAGAAACTGCGGGAGAGAGTCGATGATGCTGAGGCTTATGGAAGAGCTAACACAATTATCATGTCTGGTAGCGGTCTCCCGGAAGCTTCAGCGGGTGAGAACTCTGCCAATGTCGCTTGTGAAGTAATCAAACGGAAATTGCGACGAGAATTGTCTCCCAATGATATTACCGTTGCTTTTCGGCTAGGTAAGAGGAGAACACAATCACCGGACAGGCGAAGGATCCTGGTGAAATTGAACCGCAAGGATATTAGAGACGAATTAATTACGGCATGCCGATCTATTAAACCTGTTGGTTTCTACTTGAATGAAGACTTGATACCTGAGCGAGCAACCATATTATATGTGTTAAGACAAGCAAAGAAGAAATGTCCACAAAAAGTTGCTGCTTGTGGATCTCAAAATGGACAGGTTTACATGTGGATGAAGGCTCCTGATCCATCTGCTAAGAATCAAAAGATAACTATTGGCAGTAAGGAGAAGCTTGGTGAGATATGTGAGCGAGCACTTGGTTTGCATGTGTCAGATTTGATGGGTCACTCACCTGAGCGGTGACTAATGGGACAATTCAAAGCAAAATTCTACAGCGAAGATACTCTGTGCATGCTGTATCCACAATTTTGTAATAGTAGATTTCTCTTGATTTCTTTCATGTTCAGGCTCACATATTTAACAATATGTGCTGACCTGTACATTACATGCCACGCTCTACATGGCAAACATGGGTATGACTCCTCATACTCTATGATTTGCTCTGTTAATGTAGATAAACTTTTGTTCCTGTTGATGCAGAACCTCTTTTCCTGCAGTGTTGAAATATTTATGTTTGTGATCCTTGTTGATACCCCTCTGTTTTTGCTGCCTCTCACCGTTGCTGCCTCTCCACCGTTGCTGCCTCTCCACCGTTGCTGCCTCTCCACCGTTGCTACCTCTCCACCGTTGCTACCTCTCCACCGTTGCTGCCTCTCCACCGTTGCTGCCTCTCCACCGTTGCTACCTCTCCACCGTTGCTGCCTCTCCACCGTTGCTACCTCTCCACCGTTGCTACCTCTCCACCGTTGCTGCCTCTCCACCGTTGCTGCCTCTCCACCGTTGCTGCCTCTCCACCGTTGCTGCCTCTCCACCGTTGCTACCTCTCCACCGTTGCTGCCTCTCCACCGTTGCTGCCTCTCCACCGTTGCTACCTCTCCACCGTTGCTACCTCTCCACCGTTGCTGTCTCTTCACCGTTGCTGTCTCTTCACCGTTGCTGCCTCTTCACCGTTGCTGCCTCTCCACCGTTATTTTGGTATTTATTATTTTTTAGAAATAATTGTTTATAAACGTGTGTTAAGCTTAACAGTTGTGCATAATGCTTTAATTACTATGCTGCCTAGTGAATGGTTTTTTTTACTGTGATGGGTGAGGACGAGAATGAGTTGAGTGAAATGCTAAGAGAGATGAATGATTCTTATCCTACCTTAAATTCCATCATTAGGTCGCCGTATTATTCTGTGTCAGAGTTTAATAAGACCTATGATGATAATGAAAGAAATTTGAAGTTGATGCACATTAACATTCGCTCTTTATATCCAAAGGTGGATGAGATTACGTGTTTTTTGCAAACACTTAATTTGAAATTCGATTTAGTTTGTTTTTCTGAAACTTGGTTAAACGATGCATCGGTCAATTTGGTGGATTTCAGTGGATACAGTCCACACCACGTGGTGAGGAGTGGTGGGAGGAGGGGTGGTGGTATATCTATTTTTGTTAGAAACGGTTTTGAGTGTACGGTAATTAAGGAGTTGTGCTATTGTGATGATTCTATGGAGTGCTTATTTGTTGACGTAGCTAAAAAGGACAAAAAAATGGTTGTTGGTGTGATATACAGACCGCCCAATTGTGAAACTGACCTCTTCTTAAATATGCTAGAAAATGTTTTACATAGTTTGTCATCTATATCTGCTCATTCAGTGCACATATGTGGAGATTTTAACTATAATCTTTTGAATGTTAACGGTGATGCGAATTGTCTTAATTTCCTAAATATGATGTTTCAACATTTTTATAATCCGTTAATCACAAAACCAACAAGAATATCTGAAAATAGTTGCACACTAATTGATAATATATTCTCCACAGATGTGTCTGATTGCAGTTCAGGAATTATACCTTGTGATATGTCCGATCATTATTTAGTTTTTTCAGTCACTCATAATTTGTTTTCATATCAACATCAGGCATCAACTACTGTCTCCTATAGACTTCATAATAACGAATCATTATCTAATTTGTGCCATGCAATTAATGATCATGACTTTTCTTCTGTCATTCAATGTGATGGGGTTGATGAGGGTATATCTGATTTCGATAGTAAAATAATGCAAATTTATAATCATCATTGTCCAATAAAAACTAAAACTGTGTCGTATAAAAATTTAGCCAAACCTTGGATAGATGGTGTAACTAGATCAAAAATAAAGAAAAGATCTAATTATTACATACTTTTCAGAATGGGGAAAATCAGTAGTTTACAATTTAAAAGATATAAAAACTTAGTTACAAAAGAAATTAGAGATAAAAAGAAATCTTACTTTCAGAGGAAATTTTTTGATTACAAATCAGATATGAAAAACACTTGGAACTTGATAAATAATTTGATAAAGGGTACTACAAAACAAACTAAAACAGCCATTTCTTTAACTGATAATGAAGGTAATAGGATTACCGACCCAATTTCCGTTGCCAATAAATTTAATGAATACTTCTCTTCCATTGGGGAGCACATAAATGCTAGTTTCCCTCATCAATTTGACGGACATAGGGGGTATTTAGCGGGCAATTATGTAGATTCTTTTTTTGTTTCACCTATTTCATCTATAGGTATTAATAAAGTGATAATGTCTTTGAATAGCAAACCATGTCACGTTAATTCTTTCCCTGTATTTATTCTGAAACGCTTATCCTTTGTACTTTCTCCAATTCTGGCATGTTTGGTAAACAAGTCACTTTTAAATGGTCAATTTCCTCAAAGCTTAAAGAAAGCAAAAGTAGTACCACTCCATAAGGGAGGTGCAAAGGAAAGCGTTGGTAATTTCAGACCGATATCAATATTGCCCACTTATTCTAAAATATATGAAAGAGTTATGTACAATAAACTTGTAAACTATTTTGAAATCAATAATATTTTCTATGAACATCAGTATGGTTTTAGGTCAAGTAAAGGTACGACTCAAGCAATGCTTAATATTGTTAGTGATATATATAGTGGTTTAGACGATGGTGATCTCTATTTTTCTATGTTTTTAGATTTAAAAAAAGCGTTCGACTCTGTGGCACATGATATACTGTTGTCTAAATTATCTCACTATGGTGTTAGGGGTACTCCACTGGAATGGCTCCGATCTTATCTGTCAAATCGTACTCAGTCAGTTGTTATAGATAATATATCTTCTAATGATCTGGAAGTTACATGTGGAGTGCCCCAAGGGAGCGTGCTAGGTGGATTGCTGTTTTTGATATTTTTTAATGATTTTCCAAACTGTACAAACTTTTTCAAATTCACTTTATTTGCTGATGATTCTACTATTTCTTTGAAGTTTCCAAAATCTGCTTTGCATATAATTCACAATGATATCAATTTAAATTTAAATTTGATTACTAACTGGCTGCAAAAAAATAAGATAATGATTAACCCTGACAAAACAAAATACACAGTTTTCTCATACCGTAATTCTTATCAACTCGGTCCCATAGTAATAGACGGAGTGGAAATACAGTTTGGAAGAGAAGTTAATTTTCTTGGACTTTCACTTGATAACAATTTAACTTTTTCGAATCACATTGGTAGATTATCCATAAGAATTTCTAGATATATAGGCATTTTAAAAAAAATTAATCATGTTGTTCCCGAGAATGTTTTGCTAATGTTTTACAGCTCTTTCATTAATTCTAATATTTCCTATGCAATTGAACTTTGGTATAATACTTCAAATTTCTTAACAAATAGTATTCACACTTTACAAAAAAGAGCAATACGTGCAATAAAAAAAGCACCTCATCGTGAACACACCGCTGGTATGTTCACTCAACTTAAAATTCTGAAATTAGATAATTTGCATAAACTTAAAATTGGTGTATTCTTTTATAAAACTATTAATATTGATGGCTATTTCCCTGAATTGTTAAACTATATTACCACTCACTCAAATGCACATTCTTATTCTACTAGGAACACCTCAAATATAACGTTGCCTCTTTTCAGTAGATCTAAAACTCAAAATAGTATTTATTACAAAGGATGCAGCATGTGGAATGATATTAGTGAAAATTTGAAATCTAATTCTAGTATCTGTAAATTCAAAAGTTATTATAAGGTCCATCTGCTTGCTCTCCAGTAGTACTTTTCTTTGTTTTTAATATTATGTATGTTAATTCATTCTTTCAAACTTTATAGGTAGGACCATCATGTGTAACATTTTAATTTTATATAGGTTGCCCTAAAAGCATTTAGCTTATCGGGCCTTAATGTTTCTTCTGTATAAATTATTTGCTTTGTCAATTAGTCAGTGTGAGAGAGTAATCCCGGCTCTCTTACATTCATTGTTGGGAAACATTATGTTTAAATAAATAAATAAATAAATAAAAGATTCTGATTTGATAGGTTATTCTGATGCCGACTGGGCAGGTAACAGAGTTGATAGGAAAAGTACTTCTGGCCAATGCTTTCTGTTAAATAAGTCCATTATTTCTTGGCGCTCTGTGAAACAGTCATGTGTTGCTTTATCAACGGCTGAAGCTGAATATGTTTCCCTCTCTGGTGCCTCCCAAGAAGCTGTATTTCTAAATAAATTACTATTAGATCTTAAAGTACCTAATAAGAATGCTATCGTTTTGTTTGAGGATAATCAGTCGGCAATTAGTATTGCTAAAAATGCTAAAAATCATCCTAGATCGAAACACATTGATATTAAATTTCATTACATTAGAGATCTTGTTACTTCAAACATAATTAAACTTGTTTATTGCCCCAGTGAAATTATGCTTGCTGACATATTTACTAAACCTCTGCCTACTGATAGATTTACTAAATTAGTTGAATTAATAGGCATGAAAAATATAAAATGTCGTGTGAGGAGGAGTGTTGGAATTTTAGTTTAAATGTATTACACACTCTTATATATGTTTAATGTTAACTTCCTATTAGACTAGCTGAGCTATATTAATTAGCTACCTATTGTTTAAATAACAATGTATTACTTTTATGAGAAACGGATTTAAGGTTTAAAGTCCATTACAGTTCCGGTGCGTCTTAAATACCATCGCATGTAAATTCTTAAGCCAGTCAGTCTTTTACATTACTCAGTGAGAGATGTGCTTCACTCATCTCTCTAATATACTTCTAACTGTAAAACATACTACTCTTTAAATAAACTCTATGTCTTAACGTTGTTAACCCACTATAATTTAACCTAATTCTAACAGGTATAAATATGTTCGATTTTTAAACAGTCAAATAATTTAGATACATTCAGTTAGATATGTAATTTATATGCATTTCATATCTATACCTATCCAGCGCAACAAATTAGACACTACCCGATATAGAAATAATAAAACAAATAAAATTGGAGGAACAAATAAAATTGTTCCTTATTTTAATTAACTAAGTTACGTGACAATGCACGCAAATTACATTTATCTGCATTGTAGGCATTGGCGTAAGCCTGCGAGCAAATTTCTTTTTCCATATTTCAGTTAACCAACTGAAGTAAGCTTGCACGCAAATTCCTTTTTTTATATTGTAGATAGTGGCGTGAGGGTGCGTGTATTTTTTATCCGTATTTTAGTCAACTAAGTGACATGAGCGTGGAATGTAGATGAAAAAAAAGAGATGTATGATATTTCAGATCACTGTCTATTAAAAGCTGAATTCACAACAATGCTTAATACTAAAAAATGTGGAGAGAGAGAAATGACTGAATACTATAGTGTTAATGAACGATTAAAAACTACATTTTTGGAAGGTATGGAACAACTTGTAGCTATTCAAGAAAATCCTATATCAAATTATCAATGGGCTCATTTGACGATCTCATGAAACAGAATGCAGAAAATACCATAAGGAGAATACGTGAGAAGAGATTTCACAAAGGAAAACCTGAACCACAATGGTTCACAAAGGAAATAAAAGATAATATAAAAATTAGGAAATTGTATAGTAAATTGTGAAGAACTTCAGAGAGCATTGATGACAGAGCAAGGTTTGAAATAGAATATAAGAAACAGAAAGGAAAAGTACAAGAATTAGTGAGGGATTGTATATCCAAATATGAGAAGAAGATCACCAGGGAAGTTGAAGAAAGCAAAGATAAGAGGAAGTTATGGGAAAATATTAACAAGTTGAGATATGGACATCATATTAAAGAGAAGTGCAATTTATATGACGAAAATGGAAATATATTGAGTGAAAATGAGTTGAGTGAAAATATTATACATTATTGGGAAACGATATATCAAAAGCATGTGAACAGCATGAGTGTAGATTGGAATGGGGAAAATAAGAGGAGATACTGTGAAAGATTTGGGAATGAAGAATTGATCCGGAGAGATCCCTCTAGTGAGAATAATGAAATTGATAATTTTGTGGGTCTTCTGTGGAGAATAGCAAGGGGAGAGAGAAGTCAGATACCAAGTGAAGCCTTTCAAGGTGCTCAGAGAGATAGGATTATTCAAATGAATAATACTGGAGAAGATGAATGCATGGAGTGGATGGAGGAGGTTGCATTTGGTGCAGAAGAAGTTAGGGTTCAGTTGAGCAGGTTAAAGAAAAGAAAAAAACCAGGTCCGAATGGGTTAAGGAGTGAATTATATAGGTGGCTGCTTGACAGTGAGATCTGTGTACAATCACTTGTTGCTTGTTTTAATAACGTGTACCAAATGGGACCTCCCTTAGGATGGAAAAAATCTAAAACAGTATTGATTCCCAAAAAAAATAAACCAATGTGTCAAGACCTCAGACCAATTGCATTAACCAACATTTCTTATAAAATATTTATGGCCCTCTGTAAAGAAAAAATAGTAAGTCATCTAAATTCAAATAATAAATTCAGCCCATATCAATCTGGATTTACAAAGGGTAGAAGGCTTGAGGATAATTTGCTCACTCTTTCCTATTGCATCAATGACAGTCGTATGAATAAGAAACCCCTATTTGTGTGTGCTGTTGACTTTGAGAAGGCGTTTGATAGCATAAGAAGGTCATATATTGTGAAAGCTTTAATTAAATATAGATGTGATCCAATTATAATAGATGTCATATGTCAGTTATATGATAATGACAGTACCTCTATATATTTTGAAAATAATTATGTGGGTGATATTGAAATTACAAGTGGTATTAGACAGGGTTGCACGGGTTCTCCGCTTCTTTTCATTATTGTGTTAAACTTCATTATTGATAAAATTGATAGAGGAAGAATTGGATTTAGGAGTGGAGACATTCGGGTACCTTGTTTGTTTTTCGCTGATGATGGCCTTCTTATAGCGCAGAGTTCATATGATATGGGGAGGATGATTAGAGTTTTGGAGAGTGGAGCGGATGAAATAGGTCTGAAAATAAATAAACCTAAAAGTAGTATTCTAATCTACGGGGCAGAATTCAGAGCTGATCATATAAATGAAATAAAGGTAGCAACATGCATTAAATATTTGGGAGTCTGTGTTAGTAATGGTAAGGATATTTTTCACCAACACAAAGATCAAAAGATTATAATGTCAAAAAGAATGTCAAACATGACTTACTCTGTAATAATGAGATCATGTAATAAGATATTGATTGGTAAGACTTATTGGGAAATGGTAGTTATTCCTAGTCTGTTGTTTGGTAGTGCTGTTGTAAACTGGAATAAATCAGAAATTACTAAGTTGCAAAGAAGTGAAGATGATGTTTGGCGTAAAATTCTTTTGGCGCCGGGCTATGCCCCTTTGGTTTCACTGAGAGGAGATATTGGTGCATCTACTATAATGGCAAAAGATATGAAGAGTAAATTAAGGTATGTTCAGCATGTCTACAGGAGCCAAAATGAGTTGCTATCATCAGTCTTGTCAGTTGTAATTGAAAAGAAACATCCCTATGGGAAAACTTTATTGAACTATGTTGAAATCTTAAATCTTGGTCAACTGAGTAATCTGAGAAGTATGAGTGAAGGAGAGTTAAGTGGAAAAATAGATAGATGGGTGATGGGAGAATGGCTATCGGAATTGAATCAGAGAAGTACTCTTGGAATTTATAGGAATTTTAAAAATTCTATTAAGGAAGAAAAGTTCTATGATAACACTTTTGGGTCAGTTTTGCTCTTTAGGGCAAGAACAAATTGTTTAAAATTAGGTTGGAGAAATAGATTCTATGGGGGTGATATTGATTGCAAATTATGTGGAGCTGAAGAGGAATCTATTGAACACTTTGTTTTAGAATGTAGCAGACTAAGGAATATTAGAGAGGAGTATGGGATGAATGGAATGGATATTGATTGTATACTGGGATTTAGTAATGATGTAGATATGGAGAAATCAAAGAGGTTTCTAAATAAGTTATGGATAGAAAGAAAAAATATATTAACTTTGAACGAGTCTCTCTAAGCTGGAGGTCAGAGGTGGCTTACTAAGACCAGCGTTTAGTATGTCCATATGAAAATTAGGATGGTAATATATCGAGACAATGTTGGTTGTGGTGTGAGCCATTTCTTCCTCCCAGTACACGCTTGATTCCTGCTTGGAGTGGGGTGGGTGCTGTGGAAGAGAACCCCTTAGTGTCTTTCTCTCCCAGTACACGCCCCACCTCTGCTCTGGGCAGGATGAGAGATGTGGAAGAGAACCGTGTGTGGAAGATTACCCCTTCGTATCTTAGTCCTTTGTTTCCCAGTACACGCTTGATTCCTGCTTGGAGTGGGGTGGGTGCTTTGGAAGAGAACCCCTTAGTGTCTTTCTCTCCCAGTACATGCCCCACCTCTGCTCTGGGCAGGATGAGAGATGTGGAAGAGAACCGTGTGTGGAAGATTACCCCTTCGTATCTTAGTCCTTTGTTTCCCAGTACACGCTTGATTCCTGCTTGGAGTGGGGTGGGTGCTTTGGAAGAGAACCCATTGGTGTCTTTCTCTCCCAGTACATGCCCCACCTCTGCTCTGGGCAGGATGAGAGATGTGGAAGAGAACCGTGTGTGGAAGATTACCCCTTCGTATCTTAGTCCTTTGTTTCCCAGTACACGCTTGATTCCTGCTTGGAGTGGGGTGGGTGCTTTGGAAGAGAACCCATTGGTGTCTTTCTCTCCCAGTACATGCCCCACCTCTGCTCTGGGCAGGATGAGAGATGTGGAAGAGAACTGTGTGTGTGTGGAAGAAAACCTTGTGTGGAAGAGAACCCTTTTTGTAAGTCAGTCTTTATGTCCCAGTACACACTCTAGGTAGCCAAGATGAGATGCCAGTATAGTGTAAGGTACTCCTTGCTAGACAAGGAGTTATTCTTGCTGCTTGCTGGATAGGCTCTTAAGAAATATTTTATTAGTAGACAAATATAATTACTTTTAGATTATGGACATGTTCTTTGTCTCCTTCTCATGGAAGGATGACATAAGATAATTGTGTCCATATCATAGTGGCTGTCTGGTTGCAGAATGTTTTATTGAAGTTTTTTTAATTAGTTTTTATATATTTTATGTAGGGTGGGGGAGTCTCTTTAGTTCTGATTTTCTTTGTGTTATGTAAATATTGTTTGAATAGGAAAAATATCTTTTCAACTATTAAATTTTTATTAATAAAATTTTTTTAATTATGAAACAACAATCTTCTTATCTGGGTTGAGATTATGTTTTAATCCAGACGCCAATTGGTAATTGAGATAAAAGTGACTTAGATTCTATTTGGGAGTGCTATTGTACAGAGCATTACTCCAGATGACAAGTCATACATACACGGTGGATGCACAGAATCTTTTTATATGTATTGTCTTGTAGGCTTGTAGCCAGCTAAATGACTTGAGCGTGCGCGCAAATTACTTTTTCAGGATTTTTGACAGTGTTTTGAGCGTGTACCTACCCAAGTTCCATCCTCCACATTTCGATCAAAGAAAGAGTTGAATTTGTAGTGATCAAATCGTTCAACCTTGGGTGGGACCGTGGGTGGATGGTACCTAGGAGCTGGATGGAGTGAAAATCTACGTACAGCCACCTCCTCGAGGTGAATTTGGGTTGCCAGTATTACTACATTGGCAAGCTAAGAGCTGTAATTTTAATATTTGATCATCACAGTGCAGTTTTTACATAGCTATTCAATACGAATACAGTCTGAGTCTTGGAATAACTTCCAATATATATTTTAAAAATCATGGAAATGCGTTACAATATTTATTTTGCCAGCCCCCACAGGGGTTGATGCCCGGATTGCAGGAACTGGTAAAGTGTTCTCCAAGAAATCTTCTATTTTGCTATCTGTTCTCAGTAAAATACATGTAAATATAGTAGGAAATTAAGGATTGTTCGCACAGAAAATGTTAAAAATCTCCCATATTCTGCAGACTGGGTTGATGCCGATGGTAGAAAATATTATAATGTGATCAAATGAATTAAATTGAAACAATATTTATCTCATTCAACCAATCAAATCTGATCATATTATGATTGATTTGATAATTGATCTGACCTATTTAAACAAGATTTTGACATTAATAAAGACACTTTTAACTAAAATGGTACATTTACATCCGCCACCCGGCCAGTCTGCAGAATATGGGAGATTTTTAACATTTTCTATGCGAACAAATTCCAGTCTGTAGCGTCGGACCGGGTGGCTTTGCGCATTTTCCGCATACTTTGATTTTACGAAAAAACTAGAGAAGTCAGCAATCTGATTTCTTGTGTGCAGATAGATGAAGGATAGACCTAGGTGCTCACCAAGTTTCAACTCTTTAAGTTCAATAGAAAAAAAGTTATCATCGAAAAACTGTGCGCAAAGATCGTGGGGATAAACCGGGTGAATTTTGCGCAATTACCGGGTGTACTTGCGCACTGCGCGAATTCACCCAATGTGAAACTGCGCAGTGCGCAAGTTCATCCTATGTATAAACTGTGCATAGAAAATCTAACCCCGATATGCTATGCAACTGCCGTGAATCTGCCCCAATCTTCTATGCAACTGCCCCAATCTGCTGTGCAATTGCAGTGAGGCTGCTGTGGAATTGCCTTGAGTCTGCTGTGGAATTGCCGTGAGTCTGCTGTGGAATTGCCGTGAGTCTGCTGTGGAAT